>VWZT01016558.1:0-17392 GCA_013397055.1 Pachycephala philippinensis | reverse complement strand
GGGATCATGATGGGATCGGGGTGGGATCGTGATGGGATTCAGATGGGATTCGGGTGGGATTGGGATGGGACTGGGATGGGATTGTGATGGGATTGTGAGGGGATTGGGATGGGATGCTGATGGGATTGTGATCCTCCATCTCTGTGCCCACAGCCAGCACAGGGGTTAACCTGGCCAAGGAAACATGGATCACATGTGAGCAGGGAAGGTGCTGTGCCAGCTCTCAGGCTCATTCAGGCAACGCTTTTAGACTCGGTTTTTAAGCTCCTGAAGCAGGGAAAGGATCCCTTGTTGCAGCAAAGTCTCTCATGCTGTGATTGCCTCTCATTTCCCTCTGCTTCAGCCCTGCAAAGAGGCACCAAATGACACCAGCCCCGAGGCTTCTGACAGTGCTTCCCCTTAAAATTGCAGCTTTTCTCCCCCTTGGAGGTGTTTGTCTGTTCCTGTCAGTCTGGGAGAGGTGCAGACCCCAGGGAGTGATGCACACACCTGGCACAGTGAGGAGTTACTGTGATGGGCAATCACACATCAGGCATCTCTTGAGCAGATCCTGCTGCTGGGAATTTATTCCCTGACACCCTCGTGTTTTATCTGTTTGTTTGGGAAAGGTGCCAGACAACAGGGAGGGAAAGGGAGACACAGAAATTTAAATAAATGCAGGTTATCTAGAAGCCGTTGTTTCATATTCACTTCAGGCATATCAAGATGTTCCAGAGCTGAGAAGAGCACAAAGAACGATGTGAGTGGTAGCAGCACTGATAAATTAATTGCACACAGCACTGAAGCCAGCTCTTAGGCTGATGTTTTGCTGTAATTCCTGTTCTACAAGCACAGGGAGAGCCGTGAGAACGGCACCGAATGCTCCTGTAGCAGTGAGTTTGTTATGGATGGAACCTCCTCAGCGCAGGAATCATCTGTTACCATCGCATTTCGCCCCAAAGGAGCTGCGAGCAAAGGATGAAATCTCCCCTGCAAAGGCTGCTGAGGACTGAATAACAACGCTGTGATTTAGGGCCCGTGCTGTGCTCGTGGTGTCCCCAGCACAAACGAAGCTGCAGTGCTCTGGGCACAGTAATCTCCTCCTCTGCCTCCCGTGCCAGGGCTGGGAGAGGATTTGGTGTGGCTGGAGTTAATAAATCATTCTGCTCCCTGCACAGCACCATGAACTGTCGCACTTGGACACGAAAAGAACACGCAGACCCTTGTCAAGAGAGAAGCAGAAAAAGAGGGGTCTGACGACCCCGAGCCTTTATTATAGATGTTCTTAGAAACCACCGTGGATTGGAGAGAGAAATCACCACCCCTCCATCACACTGGTCAAAGGAAAAATCCATCAAAGGTCTCCGCCCAGGAGAAATGGAATGCAAACAATAAAGCACGGTGAGCAAAGCGTGGCTGTGTTTACAGAAAGTGCGTGAGGAACTCTTACAGAAAATGAAAACATCGAGGAACTGCAAAACTCAGGGCAACAATGAAGAGCCTCACCTGAGCCTGCAGCAGGCCTGGCTGCACTCACAGCACCTTCAGGAAAAGCAGGATGCTTCCAGTGGCTCCAAACTGTTTAGGTCACAATTCCAAGCATTTGCATCCCAGAGGGTTAATTTGGACTCTGTACCCTGGATGCCTTCAGGGGGATCCCAAAGTCCTGTATCCTGGGGCAGAAATGAGGGATCTGCTGGGACTCGCCTGGAATTTTGTGTTTCTGAGCATGATTTTCTATCCCAGTTCAGTGTGTGTGGGGAGGAGAGGAAATAAATATCAGTGGAGCTCCGCATTGAAGCCTTGATGTCACAGATTCATGGAATGGGTTGGGTTGGGAGGGACCTCAAAGCCCACCCAGTGCCACCCCTGCCATGGCAGGGACACCTCCCACTGTCCCAGGCTGCTCCCAGCCCTGTCCAACCTGGCCTTGGGCACTGCCAGGGATCCAGGGGCAGCCACAGCTTCTCTGGGCACCCTGTGCCAGGGCCTCAGCACCCTCACAGGGAACAATTCCTTCCCAAAATCCCATCTCTCCCTGCCCCCTGGCAGTGGGAAGCCACTGAAGTGATATTACAGGATACTGCTCTATTCTGTAAACAATTTCCATTTAAATGCTGGTTTATTGGACAAAGCAAAAATGGGGTTTATGTGTTAAATTTATCCAGGGCTCTCTGCTATGGATGGCTGATTTTTTTTAACAAAAATCACTCTCTTGTGTTTTCCTGCCCTCTGCCTCCGTGTCCCTGCTCTCCCACTGTAATTACTCAGTTACTGACTCTGCACATCAGGTGTTTAATGTGGGGGAGGAGGGGGCTGAACAGTTCAATTAATTAAGCCAAGTTGTAGCAGATCATCATCATTTTTCAAGGTGTCAATGGAGAGATCTCTGGGAGCGATGCAGATGAGCCAGGACCACCTGGGAATTCAGTTCCCATCACAGCATTTCCCAGCCCGTGGAAATCCTTGTCAGAGCTGCGAGTTAACCCCACAGCAGCTGTAAAGGATATTTGCAGGATTGGCCTGAAAGTCTTCATTTCCATCCCTGTAATACAGAAAAACCCCAATGAACCCCAGGATTTTTCTGCTGTTGTGCAGAGAGGATTTTTGTGGGGCTTTTGCAAACTAAATGTTTCAGCAGTAATTAAACCATGGGATGCTGCAGCTGGAGCAGGGAAGGAGGGGAAGGCAGTAAAGCAAATATCTCATATGAAGCACAGAGATAAATGTGAATTCTATGGGGTTTTTTATGTGTCCAGGTAAGAAAACTCTCTGGGTTTCTGCCCAGCTTGATTAATAAACCATACAAATTTCTGATTTCCATCTCTGCTTTATCACACCTGAAACCAGTCTGGAGCCCAGTCAGAACTTGCTGGCTTTTAAAAAGCAACAGCTGAGGCGTTTGGAGCCCTGTGGCTCTGGAACTGGAGAGGTTTTATGAGGTGGCTGAGTGCTCACACCGAGGGACACACGTGTCCCTGCCTGGGCACAGCTCGTGGGTGGCAAACCTCTCTGCCTCTGGTGTGTTAAGGACTGGAAAGATCCTTAATTCATCCCAGGATCACATGGGAAGCTCTGTAATCTGTAAGGCTCAGCACTGCTCCCTTTACGAAATG
Organism: Pachycephala philippinensis; assembly: GCA_013397055.1. NCBI lineage: Eukaryota > Metazoa > Chordata > Aves > Passeriformes > Pachycephala > Pachycephala philippinensis. The sequence goes on along the minus strand of VWZT01016558.1, from coordinate 14,297 downwards.
TTTCTGCACAGCTGGTTTTGACTGTTTTGTAAATAAAATATTGTTTTATTGTTTATTTCTGTCTTTGAAGGCCAGGATTTCTGCAGCCCCCGAGGCACCCCTTTCTCTGTGACATGGTGCTTATTGGGTTTATTGCTTTATCACCCCTCACCCTGCAGCTGCTCGTGGCTTTATCACCATTTATTCTGCACCTGTGGGGTGGCAAATCAGGGCCTAGTGGAGTTGAGAGGTGGGGCTGGGTCTGCTCACCTGGGAGGAGTTTGGGGCAGCCCAGGGATGCTCAGCTGGAGTTTGGGGTCTCTGCAGTGAGGAGGGCTCTGACCAACACCCCGAGGTCACAAAAAGAGCCTTTTCTGGGTCTCTGGAGGCTGCTGGAACGAGCAGAAGGTGTGAGCAGAATGAAGATAACAAGGAGGTAGGTGTATTTATGTTTTAAATATATTTTATCTTAGCAGAGTGTATTTTTTCTCCTTTGGAGAGTTCTGTTGTGGTGGTTTTCTGTCTTAACAGGAGAGACAGGAATGTCTTTGATGTCTTTCTATAAAGTTTTATCTCAGTGCCCTGGCTGACTCAGAGCCTTGTCACAGTGATTTTATTTTAATTAACCTGGTGTAGAAAGATTGGTTTCCACATGCTGAGGAGAGCAGGGCTCCCTGGCCAGGGGAGCTTTAGCAGGAGCAGAATTTGTTAAGCTGGGTCTGAGCCTGGCCTGCCCCTGGCTGAGGCTGTTTGTGGGATCCCTGCTTCTGCCTCTTAGGGCTGGGGTTCTCCCAGATATAACACATTTTATCAAAGCCTTGGTAATTGGTAGGTTGTTTTCTGGTTTTGGCCTCTTAGGGCTGGGGTCTTCCCAGATATAACACATTTTATCATAAGCCTTGGTAATTGGTAGGTTTTTTTCTGGTTTTGGCATCTCACCTGCCTGGGCTGGGCTGTGTTTGTGTGTCTGTGTCTGCACCAAACCCCAGGAGCAAACAAGGAGGTCAAGGGGAGGCATTAAAAGGCCATAATCCTCCAGGTGTGCAGAGATTCTGGGTGTGCACACAGCAGAAATCAGGAGTGAAGCAAGGGAGTGACCAATGGAGCCTGGTCACAGAACTTCTTCACTCCCTTCCTCCTCCCCAGAATGTGAAATTTACTCCAGAACTTAATTTTTGTTGTTGTTGAAAACCTTGAGTTTTCACTCTTGGTTCTCAGCTGGTTTCACTTTTCCTTTGTGTAACTTTGTCTTACAGTAGAACTGCTCCTTCCCTCTTCCTTATTTATTTACTGGCACCAAATCTAGCTAATTTCCCAGGCTAAATAAGCAATTTTGTTTTAATCTCATCCTCTGTTCCCACTCCTTGATCATCCATGCAGTCCTTGTATACACTGCAATTCATCTGTCTTGAGCAGAGACGTACAAAATTATACACGAGATTGAAAATTGAGTTCTTTGTGTTTCTGCCTATTGGAAAAATGATGTGTAATAGGATTTAAGGTTTTTTAATTGCAAATTCCCATTCGACGTAAAGCATGCTTGGTTTCCTCTTCTTTTACTTCTGAGTTCCTGGTATTTAACAGAAGTTCTTGTTGTTGCCTCCAAAGAACAGCATCTTTCACTGAGCTGCAGCCAGGGTTTGTGTCTCTACACGGAGCAGCAGAATTGAGTCACTCTGTGCCTTGGCTTTGTGGGCTTTGAATTGGATTTCTGGGGTTTGGAGAGGAATATTCTAATTGGATTTGAGGGAAATCTCGTTTGTGCTGATTGCTGCTGCTGACCTGGTGGCTGCAGGGTTTGTGCTGGGTGGGGAGGGGTGGGCTGCGTTTGGGGTTTGGGCTGCGTTTGGGGATTGGGCTGCGTTTGGGGTTTGGGCTGCGTTTGGGGTTTGGGCTGCGTTTGGGGTTTGGGCTGCGTTTGGGGTTTGGGCTGCATTTGGGGTTTGGGCTGCATTTGGGGTGGGCCTTTTCAGGGATGTGTGAACTCTGTAAGAGCACAGGAGCTTCTGGGATGGAATCAGGGAACTGGTGAGGTTGGAAAAGAGAAATGCAGGATGTTTACAGAAGAGAAGAGCTCTTCCAGTTTCCCAAGCAGCTTTGGTTCCTTTCCTTCTGGAAAAGGAGGAAACCAGCACCTTCATTAAGGATTTAACCAAGGTTTAGTTCCTCCTGTGTGGTCTCCTGGGCCAGACCCTGCTCTGGTCTCCGGCCCAAGGATTAACTAAGCCTGGCTCAGGCTCCAGGACTGTCCCCTGGAGTGTTACCAACACGTTCCCTGTCTCCTCCTTCCCAGCCCAGGGCATAAGAGCTCTCCTGCTTTGCAAACATCTTGCATTTCTCTTTTTATTTGCCAATATTTCTGCTCACCCACCCCCTGAGCGCTCGGTGCCATCAGCTCCCTCCTCAGAGAGGTGCCAATCTCTGCATCTTCCATCTGCAAAGGTGTCACCTCAGCCCTGAAAGGGATTTTGCTCAGATTATTCTCCATGACAGACTTCTGAGGGAATCCCTTGCCCTGTGATTCAGGAGGATCAGCTCTGCTCCAGCCATGTGTTTATTTGTTTTATTTATTTTTTTATGTGTTTATTTGCTGCCTGGAAATTTTTCACCTTTAATATTCTATTGTCTAATTGTGGTTCTCAATCTTGCTCATTACCTTAGATCATGCTCTGCCAGCCATCCTTCCTTTCAGTGGCAATAAGGGGGTTTTTTCTCCTTGGAAGGTGCTTGTAGCTGAGTATCAGTGTCTCAGTAATGAAGATTTATTGGCTCAGGCCACACGGGGCTGTGTGGCTCTGTGGGAAAGCAACACAAGGGGTTATAAAAACAGGGAGAGAGAGGTTAAGGCCTGGAAAACACTTCAGTGATGGGGTGGCAGTCAGGAGAACTTTAAATTTCTGCCTGAATCAAGGTGGCTGAATGTCGCCGTTATAGTGAGGACGGAGGGTAGTAACGACACGGAGCCAGGAATAGAGACAATAGAATGGAATTATTTAATTAATAACATATGGTGGTTTTATGTGTTTAGTTCCATTGGTGTTTTCCTGAATGGCAAGAGGCTGTTGGACCTTTAGCTACCTACCTACCAGAGTGATTGGTCAATTCTCACATCCCCCATCTCAAAACATTTCCCTAGTCGATATCATAACAATCCTAAATATAATTTGCAGGTGGTTTGCAAAAACCCATATCATTGTTTTGAACAGTTTGCATGGGAAAGGCAGAGCTCTCACAATGCTGCAGAGAGCTGAAAACTTCTCTGCTAAAGCTTTTTAGCATCCATAGCTGAAGGCAAGCCCTTCAATGAAAGGCACGAGGGGCTGAGCAGTTGCTGGTACCTGGAGGAGGAGCAGTAATTAGCACCCCAAGTGCTGAGTGTGGCACCTCTGAGGGCCTCCCACAGCAGGAAAACCTTCCAATTCTTCCCATCCTTATTAGGTTTCTTTCCTCCCTGGTTGGGGGAGGAATTTAAGTGTCCTTACTTATTTCAGAACAGACAGGACTTCTTCCATGGAAAGATAGTTTATTTGAAAGCTTATCTTGAGAAAGGAGCCACTGACGTGGTCCTGAACAGAGAGTGCAGGAAAAAGCCGAATTATCAAGAGTACAAGCCCTTTTTAAAGATAAGTTCCCCAATAAAAACCTAACACGAAAGATATTTTGACTTTGTGACCAATGTCCAGCAAATTAGTTTGTCACACGACAGAAACTGCGGCACATTTTATCCAATTGTCTTAAATCACTTTTGCCGCAGAATATGGAGAAGGAAGAAGAAGGGAGAAAGCCTAAAAAACAACAACCATCCTCCATTTTGGAGTTTTTTCTAACTTTATCTATAACAAATCCAAAACCTTTAAATTTCCATTCGTGCATAATTTCTCATCACCTAATTCATTCTATTTTTTGACTCTGCTGTTTCCCAAAGGCTAGGCAGTTTTGTCCATGGCCGAAGCTCAAAGACACCCTTGTCCAGGGGGGGTAGAACCCCTCAAAACAGGCAGAGGAATATTTCTCTGCTCTTTGGGTTCCAACACATCCTGAATGCTGCGGTTTCACTGCTGCCCAGCTGGCCCATCTCTGTGTTTATTATTGATGTGTATCACCTGCTCAGATGGGTTCCAAGCCCTGTGTTACACGTGGGGGATGTGAGGCTCTCCAGGTGAATCCCATCCTGACCCAGCACAGGGCTCCTGCAGGGTCTGGAATCTGAGCAGCACCTGCACGGGTGTTTTGCTACTTGGGGTGGCTCAGATAATTCCCATGAAGTAGAAAATATCTGTGTTTAGAGCAGATACTGAGCTGGCACACTCTGCAGAATGCAGATCTGCCTTGGGAAGAAGAGGAGAAAGAATTGAGGAGTCACTGAAACAGAGTCAGGCTGTGATGGGACAGGGTAACAGCAATGGGACGTGTGAGGAGATGGCCAAAATCTCTCTTTGATCATTAAAAATGAGTGTAGAACTGCTGGGGTTGTAATCCCTACCACTGACACTCCAGACTGTGGCACAAATCACAGCTGTCTTTTGCATATTTGAGAAACAGTTAGTAGTAAAACTAATAGTTTTAGTTTTACTTGAAGAGTTAACATTTTCTGTCCCGTTTTGTGGGGATTTCAGTTCCTCTGGATAAAAGCCAGATCCACTCTGAACCTCTGCTTTCTGGTGAATGGATCTATTTGCCTTCCTTTTGGATTTGCTTGTTCCTACACGCCCAAATTTGTGCACCCAAATTCGTTTTTCTGGATGCTGGCTCGCTTTGGGCAAATATTCTCGTTCAGTGCATGAAAAAGCAGAGAGATGGAAACCTCCCCGTGCTGGGGCTGTGGCTGCCCTGCCTGGGGAGGGCACAGATTGACAGGGGCACTGGCATTTGGGTTAATTTGTCTGCAGGACCTTTGGTCATTACGGGCTCAACCTGTGTTAAATGTGACTTTCTGACTCGGGGAGAGGGAGCTGTGGGTGTGGGAAAGCTGCTGGTTGGAGCACAGGGGTTTTCCTTCAAACCACTGAGGAACTCTGGATTCCCCAGGATTTAAAAGCTTTTTTTCCTCTTCATTTATTTATTTTCCCAACACCTTCGATTATGGATAAAATCTATTTTGAGGGGAGCTGTCTCTGTGTTCGTTGCTTTATCTGGAAAGCTGCTCAAAATTTTCAGTCCTCAAAAATCACCAAGTCTTGGGGAATTTCAGAGCAGTCAGTTTTACCTGTTTTTGCTTAGTTGCAGAACCTCTGAAAGAAATCTGTTGTTTAAGAAAATACCTAAATATTTATAATAATAGGAAATGGTGTTGGAAGGAACACACAGGGATCGTGGAGAGCCTGCCTTGACTTGCTGGAGGGCAGAATATGGACCTGGAATAAAAAAAAAAGAAATCTAATTGTTAAGTGCAGCTAAGACAAGGCTTTGTTTGCTTCTAAAACTGAGAAAAATTAGTTCAGCCTGCAGCAAATGTGGAGGTTTAAATGAAGTTGAGTCAGGAGACTTCCCCAAAGAAAGATGAGCTTTTGTTTTTGGAAGTGTCTTGAGTTCTTATTGAAGATGGGGGTGAATGACTTGGGATTAAATAGAATTTGTGTTAGTCCTAAACTAATAAACAACGACAGATTGGAGCAGGAACTGGAGTGTTGTAGACCCTGAATATTCCTCTGCCAGGTGGAAGGTGCTGAGCTCCCTGGGGATCTCTGCTGCTCGTTGGATTTTCCAGACTCTGGACATGTGCTCACCTCATCCTCTGCGTTAGCAACACTTTGTCAATAACTTCTTTGACTCTGTGCAAAATAAATCCCCTAAATTACAGGGCTCTGGTGGAGTTTCCAATTAGACATTACACAAAAGCTAACAGCTCACTCCTGTGTTCCTCTGCATCCCCTCTCCTCATAAATCCTGGGATCTGACACGTCCTTGTGCAGACACTCTGCTGTTTCTGAGCAGGGATGATGTAATGGGGTTGCTAAAAAGGGCAATAATATAGATTTTCTTTAGCCATTGTGTCATCAGAGGAGTGTAAATCTGGCCAGTTTGAAAAATCCAAATCAATTTACTGTGCATTATGAAAATTCCTTGATATATTTTCTGTGTGGCAGAACGTTGTTGCTTCCAAGTACCCTGCTTTGAAAAACAGAGCTGTTACTTGTAAAGAGATTTTCTTAAGTCAAAGCACAGCCATAAAAAACTGAAGGTGGCAAAGGATATAATTCCCCCCCCAATTTTGGATCAGACATCTTGTATTTTAAGAAAAGGAGACAGTGGAGAAATGTTTCCCCAGTGGTGATACCCATAAATTCCCCACGAGTTATGTGATACTTGACTAAAATTATTACTTTGGATGACCAAAAAAATCATCGCGAATCTCAGTGCATTGTGTGTTACACGCTCAGAACCCTGTGGCAGGTTGTGTAGCCTTCAGAAAATGTCATTTTCCACTTTTCAGGGTGGATTGGGATTAAATGCAGCGTGTGAGGGGTGTGTGGCTCTGCAGGAGGAACTGGGGGGATGTGGGGACAGCCCCGGTGGCACCAGGAGGTGCACCCCACACAGAATCCGGGTGTGGCGGGGTTCCCTTTGTCCCCGAGGTGTTGTGGCGGGGTTCCCTTTGTCCCCAAGGTGTTGTGGCGGGGTTCCCTTTGTCCCCGAGGCGTTGTGGCTGGGACAGAGCAGCTGGATCCTGCCTCTCTTCCCTCTCTCCATTCCCTTCCCCTCAGAGCTGGCTGGATGAGCAGGGCAGGGAGTGGGCATCACCCAGAATTTGGATATTTTAACAATCTGCTCTGAGAAAGGAACCAGAGGGGTGTCAGTGCCAGAGGGCAAAGAAAGACTCAGAGACACGAGTGTGGTCAGCAGAAAGGAATCATTTTAATTAATAAAAGACGGGTTTTTATGTGTTTGGTTCCTTTAGTGTTTACCTAAACGGCAAGAGGTTATTGGACCTCTGGCTAACTACCTACCAGAGTGATTGGTCAATTCTCACATCATTTATTTCTCTAGTCAAAATCACAACAATTCTAATTATATTTGTAGGTTCAAGATTAGCAAAGTCTGTTTACAGAAAACTTTATCATGTTTTGCATAGTTTCGCATGAGAAAGAACAGAGCTCTCACAAACTGCACTGAGAGCTGAAAACTTCTCTGCTAAAGCTTTTTAGCATCCATAGAGGTGCAGTCAGGAGTGTTTGTGGTGTTTGTGGAGCCTGGACAATCGAGTTTTCCTGGCTTTTTGCATTTCTTCTCCCCAGCTTTGCAGCGGCCCTGGTTCTGTGCGGTTTTTGGGGGCAGTCAGTGCTGATGGAGCTGAGGCACAGAGGATGTTTTGCTCAGCATCCTCAGCAGGCTGGAGAGGAGAAGTCAGGGCCGTGGGCTGGCTGGAATTGTCTGTGAGAGGAGCTGAAGAGCCCAGGAATGGCCGGGATTTTGTAGCTCTTAAGCTCCAAATGACCAAATTCCCCTGGAAATAACAAAGTGATGGAGCCAGCCCGATGACAGACATGTGCAGGCTGAGCACAAACTCCTGATTCCTGCTACAGCTTCCAGCAGCCACTGCGTTTCTTTTTCCACCAGGTTAAAGTTCCAGTCCAGCAAACTCTCAGGTGTGGCAGGAGACCCCCAACACCAAAGCATGACATTGTCCTTTACTCAGGGCAAAGGTTTTATTCTAGATTTAACACAGGAAACATCAAAATAGGCAGAGTTGTGAACATTTATTATTATTTATAATAATTATTTATAGAATATTTATATAATTTGTAATAATTCTTTATAATTTTCCAGCAATAAAAATGTAGTTTTGATCTATGGAAAATCCTGGCAATAATTTACAGCATCACCACTGTAACACTGATGATATTGCAGTAATACTGAGGCAGCTGAGAGCCTTGTTCAGCAATAGTTTGGACTAATGAGCAAAAGCCTGGATATTTATCTATGAATTCCATGACAGCGTTTCTAGCATTACTTGTCTCAGAGATTCCGAAATGAATATTGGTTTTATTGCCCAGGAACATGTTGGTTGTCAGCTGTGGCTCGTGTCACAGCGTGTTGGCAGTGTCTCACTGGGCTGATGTTTGTGCCCTGGGCACGTCCCTGCCCCGGGCTGGGCTTGGCACTTTGAGCCTTTGTAGGAACTCTAAAAATTATCTTCCGATGGTGCACTGAGCCTTGGCCCCGCTGGAGGCAGCTCTGGGCATTTCCCTGTGGAATGCTGGCCTGGAGTTCAGGGATCTCCCCTGCTCCAGGTGCTGCTGCCTCCTCCCAGCAGAGGAACGGCGCTGGGAGCACGAGCTGTGATCATGATCAGTGGATTAAAACAATGCGCTCCTGAGTGGAAATTACGGTGTTTTTGTGAGTTGTTCCTGCACCCAGTCCCCATTCCTGGAGGGATTTGGATGCCGGGTGGAGGTGGCCTTGGCAGGGTTACGTTAATGACTGGATTCTATCTTAAAATGATTCCCAGCTCAAATGATTCCCAACTCAAACGATTCCATGCTTCTCTGGAAGCAGCAATTTCATGAAGTTCTGCTTCCAGTGAAAATCCTTTAGAAATGAGATTTGTCAATCCCAGTGTGGGGGGGTTTTACTGCACGCTGGGAAACTGAAGGTTTTGAGGAATAATTGAATTTCACTCCTGGTTTCCCTTCTCAGAACCAAACCATCCAAGAGCAGAGTGGTGGTTTCTGGTCGGATGGGTGCCCATCTCACAGCTCCGTCTTTTCACTTCAATGTATCTGCTTTTTCTGCTGCTGTGTCCTGTGCACTGGAAAAAATGGGATGGGGAAAGAAGTTTCCAAGCTGTCTTCTTAAGTGAACTCCTGGACCCTTTTTTTAGAAGATTAGCAAAAGAGGTTAATTCTAAGAGTTGCTAATTGCTCAGCAGCTTTTATTGACAATTTTTTAATTTCTCAACTGTTTTGACTGCCAGGCTTTTCCATTCCTCTGCTCTTTGAAATGATTTTATAAGATATCTACTTAGGTGATTATTATGAGCTAATAGTTATTATGAACTATTCACAATTCAGATTTCAAGGCTTGCAGATGAAATTTGAATTAAGTGATGAAAGATTTCTACCATGTAAGGATAATTTCAAGTAGGGGGAAGAAAAAACCTAAACCCATCAAATGAGATATTAATTGCAAATTATTAACTCAGATTTAATCAAAAAGGATTTTTTAATATAGGAAGTAGAAAGTATATTAATCTAGTTTTTAAAACTGTCTGATGGAAATGAATACAGAAATATGTTCTCAATGGGAAACTGTAATGTTTCAAGAATACTGTGTTGAGAGAGTAATGAATACATTATGAAAGAGTGATTGCATATTTTAAAGGAATTATCCAACTAATGATAAAATTCCTGTTGGAAAGATTGATTAGGAAAATGTTTAGATTTATTTAAGTACAAAAATTGCAAACTGACAGCAAAGGTCAGAATCCCCTGTCATGAGGAATATTTGACTGGTGGGTGACCCTTAGGATTCCATAAATAGCTTTTAAGAGTTCTTGCGTTTAAAGCTGGAAACTGAAAAATCCATTTCCGTGTCTGGCACAGCCTGAGAGCTGAACTTGAAAGGTGAGGGAGGGATGAACTGGCAATTTCCTTGGGAAAATGTCAGTGCCAGCCCGGCTGAGCCTGCCCGGGATGTGCTCTGCCCTATTTCCAGTCTAAGATCCTGTTTTCATGTTCAATTACCTCCTCTAAGATGGAGATAATTTCCAGCCCCTGATTGCAGTGAAGGGCCTGGCACCGAGCTCTGTTCCCCTGGCACTGAACCAGGGCTCTCCTGGAGCTCTCAGTGCAGATGCTCCAAAACCTTTCATGGAACTGCGCTGGAATTTGGGGAAATTATGGGTGATTTTCTGCCCTAATGGTTTAATTGCCTGCTGGTGGCTGCTGTGATGGGCAGGTAAATAACCTGTAATTTTTGCTTAAAGAGCTATTTAAAAAACAGGTTCTGTGTGTATTATGTGCGTATTTCACTTGTGCATGGTTCATCTCCATGGGCTCTCTCAAGCAGTTCTGGGTCCCTCTCTCAAGCAGTTCTGGTTCCCTCCCTAAAACAGTTCTGGGTCCCTCCCTCACCCCACCCTGTGGGAGTGGAAATGAGGTCTTTAAACATTGGGGTCAGGCCATCTGAAAGAAAAGGAGGTGAAAAAAAGGGGAGGGGGAGAACAGGGGTCACATCCCCAAAAGCGTATTGAGTGTTGATTTTTAATTGAATTTTTTTTGGCTACTTCTTCATGAGTGGATCACTTGAACAGGAGAGGCTCAGAAGATGAAATTTGGGGGTATCCATCTACAATGCTCATAGAATGGATTTTTCTGCACACTTTGTACAGTTTGGCCCCAGGACCAAGCTCCAGATGTAGTTCAGAGCTGTCAGAAATCCCAGGAATTGGTTGGGATCATATTCACCTGGCTCTCATCTACAGCATTAATATGGTCCAAACGAACCCATTTTTAAGCACTTTCAGAATGAAGATTCTAATTTAATTTCCTCTTCAAGAAGTCGAGTTGGTGTTCACCAAACCTGCTCTGCGCCTTGCATTAGTGCCTGGTAATTGGGATTGATGAGAGGATTTGTTTCTAATCCACTCTGGCTCTCTAATCACAGCCCTGGTGCATAATGAGCCTCGGCAGCTGCCACCGAGGTGCTCCCGACCAAAGACAAAGTAATGGCTGTGGGAAACGCTGGGATTTCCTCAGGACAAATTAAAGCCCCAGGTTTGGAGATGACAACTCACAATATTAAAGGGATTTAGCAGAGGACTGTGCAGTGCATTAACTGGGATATCAGAAAGCGTTGTCCCCACGTGGCTCAGGCAGCGATGCCACCTCTCTCACTGCTTTGGCAGTGAGAACCTCCCCTGGCTGGGCACTGGGATGTCGCTGTAGCTCCCCGAATAGGTAAAATGACAAAGTCCACGCTACCAAGAGATGATCCAAAGTAAGGGAGTTTAATGAAAGATTGAACGACTTTTATATGTTAATAGGCAGAAGTGTGTTGAATGGCATAAAGCAATTGGTCCCTCGGACACCCACCCCTTGGGGTGACTGCTCCAGTTCTGAGACATCCGTTTCTGGATGTTTTTCTGGTTAAAACCAAAACAGTCCTTGAGAAGTAGGTGCAGGTGCAGAGATTTACAGAACTAAAATATTGTTTTAAATTCTTTACATGGGAAAGACAGAAGTTTCACGAAGTGCTGCAAAGGCTAAGGAAATTTCCTGCTTGAGGCCTTTCTTCATATCCATACCGGGAGGGTTCCTGGGTGTTCCCAGGGGATCCCCAGGCACACAGAAATACAGGCTCAGGAACGAGGTCATGGGAGAGAATCCCATCTTGCTTTGCCACCCCGTGTCCCCACAGAGGGTTTTTATTTTCCATTCTTTCTCCTGTGATCTGGAGACCTGATCCCAGGGTTATTGCTGTTATACTGGGGATGGAGGGTAATAACGACACGGAGCCAGGAATGGAGACAATAGAATAGAATTATTTAATTAATAACAGACGGGTTTTTATGTATTTAGTTCTCTTAGTGTTTGCCTGAATGGCAAGAGGCTATTGGATCTCTAGTTAGCTACTTACAGAGTGATTGGTCAATTCTCACATCACCCATCTCAAAACATTTCCCTAGTCGATATCATAACAATCCTAAATACAGTTTGCAGGTGCAAGATGGCAAAGTTGGTTTACAAAAACCCATAGCGTTTTTTTAAACCGTTTGCATGAGAAAGACAGAGCTCCCACAAAATGCTGCAGAGAGTAAAAACTTCTCTGCTAAAGCTTTTTAGCATCCCTACATGGTGCTTGGTCACCCTTGGTGTGGGTGTGGGGTGCACAGGGATTGTCACAGTGATTGTCCCCACCGCGGCTGTTGGGTGTCACATCCAAGCCCATGTGACTTTTTTTTAAGCCTTTGTATTTTCAGGATTTTTTGGGAAGCATCACTCAGCACCTTTCCCTCCTGTGGTCTGCTGGTTGGAATTTTAGCTTGGATGAAGCTCTGAGCACCCTGGGACAGGGGAAGGTGTCCCTACCCCTGATGGGGATAGGATGAGCTTTAAATCCTTCCAACCCAACCCATTCCATGATTCTGTCTTCACTGGGCCTTGCTAATCCCCAGAATTAAATAAATTCTGTGGTAGGCCTGAGTTTGCCCACGTAGCATCACGTCATGGTTCTCTTTTCATTCCAGGCTGGAATCTGAGCTCTCTCTCCCTGAAGTGAATTATTCAGCACTGTCTCCTGAAGCTCAGCAGTGTGTGCTGCTGTGTGCTCAGTGCTCTCATCTGAGAAATGCCGGGGCATTGTGGAATAGGCAAGTTAGGGAGAAATCCTTTGATCAGACAGCTTTGTTGCTGAGAAAAGAGGGCAGAGTAAATGTGGAGTAAAATAACTTTTTTCTTTTTTTCCTAAAAATTGACTATCTTTCCAGATAAATTTAAATAATTCATGGCAGTTTACTGCAGATTTTTATTTAGAACTAATTAGAAGCACTGGTTCATCACATGTGCTCTACCTCGGAACAGTTTCACCTTCTTTATGAGATGTTTTTATATGAGTATTTTTGGCCTGTAATTAATGTGGATTTAAAAAATATTCACTTTAATATTCTCTGGGTAAAGCTTGAAAAAAAATGGGTGTTTTTTGTCCCCACGGACTCAGTGCTCTGAATCAGAAGCAGCATTCACTGGTGAAAGGTTAAAGCCTTTAAAGCTGTTCATGGGAACCTCTGGGACACCTCTGTAGTCCTCAAAGTGTCTATTTCTGTACTCGCCTCTTGTGACATGAATTTGTTAAAGCAGCCTGAGTTAATAACCTCCCAAAGCAGCCTCATTTGCTGAGCAGTACATCCTGACACGTTTTTATTAGCAAAAGCAACACTTCAGCCCTGTTTGTTTGCATATCGTTGTCCTATTTCAAACACCGCTGTCGCTGCCACGACTGAGTTATTTCCTGCAGCTCCTGGCACCCGGAATTCCCGAGCTGGGGCTGGGAAGGGGCACGAGGGGCTGCTCTGTGTGGCACTGCTGTGGTCGTGTCCTGCTCCTGGCACCTGGAATTCCCGAGCTGGGGCTGGGAAGGGGCACGAGGGGCTGCTCTGTGTGGCACTGCCGTGGTCATGTCCTGCTCCTGGAAGCCGGAATTCCCGAGCTGGGGCTGGGAAGGGGCACGAGGGGCTGCTCTGTGTGGCACTGCCGTGGTCGTGTCCTGCTCTGTCCCTCCTCACTCAAAGGATGGTGGGGCCAGTGGGAGTTGGGCTCTGCTCCGAGTCGCCAGCGCAGGGACACAAGGGAACGGCCTCAGACTGTGCCATGGAGGTTTAAGTTGGACATCAGGAAACATTTCTTCGTGGAAAACGTTGTCAAACAGTGGCACAGCTGCCCAGAGCAATGTGGGGTCCCCATGTGGATGTGGCACTGGGGGACACGGGTCAGTGGTGGGGAATGGTTGGACTCGATGGGCTCAGGGGCCTTTCCCAGCCTCACTGATCCTGAGATTCCAAGACTCTTTGGGGTTTTGGTGTTGCTGGTTTTATTGTTAGGTACTGCCTGGGAGTTCCGCTGAAGTTCTTAACTTTAACTTCTCCTGAATTCTGATAAACCCATGTAATGTATTTATTCATTTAATGTATTTATTTAGCTTAGTCTTCTTGCTAGGATAGGATGAGCTCTAGTCTCTATAGTCTCTAGTCCTTATAAAAGTAATGTTCACTCAGTCAAAAATAGGAGAATCGTGTTGGATAGAATTTGCTTCTCAAATCATCACCCGTTTCCATTGCTGTCCCTGTGCAGCAGGAGATATTTCCCCACTTTGCTCCCTTTCTAACAATAACTTGAGTATAAACTCCGGCTCGATGCTGGATGTGCTGTCTGGGTGCAGGAGCCTTTGGATTCTTGGATAAAAGTAGGATTCCATCAACGTGCATTTCCCCTGCGTGAGACTGGTGCCACTGAACAACAATAATCCACTTTCATGGCCAGCAGTAGAACAATGAAATTGTTCTATTAAGTTTATTCAAGCATAAGAACTCCTGCTAATAAATTAGAACAGGAAAAGGAAAAGGCTCTTGTGGAGGATGCCCAGTGGAACCAAGGGCAGCCATGTCTGAGATTCTTCTGGTCTGTGAACTGTGGGGTTTTCAGGATAAACTTTTTAGTTAAACTGCTGAAGTCTGGGCTGAAAATGAAAAAGATCTGAGCATCATCCTGGTTTTTTATTGAGAGATGGGTGGAAGCCTCCCCTGAGCAGTATTCACAGTCCGTAATGTACTTGGTGGATCAATCAATTTATCAAACACTCCCTGGATAAGGAAACATTTCCAA
>VWZT01016557.1:228820-268467 GCA_013397055.1 Pachycephala philippinensis | reverse complement strand
TCTGCAGGCAAAGCTTAAAATATTCTTAAGACGTAATACTCCTCCTAACTGAGCGCCCGGGCTCTCACAGGGGTCATTACCAAAAGCTGTTTCAGCTGCACGCTGCTTCATTAACTCGCACCTGGCAGATCTAGTTCCTGTTTAACCTTTAGTGTCCTTTTGCACTTTGCTCAGGTGTTTTCACTCTCTCTAGGCAATTTATGGCTTAGCGGTTCTTCTCTCTCCCTTCTATCAGGCGGTCGCCAAAAAAGCCAACAATAGGAAGGGAACATCACTAAATTTAAACTATTGCTGAGAACCTCTGCCGCAGTCACAGGCAAGACGCTGAGTCATTTGTGCCCTTCTGCTCACAAGTCCCTACAGATGTCCGCACCCCTCCCTGTGACGATTCAGTCAGTTCTCACTGCCCCTGCTGCCTCGGCTGAAGACCTCGGACTGCTAGGAAATGACGAGTTGTGCTCCTCTAACAGCGCCAGGGCGTGCGGGCGGCTTCCCCATGACCTGCCCAGAGGGTGTGCACCTGGGACCTCTGCACAAGGAAAGCTCTGACGAGCTCCAGACAACCGCTCTGAAAGCCCCCTGTGCTGTCTCCTTCCCACGGCTCAGCGAAGCCGGGCAGGGGCTGCACAGAGGGCTGGGAGTGCCTGCTGTTCTCACCTGTGCTGGCACACGAACCGTGTGGGGACAGTTTAGCCCCATAATGCCTCCCCCAGGAGGCACAGGCAAAGCGATCTGTATTAAGGGACAAAGAACGGGCAGCGAACATCCCTCGGCCCCGTTCTCCCGGGAGTGTGGCGGGATGCGGCGCGGCAGCCGCTGGAGGCGGCGCAGGGCGGCTCCGAGTTTCACTTTCTGTGCCGGCTCCCGGCCGAGCGGGAAATGAAAACTGCGCGGCGGGGCGGGCGCTGCCGATGCCTGACGCGATGGGGCCGCCCCGCCCCGCTCCGCTCCTCCCGCCGCTCTCCCGAACCCCTCTGTCCTCCTTCTCCTCACGGCTGAGCAGCACCCGCTGTCCTCCTGCTCCCCGCTGCTCTCCCGGCTCCTGCTGTCCTCCTTCTCCCGCGGATGAGCGGCTCCTCCGCCCCGCTCCGCTGCGGGCAGATGCGGTGTGCGAGCCCCCGCTGCCCCTTGTCAGCAGGTGCGCTCTGAGCGGGAGGTCCAGCTCGAAGCGCTGCTGGTCCTGCGGGAATTGGTAAGAAGCCTTTTTGCTGGTTTGTGAGGTTGGATGCCAGAGGGGCAGTGTGTCAGGGTGGAAGGAAATAGAAAGAGAGGGAAATAACGGAGAGTAGTTTGGCAGCTAAGTGGGAAGTGTCCTTTCAGTCGCATCCCAGAGAAGTGTGGAGGTGATGCGCCCTTAGGTGCTTCCTTCCCTTTAAGTGCGGCTCCTCAATACATTGAGTCCCTGCTGGAGCCCTTCGAGGAGCACCTCAGGGGGACCGCAGAAACATAGAATGGTTTGGGTTGGAAGGGACCTTGAAGATCATCTAGTTCCAACCCCTTCCACTAGAATAGACTGCTCAGAGCCCCATCCAACCTGGCCTCCCCATCTGCAGCCCACGAGCCCCCCTAGCACCATCTGCACCCCAAGATTCCCGTGGGAGGAAAGGAGCTTACAGGGAAGGGACGACAAGCGCCAGGGATACGGGGCGTGAAGAGACAGCTGGGGGTTTGTCATGAGAAGCCGGTGTCTTGGGAGGGCATGGAGAGTGGAGCAGGCCGGGGTGAAAGGGAGGATGCTGGGCTTGCTGAGGGAGGGTGAGTGTGAGGGTGGATGATTCTGGGGTGGAGGGTACGAGGAGGGTATCACTGCTCCCTGTTCTCTGCCCAGTGCTGGTGCAGTCACTTGGCTTGGCCGAGCCACGTGCGCTGAGGTACTGAGTGCTACCCCTGACACGAAACCGAGATGCTGGTCCTCCAGGGAGAGAGGAGAAACGGGGGGCAGGAGGAGAGCCTGCTCCTCAGTTCCTTGGCTCACTCACCAGTTGTTTTATATATGTGTGCAGGGAAAAGGAGGTCAAGTGCAAACCTTAGGAAGGCTATATTTCTGATAGCCAAAACGAGGCGGTTCCAAGGGTTGGAAAGTTCTGTTTGTGTCCCTGCTCCTGCAACAGGATTCCTGATAGCGGTGACTGGGAGAGAATTTTGTAGAACCAGAGACACAAATCCTCCTGTATCCCCCTGCACCTTCCTGCCCTGAGATCCCTAAGATCTTTCTACCTTTTCCTCAAGTCACCCAAAGTCACCCAAAGCCGTTTAGCCCTGTGATTGATCTTTAATCCCACTCTCAATCCTCCCTTTCCTGACAAAACTGTGTCCTGCAGGTTTGCTTTATCCCCAGTACATCCCTTAGCTGTTGTTTAGCTACCTCTGCACTGCCTGTCCCTCTCCTTTCTGTCCCTTTCGACATTCCCCACTGCCTGAGAGCATCCTTTACCTTCTGGCTGATACTACACCAGCTAAACCCACCAGCCCAAGACAGGCTCCCACTCCAGCTCAGCTTTCAGAAACCTGAATGTGTCGTTAAATCATTTCCAGGAAAACAGGCAGTGTGTGTTCAGGCTCTGTTTCAGCAAGGGAGAAATCAGATGAAATTTCTCTTTTTCTAATCACCGGGTTTGGGTATAAAAAGCAATGTTCTTGAATCTGTCTTTGAATGTCAGAGTTTTGTTTTTTTATTTCCCCCAAATAAAACTTCTCAGCAAATTCGACAATATTTAGTGAATCTTAGTGTGGGACACTTAGAGATCAAAAGTAATCTTCAAAAGTAAACTATCAAAAGTACAGTTGGGAATAAGTATACTTAAGCTTAAAGGTAATAATCGGGGAAAAAAATCCCTTTCTAGCTTCTCTGCCTGAATCTCGAGTAACTTTGATATTTGACACTATTAGGTACAGTTAACCCCAAAACCGTGCTTTTAAAGCAAAGGTTTTCTTTTTTTTATGAAAGATAGAACCAGGATTTTGCTTATTTTCCTTTCTTAGTAGCTTTTCTTCATTCTTTCAGAGCTTGGCCTTAGGTTGATTTTATGTGCTGTTTAATGTTTGTAGAATAATAATTTCCGAGCATTTATTTTGGGTCTCCACAACCCCCCCTTCCCCGTGAATATCCACTTTCTTCTGATTCTGTCTCCATGTTGGCAGTGGGCTGTTAGAAAGTTTCATTTTTGCGTAGTTGCATTTGAACTTTTACTGTATTGTTTTGTTTGTGTATTTTTATTTTGCATTAGTAGCTGAGTCGCAGGAGACTGTCAGAATAATGGTCTGTTGAATTTTCCCTTAAAAATCAAGGCATTATGATAGTTCTCTTGCACAAACAGTTACTTTGCCTGTGATCACTTGAAGGAACAGAAAAAGAAACTGATATGTTGGTGCTTAAATGTCTTTCAACATTACAGTCCAATGTGCCACAGTAGTGCTGTGACTCAGGCATTTAAAACCAACACAGGAGCCCAAGACAGAAACCAAACGTGCTTATCTGGTCAGAAAAGAAGGTGAAACTTGACCTTTTGAATACTTGGGCTACTTTGTGTGATAAAACATTGCTTTTTCTAAATGGAGGAGTTGTGCAACATTTGCTTTTGGGCAATTTTAATCATCTTATTTACCAAATCTTTTCGAACAGGGAAATGTGGAGTTCCCTGGCTAGATGGAGCTATTTCTGTGGAACTGAAGGCTCCTTTATTTATTTAGCCACAAGAGGAAGACAGGATGAGCAATTGTCGTCAGACTCCCTTTCTGTTCCCTTAGTGACAGCCCGCACACCTCAACACCCACGTTAATTCAGATATCCCAAATGCTGTTGCAATAATCTTACTGATTTTATTGATATTCCAGGCCAGGCTGGATGGGGCTCTGAGCAACCTGATCTAGTGGGTGGCATCCCTGCCCATGGCAGGGGGTTGGAACTAGATGATCTTTAAAGTTCCTTTCCACCCCAAACCATTCAATGATTTTATAATTTCACCGTTTTCATAATGAAAATGTTGTGGACAAGTCCTGTGTTTCTGGATGCTCCCACTCTTTCTGATCTTGCTGTGTCTCTCTGCAGTCCTTCTGTCCTTGAATAGTATTGTTGATGGGACAAAGAAGTGGGCGTCAAGAGACAAGCAAGAAACCAGAGCTGGCCCTAAGCGAGACCATGGAGGTAGAAACTGAAGTACAAAATAATAAAGAGGAAACCGAAGAGGTGAAGGCCAAAAACCAGAGGCTGGCATCAGTCTTTGGTGTGGCAGACTTAAAAAATGGTAATAATGTTTTGTCTATTTTTTGCTCTCATATTTTCTATTTCTAATGCCTGCTGTTCCATTCTCTGTCCATAGGCTTCTTTTTCTCTTATTCCTTACATCCTCACTGAGGAATATACAGATGGCTCTCATTTTGCCTTGCCAAGTAACCATTTTGAGTTTTTGGAGAATGGACTACATGAAGATCTCAGAGCTTTTTCCCTATTTAAGTCCTCAGATTGGCCATTGCAGCCAAAAATATCTAGTTGCTGGCTCTGCCTCTTTGCAAACACAGCCAGCATTGCTGGATTTGCTAAACCATGGGCTAGGACCTAGTTATTCTCCTCATACAGGCAGCCTTTGCCTCCTGTTGTTCTATTTTATGTTTAGGTGTGTTATGGGAGTACTGAAAATAGAGGAACTGGGAGAAATCTGAGCATCATTAGCCAGGATAACTTGGATTTTTCCTGTCAGTTGCCAAACAAAAACAAATGTTATCTGCTTGAGGAATGGAAGAATAGATGGAACACTTTCAGGTCTGACCAAGATGCTGGGCCTGCACACTGAGTGACTGAATATGTGCAAGAAGAGTTTGCTGCTTTCAGATAATTTTCACTTTCTTTTCTTGTACCTATCACCGGGCCTCACTTCCTCTTTTTCTACCCCACAGAAGCTATTGGACTGTACAACCTTGGACAGAGCTGCTGTCTGAACTCCCTGCTCCAAGTGTTCCTCATGAACATACGCTTCACAGGGATACTTCGAAGGTACTACCTGTTTGAACTACCTGAGATATTTCCATCCTTGCTCTGTTTTTGCCCCACTTTTTTTTTGCCCCACTCCTTTTTCATACGGGATGTACATTTGAAGGCTTGGATCACTGAGGATGCTTTTTCTCCCTCAGCAAGATCTCTGCCTTGCTGTGTCTGTCATATACAGACATATACAGCCATATATCCCTGCAAAGGGAGAAGTTGCAGTGTTCTGAACTAGTACTCATCTCTGATTCACGTCCTGAACTGAGTCCTTATGGCTTATGGCTCTTTTCCATAACAGGATATAGTTTTATTGCAGGTTTACTGCTGTTATAATAAAGGATGTGTCATGTCTAGCCATACCCACTATTAATTTTGTCACTTTAAGCATGTAAACATAAACATACTGTAACCCCTGGCCTCTGGGCCCTGATTGCCCTGGCTAGCCCCTGATACAGAAGTGTTGTTGCAGATCATTAATACATAGCACTACTTTGTTTTGCTTGGCTGTTGTCCCTGCATGCTTTCGAGGAGGTTCTGGGCTTCTGTCTCCCTACTGGCCACACTAATAACTGGTTTGATTTGTTTCCAATTTACTCAGTTCACTGCAGCTTTAATTATCTAAGTGGATCCTTCCTATTCAGTCCTTTCTTACGTGCTCACTACTGTGCAGAGGAGAAAGAAAAATGACAGACATGCAGAGATGACAAGTGTCATAACTGGGCAAAGCTAAATAATGCAGACTGTAGGTTGCCATGCTTATTTGAAGAAAAACTTAGAAAAACCTGAGTGCTACAATAAATTTTGGGAGAATTAAGAGGTTTTGTTGGCATACAGTTGAAATACAAGCATTATGATATACATGAAATTTTGAGGGCATGTTGAGAATGAGGACATCAATAGGTAGGAGGCAAGAAAAGCTCTGAAATTGGCTGTAACTAATGTTGTTTCTAGAGGCTGGAAAGCACTTAAGGTCCTGCTTGCCTTGTCCCTTATTCAGGAACAAGCCAACTTAAAATTTTGGCCTTTCACTTTAGAACTATCAGCCTGCTCTGTGGGATGAGCTAGTGCAGGTGACTGCTTCCCCTTTTTCCTTCTTTTGCTGAAAATGTACCCATTCTGGTTCCTCTTGAGCTGCTGCCTCTGTTGCTGACCTGTGCTCCTTCAGGTGTGAGTCTGATATTTCTCCATTGCACAGCTTGATGACCATTGGTGTTGCTTCTTCCCCTTTCAGGATCACAGTGCCATCATCTCCTGTGCAGAGGAGGAACAGTGTCCCGTACCAAATGCTCCTGCTCTTGGAGAAGATGCAGTGTGGCAAGTGCAAAGCTGTTGGTCCCACAGACCTGGCTTACTGCCTCTCAGAGCACAGAGTGAAATGTAAGCAGCCCTGCCTCGTGCCCACCTCTGTCTGCAGACCAGGGTGCTCACCATCCAGCACTTACAAGCAGTGCAGGCTCCAACACCTCCTTCAGGAATTTGGAAATGTCAGGAGTTAGGTACACAGTGCTCTTTACAGCTGCCTCCCAGCTGTGAGTGCAATGCTGTGTGTTACTTGTGAAGAGAGGAAAAAGCCCCTGCTGGATATGTTTGCTGATATCCAAAAGGTGGGAAGACTATCAGACTACTGGAAGATTCAGCTATGGGTACTGGCCAGGAGGAAAGGGCTGTGCAGGGCAGAGAGGCCAGTTCATTGTTTGATTTGTCTTGCTGTACTGGCATCGTGATAGTGAAATAGCTGCTGTTACTTATCAGAAGAAAGGGATAGTGTGGAACAGAGAATGAACTCGCACAGATCCCCTTCCTGCTCCTTCTTATAAGGGCAGAGAGAAGAATTTTGGGGCTAAATCTCCCAACTGGTCCAAGTTCTAAAGGAGAGAGGTTGTTTAGTGCATGGGAGACCAGTGCCAATGGGATGCCAAGGGTCTGTGTGTACAAATACACAGGGTATAACCAAACACCCTTATCTTTATCACATAAAAGCCCAAACAGGAGAGCACTGCAAGGGGAGGTGCCCTGACCTTTATGAAACAGGAACACAAGATAAGCTCAATATCTCTGCTTGCATCATTTTTCCCCTGACTCTGAGTGGCTCTGAGTCAGCGATCTCTCTTCCGGTTAAAGAGAGATAGGGATCACGGGGTCTTTAAGGCTCCTTCCAACCCAAACCATTCTATGATGCTATGAAATATAACCCTCACTCAGAGAGCCATCTGAGCCCTCCTCTGGTGGATATTGAGTATCCTCTTGTCCCTGCCTCTGGTGACAAGGACACGGCTTTTGCACTGAGTACTACAAACCCTCCTGTCTTTTCCCACTGCCTGCTCAGGTCACACGGAGAAATTGCAGCTTGTGCCCAGTCTAAGCTCTGTCTCTGCAGGGAAGAGCAAGGGACAAGAGACTGGATCTAAGGAGGGACAATAAATCTCCCTTTGCCATTTGTGGTGCTCGGTGCTGTTCATGATACTGATTGAGGTTGTGGTTTCTATTTGTGCAGTGTTTGTGCAGCATGATGCTGCTCAGCTCTTTCTGACTCTCTGGAACTTGTTAAAGAAGCAGATGAAAAAGCCAGAGCTGGTAAGGATGGTCACTGAAATGAACCTTTGGCCCTTATCATGTGTGGTTTCCTCTGCTCCTTGAAGGATCCCATTCACTGGCTATTCTCCTAAGTTAAATTTTTAAAATTATCCCCTCTTTCATTGCATCTTTCAAATGGGACAGAGAATCTTTGTTTCATAAGCTTCGACATTTTGAATCACAGTTAAGTTTTGCTCATCCTACTTTCAGGGTGTGTCAGTCTCCATTTTAATGGGAGAGCTGATTAATAACTAAAAGATTGATCTTTTTCTGGCATATTTAGTTATATTTAATTTCTTTTGTTTTTCCAAATTTCTGTAAGCGTTTATTGGTGTATCTTGACACAGCTTTCCCATTCTTTGATATCAGCCACATGTATTTCATTATAATTACTCACTGATAGTACATTACGTGTGCAACAGTTCCTCCCATGGGACCAGGAAGAGAAAAGTGACTCTTGCCTGACTGTCATAGTTTTATTAATACAGAAGACAGGCTCCTGTTGCAGTTTCAAGCAAAAAAGAACAATTCAAAGCAGACATTTAACTGTCTGATCTTACAGGCTGTGTCTTTCCCCTCTGGTAGGGAATGAGGGGAAGTTGTTCTTTAAATTGTGGGAAGTACCCTGTCCACATAAGTCACTGTCACATCTTCAAGGTTCCAACCTTGAAGCAATAACCTTGCTTGAAATGTGTGACCACAGGGGCCTTCCCACCCATAGGGAAACAACTCAGCTGCCTTCTTCATAAACCTTATTTTGGCCTTTTGTTTCACCCCTCCAGGTTGAAGAGCTGAGTGATTTGTACACAATCCGAATACAGGAGCATCTGGCCTGTCAGAACTGCTCCTTTGAAGTAAAGAGCAACAGCACCATGTTAACCCTTCCACTCCCAGTGCTGGATGCCAATTCTCACAGGCTGAAGACTCTGGTAAGTTTAGCAGCAGCACTGTTTCCTTAGGAGATTATTCCTCTCTGCTCACTGTGGGAGCCTTCTCTTGCAGTACTGGTGTCTCCTGGGTCTTATCAAGAATCCTTACAAGAGTCTCTGTAGAGTGTCTGGGACTTTGAGGTGGTCTTTTCTCATTCACATTTCTTCTTTCTTTGGAGGAGTTTTAAAGTTTGCAAAAATTCTGTGTGCTTTGGGGACTGAAAAATAAAGGCTGTGAATCGCTTCTCTAAAAAGAGGTTTGATTAAATACTCTGTAACAGCCCCAAAGACTCAAACTACACAGTGATGTGCACCTGGGAGACCTCAGATACCACAGAGAGGTGCCCTAGATAACCTGGAATCCCTGTGTTTGCCCAGTGTGCTGTCACTGTGGAATCAGTGCTGCTGTTGGATATCCAGATACAGCAGTGCTGGTGGCTGTGTGTGTGCTACTGCAAATATAGTGGGTTTTTCAAATACCACTGGACCTTATTGATTCTCTGACCACTTTATACTGTTTCAGCATAAAGGAACTTCTTTGAAAACCTCTAAGGCTTTGAAGTAGGTATAAAAGACACTTATACATCAACACCTTCTCTGTGGAATATGTGGTACTCTTTTTTCCCCCCCAACTAATGCAATCACAGCAGCAGCTAGGAGAAATGAGGTACCTTTTTTTTTCAGGCTGCTAGGCAGTCTTTGGCCTTTGACTAAAACATGCCTTCTGTAGCTTTGCTGTTTGCTTGGACCTTCTGAAACAACGTAGAAATAAAAATCCAGCTTGAAGGAATTGAGCTGAAAGAAATCTCCTCTGTCTTCTTAGGAGGACTGTCTGCAATACTTCTTCCATCCAGAAGAGCTGACTGGTCAAAACATGTGTTTCTGTCAACAGTGTGGGAGGAAAACAACTTTTCTGCAGGTAATTGGAGAACTATTTCCCCATGTCTCACACCCAGAACTCCCTTTAGGACTGGGGAGGGTGAGGAAAGGACTCAACCATATCAGTTGAAGAGGAAACCAACACCTCAGATTTGCCAGTGAGATAGAAACCACAGGCATCTTTCCTCCTGTTAGGAAGTTCCCTGCTGTAGATGTAGCTCTTGCCACACAACAATGCTTTCATGGGTTTTAATAGAAGCCAGTGAGGGATGTGGCATTTCTGTGCCAGCAGAAAAGCTGCTGTTAGTTTATGTTGTGAGCCCACTGTGGGCCTTTGCACTGCTGTGTAGCTCCAGAGGTAGATGAGAATATGTCACTGGAGCTCCTCACCTTGCTGGTGCTACCCACCCAGGGCTAGGAAAGCACATGAGAAATGAAGAAGCCCTTGGGACACCTGAAAACCTTGGTTATCACAGCTCTGTGAGGTGGATGTGCCCTGTGTGCAGATGGGCTACAAAGGTTTGGCATCTGCTGTCCCGAGGAATTGGGAAATATTCCCTGGAGCACTGACTGTTCTCCATTCTACATGCCACTGGGTGGCAATGGCTGTTTCCACCCCACCTCCCCAGGGTTTGTTCCCTAGTTTTCAACTCCTTACTTATTGCTTTACAGAGCATGAAGCTCGTCCATCTGCCACAGACTCTGACCTTGCACCTAAAGCGCTTCTGCTTTGAAAGATCATCTCACACATACAAGCTTAGTCACTCCCTGCCATTCCCACAAGAACTAAATTTCAATGAAGTCTTGACAGAAAATCAGTGCCAAGCAGATGACAGTGAAAAGGTGAGATACTCCTAAGGCCCTGTTCAAAAAGGTCAGATTTCCTTCTCCTCTCTGCTCCAGTCTCGTAAAAATTAAAGAGATCACACCTTGTCTCAGTTCAAAGTGCCTGTCTTAAAAATCTGTCTCAAACTTTACCTGTGCCTGGTGCTGTCTCACATCCCATAGTTTTAACCGGTTCAGTCAACATTCCGTGCTCAGATTAAACCACCAAAGGCACCAAAACTGGAGCTTCCTGCCTTAAGGACAAAAGCCAGGCTTTGCAGATCTCATCTGTCCCAGACAGGGGAACTCTAATCCTGGTAATTCCCGTGCAGAATTGGTAGGGTTGGCCACAGAGTTTGGTATTGTTGGCCACAACAGCCTTGCCAAGTAGTTGGGATGGATCTGCCCCACTGTGGATCTGTTTCTCTTCCTGGGAAATAACATGGGGAAGTGTGCCAACAACAAAAATCCCCGCTGCAATGCTGGCTGTGGTGAACCTCTTTGCTGCTCCTTTGCTGCCCTGCTGCCTTTTTCACAATCCTCTGGTCTCCAGGGAGGCTGCCAGCCCATAGCTGCCAGGCAAAACTCCGAGGGTAAGAGCAAAAAAGGCAGGATACTCAAAGCCAATCTGATCTTTTCCCTTTTTCTTTACAAAATGCATGTCCTTGCTGCCCTGAGAGTTACTCTTGGTGTCTCTTTGCAGGCTACCTGGCAGTATGAGCTTTTTGCTGTTGTTGCTCATTCAGGATCAAGCAGCTTTGGACACTACTGTGCCTACATTCGAAGCCTCACAGAGTGTAAATGGTATTGCTTCAACGATTCTGAGGTTTGCCAGGTGAGCAGATCAAGCCACGTTTATTCTGTACCTTCCTGGACACTCCTCCAGGTCTCATCCAGTCTGACTGATGCTAACTAAAGAGAACCAGGACAGGAAACTGAGGCTGCAGAGCTTTGTGCACCTCTGCTACGGGATGCTCTGGGCTGAGGGCAGAGTGGCTCTCACTTCTGTACCAAACAAGGCCTCAGGTTCTGCTTTGTGATTTGCAAAAGCAGCCATTTGCTGAATACCCTACTTGATGTACCCTACATCTGTTTAATCTATACGTTCAGAAGAGGAATTGTTTTTCCTCAAGGAGTAAAAGCAAGAAACCAATTTATTGAAAGGTGTTAATTCCTGGAAGTGCCACTTACAGCACTCCTATGAGAACTGCTGGGATGGTATCAGGATGTGTCCACCACTTAAGAGTTTTTACCAGCCTCCTCTTGTGTGTTTTTCCCCACTAGGTATCGTGGGATGATGTTAAATGCACCTACGGACATTCCAACCTCTACTGGTATGCAAACATATCCCTGTTTTTCCCTAATGCTGCTCTGGACTTTGGGATGAGGGTAGCAAAGAGAGGGAAGACAAATGGTTTGGGCTGGATGTTGCCTGGAGTGTGGTGAGGATGCAGGAGAGGAGAAGAGGCATCCTTGTGTCCCAGTTACTCTGATGGGACTGCATATGCCTATCCTGGGAGCCTGCAGGGTTACTGAGTAGTCACAAAGGGGGCTGCAGGAGTGGTCTTGTTACTTAGGATTGCCCCTTGGACCCTCCTGGATCCTGACTGAAGTTAGAAGTGTCCGTCGGGATTTCTCCATGCTTTTTGTTTTGATGCACCATATGAAAATGAGCTTATAGCAGGGAAATAATCCCTCCTATAAACTACAGCGCTGCCAGGGAATCTTGGGAACACTGGAGAGGGCCAGTTTAGTTAACCTAAACCTCAGAAAGCTGAGCAGGAGCAAACCTGGGACGTTACTTGCAACCTAGATCTTCAAACATACCTTGTGATTTGCTTTCTCTTTGCCCCCCCAGGAGAGAAACTGCCTATCTCCTGATTTACATGAAAAAACAACCTCAGTAGCCCCACCCAGGAGTATCAGAATGTCTCAGAAAGCTGTGCATTGTCCACGGAGCTCAGCACCTCTGTGCCAGTGTGGACATGCAAAAATGTTTCACAAGAACGACATTCTGCACTCAGCAACCTCGGCCTTCACACTTATTTATGAAAAAAGAAGCAGCAGACACTCAGCCAGAGAAAGGTTCTAAGAACTGTTGCAACTAGAAACTTTTTCTTTCGTGTGTTTTCTATATTTATGTGATTCTACATGTTCATTTCCTCTTTAGAAGATGGTGCAGTTAGTCCTTGTCTCTGCTGCCTTACCATTTTCCTTAATGCTGATGCCTGGGTTCCATTCCGGGAGAAGTGTGCCTGAAAGCCTGCATGATATTCCAGGGAGGTGTGTGGTATGACTGGAGAGCTGTGGGAGCCACACCTAGCCAGTCAGAGCTCGAGACTTCCTTTGTCCTTTTAGCACCATTTAGATGCTGACAGGCTGGGCAGGAGACCCCAAAAATCACCCCAGAAACAACTGGAGGAAGAATCAAAACCCTTATGACACACACTCCTTAAAACCTCCCTGAAAATGAATCACTGCAGGGGCTGAGATGTATAAAGAGGTGTTTTAAATCAGGAGCTATTGGAGCCATTCTGATTTACAGGATGAGTTTGTGATTATTATTTCAACAGGTTTATCAGGCTTTTATATGAATTTTCTTTCCTGTAGAAAATATTTTCATTCAGAGCAGCAGAGATTCTGAAACTAATTACGGATTTTGCACAACACAGACCACACACAGTGATAAGGGAAGTGAGATGCCTTGATGTGCTTGAACTTTTGGGATTTTCCTTAGGTATTCTTCACCTGGTTGCCAGCTGGAATTGTCTTGCTCTCTCCTTTCCTTCTCTGCCCATGAAGTGGAAATGTCCCTCAGGCAGAAAAATGCTCGGAAGAAAACAATTTTGCAAAGAAATTGAGTAATTTTAAATGTCCTGTTGAGCCCTGTCACTCCGTGCTGTTGGTTCAGCCAAGGCAAGACCACACAGTTGGAGGGAAAAGGTAAGGAGAGCTGGAAAGGAAGGCTGGTGATACCTGACAATCAGAACC
Source organism: Pachycephala philippinensis (assembly GCA_013397055.1). Taxonomy (NCBI): domain Eukaryota; kingdom Metazoa; phylum Chordata; class Aves; order Passeriformes; genus Pachycephala; species Pachycephala philippinensis. Next base: position 255,288 of record VWZT01016557.1, on the reverse strand, counting down.
AGAATGTTCTAAGGGCTCATCACAAGGCTCCTGGTGAGGAAAGTTAAAAACTTTGTGTGGCTTTTAAAGCACTTGTGGCGTTAACTCTTGATGTGCCACAGTCTGTGAAGAGATCGAGGATCCCAGAAACTGAGATCCGCAAGTACCTTCACCCTAATATACTCTATGACTGTATATTTACAAAGGTGCTGTTTTTGTGGGACTGAGAAATTATAAAATTAGATTAAAATTATATAAATTGTATAAAATTATAAAGCTAATGTAGATATAATACCATCTGTGTATAACCTAATTTTATCTCGGTAATGATGACGAAGTTCACAAATCATGTCCATTTTCTGTTGATATGTGGAAGGTGAATTGAGACATCTTGGAGCATAGCTGTGAAATTACTCTTTCAAGGCGTAGCAGGTATTTATTTCGCTGTATTAGCAAGGTCCATTATTCTGTTCAACTCTGTATTTGTATTATTTATTCTGTGGTGAAAAAATCCCAGTGTATTATTTGTCATCAGGATGAGGAATTTTCAGCCTGTTCACCTTCAGGAATGCATTGCACCCTTTCTCAAGCATCTTGCAATGGGTGAGTGAGAAAACCAAGTTTCTGTTTGCTTTTCCAACACTTGGCCTCTGTGAAGGAGCTGAAAAAAGCTGCACTTTCAGGAACTGGGAAGTTAATGGGATAAGAGACTGACAGTTCTAATTAGCTTGAACTTGAAACTTAAAAACTTATGCTTATGAAAAATGCCTTAAATGTGTCATAACCTTCCAGGGATGTGGCCCGTCAAGGAAACAATTGCAGAGATATATTTAAGAATCCTTTCAATCGGTGAAAAAAAACCCCATTTAATTTCAATAAAAAGTAATCAGTGTTTTTTTGAATAAAATATTACGGGATCCATTCCCTAGAAAATCAGTCTTGTGGTTTGTTCTTGATCTGTTCTTCCTAAACACTGTGAATGCAGCTGGGAGGCTCCAGCCCACGTGCACAGAGGTGTGTGCTCACATTAAGAACTCAGGGTAGAGCTGCTGCTAATGCTCCAAGTGCCAAGGAAAACCAGCTAAACCTGGACACTTCACCCTTGTGTTGGAGGCACAATGAGTTTGTTTTCTTAAAAATGAAGCTTAAATTGCTTCCACATGCAGGTGGGCCATGGGAGAGTGGGAGGGTGAGCTCGGGTTTAAAAACTGCCCCACCTGAGCTGCTTTTGCAACAAGTCACCTTGGCTGCCTCTGTGTCCACAGCAAAGCCCAGCCTTGTGCTGGATAAACTGCCCCAAGGAGTTCTTTTCATCCAAGGAGCCCCTTTCAGCCCAGTGCCTGGGGTTCAGGCATAGAATGGAGAGCAGTGGGAACGTGGAGTCCTGGGGCTGCTGACATAAACCAGCTCCCGGCACTTCTGCCAGAAACACTTTCCTACCAAAGCACCACCACAAAGGAGTGGAGATTATTTGTCCTGTGTTTGAGTCACTGTGCAAACGAAGCCCAGCAGTAAGAGCAAGGGCTTTGTAAAGCCAGGTAAAGCCAGGAGGATGTGTGTGGAGAGATTATTGTAGGTCCAGGTAACTCCTCGTTTCCGTTTTTTGTTTAGTTTAGGATTACCATGCAGTAGCAAATTACACATTCTCTGCTTCATCTCTGCCAGACTCTTCCTCAGATTTAGATATTCCCCATGTTCAAGCAACGCACAGAAAACCAGAAAAAAAATAGTAAATACATATAGTAAATGTCTCACAAAGGTATAATTTCTAAAATGTCAATATGTAATTTACAAAATCACTGAAAGGCAGGGGTGTGACAATGATTCAGAGAGTCATGGTCATCATCAATCTCTCCTCTACATAATCCCTTTTTCTCATAAATAAGGAGAAAAACCACGTAGGGAAACGAAATCTCCACACAGCAGCCCTGGGCACTACACATGCTGATTAAACCCTGCTTTCATTGCAGAATTCAGGCCAAGAGGCCCGATCTTTTTGACCTCAGAAATAAAATTAAAAGGGTTCTCCCGAACTGAGTGGCCACTCATCATACAGAGCTGAGAGCAANTGTGGGGATGAAGCTGTATTGGGAATTTTTTAAACGATTCCTCCTGTGGACAGGTTTATGCTTTCTCCTGAGACAAACAGCTTTGTGACATCTTCTTGTGATGTGTTCAGGACAGGTGAGATGAGAAATGGTTCTTGGGGCATGTGCCAACTCCCCAAATACCCCTTTTCTTGCAGAAAAGCAGAGACCATGAGGTATACAAAAACTTGTAACCTCAGCCAATGCAATATTGCCAAAATCGCCACGGCGAGCTCACTCAATAAATTCGTGAGGAGCCCGCAATCAGTTTTTAAGTTCTTTGAGGGGTGAGATAAACCAAAATCTCTGCCTCCTCTTATTACAGCACTTCTGCCCGTATTTTCCTTGTCTGCAGCCAGTCAGCAGGCAGGAGGGAGGGGCAAAGCTGGTTTAAAAGGTTTTGCAAGAGCCCACAGCTTCTCCTTGCCTGTGCTGGGAGGAGACTGAGCATGGCCACTCACCTGGAGCTGCCCACGGGTGTGAGGATGCCCATCCTGGGACTGGGGACCTGGCAGGTACCTGCTGGAGCTGGGGACCTCTGGGCAGGCAGGTGACACTGGGGGATTGCTGAGAATCGTGGTAGATTTCTTCACCAATCTCCTCTTCAGGTCAGGAGAATGCAGCAAATCCTCTGTGCGATATTTCCTTTTGAAATAGTCCAGGTAATGCAGGTATTTGTTCCCAGCCTTCAGGAAATCTTTGGAGTGAGTGCAGGTAGTCAGTAGGTACAAGATTTTTCTTAGCTTCTTTTAATGGAAAAAAATTACATACTCCAAAAGTAAAAATTTCTGCCCAGCTTGTTTTTCTTTGTATTTTGCTTTTCTTTTCTTTTTTTGCTTTTGGCACTTGTTATTAATATCCCAGCATGTCATGTAGGTGTCATTTTTGATGAGTGTGTGTAGATACAGGAGCTTAAGGGGCAATAAGTGGATCTGGAAATGGGAATTTACAGTAATTCCTTAGAGACTGAGAATAACTTATTTTTAAGGCAGCAGATGAGCATGCAGCACTTTGCAGGACTATAGTTTGGGTGGTTCTTTACCTGCAAATGTTACCTGATGGACTTCTGGTAAGAAAGTAGGTTTAGGAATATACTGAATTATAAATGTAAAAGGAGTCTGGAAATGAGCTGAGGATTTTAAGAAACTGATCCTAAAAAAGATAAAAAGAAAAGTAGATTTTCCCCTGGATCTGAGCCTGGAAACAAAATATGTCAAATCACAACTTCCCAACTCCATGAAACACTTTGCCAGTCACCATAAAAATATCTTAGATTCTTGCCGTGTTTTTGGGTCAGTTGATGCTAAAGAGCATTTAACTTTTGAGTTTGTTTAACCCTTTCAGTCTTTATTTTTCTGATGACAAAGGACACTAAGAAGCCTAAAATAGCTAAAGTAGGCTTTAAAAAACAAAGTGTGCTTTAGGGCACAACGCTGTAATGGAGGAGCTCTCTGAAGGAACGTGTTAAGTTGCTGATACAAACTGGTTAGGACTAAGCAGAAGGAAAATTTGGGGCACATGATCCCTGCCACCACAAAAAAATATCTTCTGAAATGTGATGAAAACAGGGCCCAAGGCCATGGTGATGATTTCAGTAAAGGTGTTTGATTTCAAGGTTCCCACAGCAGCCTCATTCGGTGCAGTAAGCCCTGCTTCCGAGGGGAAGAGTCAGTGGAGAGCAAAGGCAACAACATACCCTGAGGTTACGTAAAACTCTGTCATGTGAGATGTTTTTCAGAAAAAAATAATCCATTGTTTCATCTTACGAGGTGCTCACTGAGCAGGGCTAGCCTGTTTCTCCATGCCTACTTCCCCCTGCTGCCCTGGGAGGCTCACCTGTAGGAGGGGATGGGACAGAGAAAGGGGCTGCAACAAAGAAAACTTGTAAAATTTTCAGCTGGCTATTTAGTTGTGTGTAGCCTTGTGGAGAAAAATAATCGCTGCATTTTCTATGTTTTCGTTGTTGTTGTTGTTAATTTAGGTGAACCAACTGAACAACCTTTGGCTGGAAAAACTTGGAGAAGTGATTTAATTTAAAATAAAAAAATAGGTAGGAGGCGGTCATGGTTTTGAACCATATTTCTGTTTGGAGTGCCATTTTCTGGATTCAGTCATCAAAGAGCTCTTCAGTGTCTCCAAGCCAAGAATCTGAAGTGATTTATTTTGCTGTTAAGTACCAAGTGTGTATTTTACCCAGGAGGTGGCACTGTCTGTAGTGTTTTGAGTCCCCTCAGCTCCCTGTCCTGTGTCAACAAGAGCTGGATTGTTTTTGTGCACATTCCAGAGGTGATTGGTTTCCTCATGTCACCAGTATGCCACACTGAAGTTGCTTTTAATTTCTGGGGAAATTAGAACTTATTTCAAGATAGCCTCGTGTCCCAAGGTGACCTTCCAATCCTTAGAAAAGGGCAGATCATCTCAGGCACCTCATCAGTGACTCCCTTGGCCATCTGATTTCACAAAACTAATGAAAGCCAGATCCAGGCTGGAATACCTCGTTATTCGGGGGCTTAAAGACGCCAGATTTGGAGAACGGCAAACTTCTTAATCTGCAATTTAGCAAATCACTGGCTTCTCTTCTGGTTTCAGTCTCTGCAGGGAGCAGCAAGAGAGGCAGTGAAGTTTGCCATCGATGTTGGGTACCGCCACTTTGACTGTGCCTACATGTACCAGAACGAGAGCGACATCGGGGATGCGCTGCGACAAAAACTGGAGGAGGGCGTGGTGAGGCGAGAAGAGCTCTTTATTGTCAGCAAGGTGTGTCCTTGGATAGTGTGTCCCACACCAGGCCAGCTCTCAGGAGGAGAGACAAAGTCCCAACATGGAAAGTGCCACGGGATGAAGCTGGTCTGGGAATTAACTCCTCTCTGTCAGGGCAAAGCAATTTGTGGATGATGGCGGGGGAAGGAATAGGTCACCCCTTGAGAAACAAAAGGCTTGGTTTGAGAGGGGTTTTTTGTAGTCCATATCCATTGTCAGCCATGGAGACAGGAACTGAGGCCGTGCTCTCGGTGGCCTCTGGGATAGGAAGCAGGGCTATTGTATTCGTGGTCGCTCCTGCTGCGCCGCCGGCCTCAGCCTGTCAACTCCTCTATGTTATGCTTTGTTTTGTTTTTTCCCCCAACAACAATGGTAGGAAAAATAAAGTAACTTCTATCTGCTGGAAGCTGGCGGGTCAATTTTCACCAGGTTCACTTATTTTCTTTGTCATAATTGTTGGAATTTCAGAGTATCCTATTCTCATTTTACTTGCTGACAGTACTGCAAATAAAATCAGGTGCACACAAGTGGCACTTCCTCAAGGTGAGAAGATGTGCCCCATCCTGGGCTGCCTCTGTGTCTGTGCCATATGTTTCCCTGCCAGGGATGTTCTGTGAGGGCAGGAGAGAGCTCCCAGGCTTTGTGTTCCCCCACAGCTGTGGTCCACCTTCCACGAGAGATCCCTGGTGAAGGAGGTGTGCCAGAAAACACTTGCTGCCCTCCAGCTGGATTATTTGGATCTCTACCTGATGCACTCTCCCATGGGATTCAAGGTATTGTGACTTTCACTTCTGGGAACCATCTGTCAGGGCTCTGCCCTTTTGCCTTTGGGACCAGACATGTCTTTAGACCTTTCCAATGAGGAGTGTTGGTAAACCTCATTAGGACATAATGATAAACCTCTGCAGGGAGAGCCCAGGAGGAAAGGTAAGGTCATGGCTGCTTAAAGTAGGTCTTGTAGTACAAAAACCACCTTATTTTTCCCTGCACAGCATTTCCAAGTCATGGATCAAATTACCATCCAGATCCCATTCCCTGTACAGTGTGGGGTTTGGCTGCCATTTCCTTATCCACAATCAAACATCTGATTTACTTAGTTCCGATTTTTCTCTTCTCTCTCTACCCCAGGTTAAATAAATCCTCGTTTCCCCATTGTGTCACCTCCCTGGCCTTCTCCCAACCTGACTGAGGCACACAGAAGTGCCTGCCCTTCCTCTGCCTGCAGGACAGAGTCTCAAGAGGCAGATTTTCTTGAAGATTACTCTGTTGGTACAAGTCACTTGTTTCGCCCCACCACAAACATAAGTCAGGATATCCAGCTCAGTCTCCAGCTCAGCTTGCGTGCCCAAATTTCTAAGTGATTTCTTTAACTACTAATAATTCAGCTGACCTTAATGTTGCTTTTCTTTTGTGCTGATAGGCAGGAGAGGAGCTATTTCCTGCAGATGGAAACGGCATGATCATTCCCAGCGATACAGATTTTCTGGCTACGTGGGAGGTACATTCATTTACAGGCCAAAAATATCTTACTAGTTTGAAATAACAGCCTGAAAACTCTTAGCTTTCCACTGTGGGAATTGTTCTGAGAGAACTTCTGACATAAAGAATTCGAGATTGCTGATTTCTCCGTGTCCTTGGGCTCCTTTTTGTGTCACTGTGCCAAAATTTAGGTATTTTTATATCTACTGCTTACTAAACTGGCTGGGTTGGCATGACAAGAGGGAATCTGACTGTGTGTGTACCCTGCAGTGGCTCAAGCTAACAAATGCTGTCACTCTAGTCCCTACCCCACTCTCTGGGCAATTTTTGGTGGCTTTAGTTGTAGCCATGCTCATCCCTAGTTGCACCTGAGCTGTCCAGACCCCAGGCAAGCCAACATGCCTGTGCCAATGTACCAGAGCACCCAAATTTCCATCTCTAGAAGGTAGTGGAACTTGGCCAAAGTCCTTTGCTAAGCTCTGTGTGCAGCACAGGGTGTGTGGGAGACCAGGCTTGGGCGCAAGTTCAAATTCCTGCTTGGAAGATAGTTTGGGCTTCCTTTCCCTTCCACTCCCACCGTGTGCTCAGCACAGCCAGGCCAAAAGCAGACAAGAGACTCAGAACAATTCACTGATGCTTTTTGCCTTCTGTCAGATGAAGAATAAGGCACATTTTTGTTGCTCATTTGAAGGGAAAAAGTGGATGTTTCAGGCTGCTGCTTATGACAGCAACTTCAAATGAAAATTATTTCTGCTTTGGAAGAAGGGTGTCTTCTGCTCCAAAGGCTGGTAGTAGGTTATTTTTCCTGTTTCTTTTCTGCTGGAGATGGCAATCTAATTAGGGCTCTCTGGCTGTTTTATTGCTTGTTAGTGCAAAAGAAAATAGGTGATGGAGGGGGAACACAGCGCTGCTTATCCTATAATCCAGCTGCTAAATGGCACATCTCTCTTGGGAAATTAATTGGTGTTGATGATCAGTATCCATCCTGTTCTAGATGTCTCATAGCAGCTCCTTGTTGAGCTGCTCTGTTCCAAATAAGGTGCTTTTTACCATGGGATGATTATTTAGTTAGCTGAGGAATTACCCTAAAAGAATCTGTTTTATCTGTGTGAAGGTCTGCCTGGGGATATTATTTTAAAATAGTCATATTTTACTGAAATAAGAATAGTGTAGTAATCGTGTGAATATTGCTGTTATTTATCTGTGTGGTGACACATGATGTGAGTTCACATACTGTTCTAATGGCACAGCTCAAGAGGACCCCAGCCAGGAAGATTCTTACCACTGGAGATAAAAATGAAAGAACTTAATTCAATAGGAAGTCTGACTCTGTGGTGTTTCTAGGCTATGGAAGAGCTCGTGGATGTGGGAATGGTGAAAGCTATTGGAGTCTCCAACTTCAACTGCAAACAGATCGATCGGCTCCTGAGCAAACCAGGCTTAAGACACAAACCTGCAAATAATCAGGTAAATTGTCCTCCAGCTCCTCAATACTGACATCACATCTGTCTGGGGTGTTGCACTGGATGGGACATCTCTTAAAAGTCCTTTAAAAACCCCACACCTGCAAAAAGAATCACCTTTTCAAAGCTGATGTGGCACTTGGTAGGTCACCACAGTGATGCTAAACCTTGAAGTACCTTCTGCTTCTGAGAAGAGAAACCTAATTCTTTTTTAATTTTATTTTTGAGATTGAGAGCCACCCCTATCTTCCTCAGGAAGAGCTGATTAAGTTTTGCCAATCCAAAGGGATCTCTGTCACTGCATATTGTCCCCTTGGAGCACCCAACTGGCCAGGGTAAGAATGTTTTGTGAGATTTCTTTCTTAGGTGTAGACTGGAGTCAATGCAGTAAACCAGTTTTAGGATGTGGACAAAACCTCAAACTACTGTAATTAGAAAAAGATTTACTAAGTCATTAAAAATCACACCCACAGAAACCTCACTCTTACTGTGATATTCAGGCCACTAATTCATACCCGTGCTGCTGCTACAGTTTCATATTTCGAAGAAAAAGGATCAATTGGTTGATGAAAGCAGAGAAGAGAATTCTTAGCTGAGCTTTGGTGAGATTATTAAACATGTAGGAGAATTTCTGAACTAAAAAAAACCCACCCACAACAAACCAAACAAAAAACCAAAGCAGCAGATGCTTATGAAAATAGCAACTTTGCAGTCCTGCTGAGACAAAGGGAGTAAGTTTTTAAATGGATAAGTTGCAGAAATTTTGCTTTTACTCCTATCTTCATGGCTTTCTCTGACCTGGGACAGGGTGTTTGCCAGAGCAGCTGTGCTTGTAAAGGACAAGATGAAATTCTTGGGATCTGGATCAAAGAAATTCCCAGCCTGATCCCAGGCTGGACATAAATGTGTTACAGTGACCTATTTTCACTAGAAACTACAGGCCTCTTCTCATGTGCTCACTTGGTATACAAGAAAAGAATGAAGGCAGGAACTGAAGTAAAAAGATGTTAAATTAAAGTGTGCAAGATGATTCTTTTTAATCATTTAAATAATATTCTTATCATACAGGGCTTGAGGGATGAGACAACAGGGCATTCAACTGCTGAAGCCTGTTTTTTATTTTCACAGGTCCAAGCCTGACCATATTTCCCTTTTTGATGATCCTCAAATTAAGGAAATTGCACTGAAGCACAACAAAACCCCAGCTCAGGTTAATACTGGTCAGAGTTATTTCCCTGCTGACACGTATTCTTCCCACTTGTGCTAAAGTAACTATTTACAGAGGTATTATGGAATAACAATATGGAGTTCTAGCTGTGTCTTGTACACTGTTTAATGCTCTAGAAAAATATCCTCTCTACCTTAGTTTTAGTGATGGACAGAAGATTTCCAGTGGCTTTGGGCTTTAACTGGGACACTCGCTGCCTCTCCAAACAGCAATCCCTGGCAGTCTTGCTCAGTGCACTCCCACGTTGTCATCTCATGGATAAGGATTTAATGAGCTCATGTAGTAATTAGGAAGTGTTTAGATAGTGCTTCTCCTCTGTGCACCCTCTCTGATTACCATCAGAGCTGCTCTGTGTAACCATGCAGGCACCTTCGCTTTTCAGCTTTCAGAAGACAGGCAGCACTTCTCATCTGTAAATTCCCTGTGTGTTCCTGCAGATGCTGATCCGGCTCCAGATTCAAAGAAACCTGAGTGTAATTCCCAAATCTGTCACTCCACGGCGTATTGAAGAAAATTTTAAGGTATGAGGATACCTTACAGAGTCATTAATGATACTAAACTACACAGGAAAAAGAACCCCACTCTGCCAGTGGTACAAACCACTCCCCTCAAACTTAGCTTATTACTTCTTTGTGAATGCAAAAAGTCACTTTGAAAGTAAGGAGCCAAGTCCTCCTTTGAACACATCAAGTGAGAGCTTTTGGCATTCTTTCTGCAAATAAACTTTCAAACTGAAATAACCCAGCTGTTGGGGACCTTGCTGCAGGTGTTTGACTTTGAACTGACTCAAGAGGAGATGGAGACCCTCCTTGGTTTCAAGAAGCGCTATCGCATCTGTGCATTGAGCGAGTGAGTACCTCCTCCTCCTGCAGGCTTTAGCAGGATTGCATTACCCCTGGATATCCTCTTAACAGGCACTGTTTGATAGCCCCACTTAAAAATAAAAAGAATCTCACCCTTGGGTTTATTAGAGCATTGCCTATCCTGTACAGGTTGAGAACACTGGGATTTCTGCAGGCACAACGTTCTTAAGATCCCCTGTCCTGGATGCATATTAAACTGCTGCCTGAAAATCAAAATCAGCTGGAAATTCCAAAATAAATAAGCAGCAATTTTTCCCCCCGGTTTGCTTTGGCTCCTTTACATAAGGGACAGTCAGAGTAAATAAACTCCATTTTAAGAATGAGAGTTGTAAGGTTTTTTTTGAAGGGAAGAGCTGTGCCTATGTACTCCTGCCAACGTTATTAAGGCAGTGCCTAGATAACAGAATGGTTAGGTACAGACTCACCAAGAGCTGCATTTTATTCAGTTTTCCCAGGTTACCCACTTGCCTAACAGCATCCTGTGGGCTTGGCAATCCCAAGAGGGAGATTTAATATCTCAGGGAACTTTGGTTGAGCAAAAGATACATTTTCCTTTGAGAACAAGGTCACTGATACATGCAAAGGTTACAGAGCATTCACTTCCACTGCCCTGGGTACATTAGGCAGGCACACGTGGTTTTAAATGTAGTTTTTAGTCCTGCAAAGCTTTTACCAGGGGAAAAAAGCTTTTCCTTAAAACTATGTTCTTAAAGTGTTTTAATCATGCTCTCTTTTTCTAGATGCAAAAATCACAAGGACTATCCTTTTTTTGAAGACTGACATAGGCACCAGCTTCAGATCCTCTGGGGATCCAGACCATTTATTGTTGTTTCAAGCAATTTGTAATATTTTGTGTATAAATTCATGATAGAAGTGGAATATGTATTAAAAAATGGGAGAAGGTAGCTCACAGGCATTCTGAAGAGTAATCTTTGCTTCCCTTTTTATCAACCAGTTGTATCAGTCCTTTATCTGCTCTTGTAACACAATTTTCAGTTGCAGCAAAATATATATTCTCCTATAATTTAGTAATGATAAAGAAGTTTAATAAACCCATATTATTGGGAGTAGGGAAAAGCAGTCTTTGTCATAAATATAAATCCTGACAAACTTTAGAGAAAATTTAAATTCTCTGATTAGTTATATTTTTGGACAAAAGGTCAATACCTACACTATCTTTTAATTGTCAATACAAGACAATCCATTTAACATCAGAAGATCTGAATGACATGACATGCTGCTTGAGATGCTTAGTTCAGTAATTTCAGTGTAACAGACTGAAAGCTCTTTAGAGGACACTGCTGAATTATGATTCAGGAGCTCTTAATGAGGTTTCCTATTTATGAACTGCTAAAAACTAATAAACTAGTATGAGAATTGTGTGTTTGGTTTGTAATATCTGCAAGAGTATATAGATAGTGCTTTTATCAGCAGAATGGCTGCAGCTAAGACTGTGAATCCCTCCTAGAAAATCCAAAGTCTGATAAAGGAGACATACAGGAATTATTTTGCTTGGCAGCTGTCATATTTAGCAAGCAGAAAAGCTGGGCAGCTTCACAGAAGCCAACAGTAGATTTTCACTCTCCTGTACTGTTCCCTAGGTACTGTTTGCTTGTGTTCTGACTCAAAGGATGTCTCTGGATGCTGTTCTCTGTGGCTAAAAAAGAAAAGTCAATGCTGCTGCAGCCCATGCTGGTGTTTTAATGAGGTGTCTGTTAATCAAGACTTCCTGCTCTTAAACTCTAACACCTGACTCAAAGCTCCTGTACTTGCTTTAGGCTCTTGCAGCCCAGTATAAGAACAACGTGGCTCAGCATTGCCTGCAGAGAGGAAGGACAATTGTGTAATTAAAGGTTCAGGACTAGGATACACACTTCATGCGTACCCTTTTCCAACTGATTTTCTTTGTAGTTGATAAAGGAAACGATGATGATGTATCTTAGAGCTACTTCAGGCTTTCCCAAGATGTTTGAATAACAGGTGCCCTAGAAACAACAGAACAATTCCCATCAAATTGCATTTCCTACAGCAACTCTCCTAAAGAAAGGAGTCTGAAAAATCTATCAGGAATTGACATTGAACAGTTATAATGCAGTGATATGGACAGAAATGTAATGGGCATTCTCTTTTTTTCTCCTCCTGAACATGCTACATTTAAAAGGCCACTTGCAGGGTATCAACCTAGATGCAATTAGGAAGTGAACTCTGTGGAAGGTGCTCTGCCCCCAGGTATTCAGCCTGTGGTCACTTGTCCATCTACAGCAGCAGCAGCAATACCCACTTAAAGCTGTAGTGCACAGCCTGTCTTGAAATATTCTCTACTTCATAGGAATTTTCTAACCACATTCCAGTTTAATCACAGCTATCAGGCTTGAAGCTATTTACAGGATGTTTATAGACTGTGGTAGGCAGGAAGTCAGACTAGATGATCACAGTAGCCATATAATAGTAAAAAATTCAAAACAAGTTAGAAGCCAGAGATTGTGCGTTTGTTTCAGAGACAATAGATCTTTTTCAGCTGCAGAGACTTTGGTAAAGGTAAAAGGAGAAGAATTTGGGTGGTGTCAGTTACTGGGAAATAAAGCTCCCCTGTTTTGCAGCAGAGGCACAGCCCTATTTACAACGTGCCTTTCTAGCAGAGAGTTGCTGCCTCAGAGCAAGCACAGCTCTGAGCCTGCTGCCAGGGGCTGTATGGAAAGGTTTATAGTATCCCAAATTAATTTTCAGTTTCTATCAGCCATGCAACAGTGCTCTTACACCAAACCCACACAGACATCGTTCCTAGTCAGCAGCAACATTATCTGTGCCAATGAGCCCAGTAAAATGAAAACACCTTAGCTTGGCATTTTGTCTTTGTGTCACAATGTGTTGTCCCATGACTTCAGCTTTTTATTGTAGAGTTCATCCATTCTGGCAGAGTCAAGCCTCATGAAAAGTTCCAAAGGGGATGGGAATAAAAAGTAAAATGTTATGTCCGTGTTTTGGAGGGAAAACTGGATAACACAGGTAATAAACAGGTAAAAATCCAAAACTCTTTGCTGATCGTCGCTGTTCAAGTTTTCCATCTATTAGAATTCCAAGCTCTCTCATATTGAGGTCAACATCATTCAAAAGCAAACGGAATGAGAAGCCAAAGACAGCAAGATACAAACCAATTTCATTAACTTTTTGCATGCAATTCTGCACAAGAAGTACTGGTCCTTGCCTTCCTCTGAATCTTAAACAAGACTTATTGTTATCACTCAGAAGACTGATCAGGATAATCAATGGCCTAGGAATAATTTATACAGATGACAATTAAACAGACTAAGATTTTCCTTGACCTGACACCAGTACAAGGAGCTGTGCCAGATGTTTATCAAACCTGGAGCAGCTTGCAAAGTGTGACTGGAAATAGACCAGTTGTTATTTCCTCCACTGTGAAAACCAGCAGCATCAAATGAATCTAGCAGCAAATAAGCCCAAAACAAATAAGAGATGGCAATTCTTCACAAAATGTGCATGTGAAGCATCATTCCCTTGGAACATAACAGATTCAGAAGGCAACCGAACAACAAGGAGTTAATTGATGGCTGTTAAACATAAAAGAACATAAACTGCTGTCAGAATATTTAAAGAACACTCCACTGCAATCCTCAACTTACTCATCTTCAGCAACTTATTTTGACCACAGCTGGAGACAAGATGCTGCAATATGTAGATATTTAGTCTGATTCAGTTCTGGCTTGTAAACAGGCCTGTTTCAGTTCAGAAAAGCTACATTTTGCATTCACCTTTTTTTTTTCCATTAAGAACTTAGAAAAAATAGTTTTGCAGATGTTTGTACTACTGGGCCTGTACCATGCACTTTAACAAGTTAAAAAGCAAGAGCAATGTGGCCTATTTAAGAGTTTTAAGAGCTGCCTCATAGCTAAAATAAACAAGGTCCTGCCAGAATAAGACAGGGCTCTGTACTTTTTTAAAGAAACCAAGGGCAATGCAGAGGGAGGGATGACAGATAGTTACTGAGTTTGTAGATGACAAACCAGGGGAGTAGTAAGTGACTGAAATGAAAATAATTTGTCCCAAGTTAACTGTTCTGTGCCCCAGTTAAGCAAAAGACTCCAGATTTCTAGCTGTATGTTCAACACAGTGAATACAGATTAAAGTCCAGAGACAGGGCTTTCTTTTCCCATTTTGAATACTGTAGTTTCCTGTGCCCCAGATTTCACAACTCTGAAACAGCTGCATACCACAGCATTTGTGAGTCTTGTGAGCTGAGCAAGAGGAGAGGTGCTGTCTCCTTTTTCCCTGAGAGAAGCAAACACCAAGTTAGAGAGCATCATATAAAAAGTGATGCCAGCCAGGCAGGTCTCTGTATTTGTGCTCTAATATCAGAAGTAAAGCCATTTTCTCTCAAAGGAACATCAACTGCAACCTGAAACAAACGTACTGTGCCTGTCAGGTTATCTGTGCTGTCCTACCTTCAACCAGCAGGATGCAAATTCCAAAAATACTTCTTGTATTCTCCTCTACTACCCACAAAAACTTGCAAAAACAGTATCTTGGCTCCTCTAATAAGAGAAGTGCTGATTTTCTCTACCTGTCTTCCCTGATAAATCAGTTCACCATCACTCTTTGCCACCACGTAATGGATCTGTCCCGTGAGAGCCATTTTCTTTTAAACATGAAAAAGGGCCTGCTAATCTGGTATCATTTGGAGCAGCGAGTGCAGCTGGAAGTGAAACAAATTTTGTGCAAGTACTGATTCTACCAGTTCCAAGGACATGCTTTTTTCTGTTAGCTGCCCTTAACCTTTCCTGTAGGCTGGAAATCCTCTTCCCAGGGTGTGCTACAGTATCACACCAGCTCAGCTGCTGCACCAGAGTCCCGGGAAGGTCTAGGAAGAGGCCGACAAGGTGGAGCTGAACGACAAGTTCTTAAATTAAGAACACAAAACAAAACACAACCACTTTTCACTGGAAGAGCTACAAGACTGTATTTGTCCTTAAAAAATGTCTTTGATCAGAAACCCAGAGATCTGTCAAATCACAATAGAAAAACAAATGCTGTGAACAGTTTTAGCAGGAAGAGCTCAGTTGGCAGGAATGCGAGGCTGCGGATATCGAACTCTTTGATCTTTCCACTTCACCTTTTAGGAGATGAAAGGAAATCTCTGCTCTCGTAGGCAGAGAGCATGGCACAAGCACGGGGGTACAACAGACTGTATTTTACTGTAACAATTCCCAGATCAAGCTAGACTAAAGGAAGACTGCCTCTTCCTCTATCTCAGCCTTAATTATATCCACCCTTGGAGAAGCAATCCAAACCCATTCTGGCTGACAGGGTTTCCTGTCACTCCCTTCCCATGCTTTCTGTTCAAGCTTGTGCATCACTACCCCTGCACTCAGGTGCTTCTCTGTTTTCCCTCCATTCCCACTCTCACATTCCACCAAGATCCAAGCCCTCTGCCGGCTGAGTGCTGCACTGTGTCCCAGAACGACCCCGTCCAAATTCCTTCCCACTAAGTCATCCAGTGAAACACAGAGAGAGCCTGTTACAATGCCACTCCACCCCGAGTGAGTGCTAGCTGCTCTCCCTTCTGCTGTGGAGCAGCTCTGTCTCCACGTTGTCTCCAGTAAAATTCCTACTTCCAGAATGGAAAATTTCAGGCACAACCTTCCACAAAGTTACAGTGAAACGAAAACAGAGGAAACTAACAGAACCTGATGTACTCTTCTAGAAACCCTGACCCTCAATGTAACTTCTTGCCAGAACACACTTGCTTGCAAATAACATTTTTGTGACAAGTCAACATTGCCCTAAACAGTTTTCTGTCACAGCTCAGACTAAGCAAAGAACATCAGCTCTTCTGGCTTTCCTAGATGCCTCAGGGCTTTTGTTTATCACATTAAAGATGTCCAAAATATTCGCAGAGCTGAAGCTTTCTGTATGCGCTTTTAAGCCCAGAATTTAAAGTGATTTATAATCAATTTATATTAGAAGAATTAGCATTAGAGGAGCATATTGCTTCAAGTCAGACACTGATTCTTTCCTCCTCATGTTTTAAGTTAACTTAATCTTTTCTGTTCAGCCTGTTGTAAATTATTGTGACCAAAAACATGTTGCATGCTAATTCTGGTCTCAGCATTACTGGAAAGATTTACAAAAAGACTTTGAAAATTACAAAAAAAAATCTGCTTTCTCAATGTAATGGTTAGTATTTATTAGGAAGAAAAATTTTAAATTAGTATGACTCCTTAGTCAGACTCCTTTTGATCAAAACCAGGAACAAACCACCTATTTCACAAATACTTTGATATCAACTTGATATCAACTTGCCTTCATGTTACATTTTAACCTGGCCAAGTTCACTCTAAGGTTTTCTATGCAGTTATGAAATCATAATCCTACATTTACCATTTAGATTGGTTATGCATTAACAGCCCTGGTGTCTCCCTTCTTCCATCTGTTCAGAGAGAACTCCCTTTCTGCCAGGCCTACACAACCTCCTCAGAGGGACCACTCCCATCCCAGATCCACTCAGACATCTAAACAAACTCACAGGGATATGCAAGAACACCACTCAACATCAGCCACTGCTTTTACCAGTGCCCAAATGCATTTTGTGAACTGTCTTGAGCAGCTCTCAGGTGGCAACAGCTTTAAAACCACTGCATGCAAGTATTGTGGAAACCACAAAGGGACAAACACACCTCACATACCAGAAGTTCAGCCTCAGCCTGTTTTTCTGTGCTCCCTGAACAAAGCATTAAGTTTCTGATCTGCTAGCTCCACGACACAGGATTTTCTTGGAAACCCATTTTTGCTGTATTTGCCAATTGTATCTTATACAAGCACAGAATTCCTCCCTGCTGGAGAGGGCAACTTTTCTACTGTTCATTAAAACAATCCCATAGGATGCTGTGTAGGCTTCAAGTCTTCAGTGGAGTAAGTTCTCTACTAGCCAAAGTATACTACCACCTCAGTAAAATAAAAACTGAATTAAACAGGACTGTATCGGTCATCAGAACCAAAACAGTTCTATTTAAAGAGAGGCACAAACAGATTCATTGGCCACAAGTTCAACCATGAGAACAGCAGGCAGCTCTCCCAGGGTGCACATGTAAGAAGTCAAACTCAACAGATGATTTTGTGGGGGATGGTAATTTCTTTGCTTTTGTGTAATCTCTAGAGACAGCTGATATTACACAGTTGCTCCAGCATCACTACCGTTAGAGCATTGCTGAAATAACCATCTCATTACACACAGTAATGAAACTGTATTTTATTATAAGCAAAACAGCTTTTATATCACTGAGAAATCAGGATCTATACACTGTTCAAAGAGCTACCCATGTAGAAACCACTTAGAAATCAACTTATACTTCCAATTAGAGGGGAAAAAAAAGGTATGGAGTGTTACAAAGAAACAAAACCAACCCCAAAAGTAATCAGAAAAAAATCAGACCTCATTATGCAGCATTTGCCAATATCCTGGTCCTTCCAGACAACAATAATCACTAGCTCAAATTCACAGTATTCCAAAATAAAAGTGACTGCTTGTTCAAACTTGATCAATGCTTTCTGCTTACCGATTCCAGACTTGCTTTTTGGCAAAGAAAACCTACTAGTCCACACAGTGTGCTCTTCAGAACCATTTCAGCATCTCCTTCTTCCAAAAAAGAAATCAGCACAAAGTCACTGAGTACATATACTGCATCTTTGTGGGGAAAAAAGAAGGAAGAAAATGGGGGCGTGGAGGGGTGTCTGATGCAGTGAAAAAGCTACATAGACAACTCATAGGCAACAGCAGAAGCATATCTGGGAAGCCTGGAGAAAGGCAGGAAACCATCTTCAGTATTCTGCATTGAAAGGGTAGCCCTTGTGAGTTTTGCACCTGGAGGAAATCAAAAAGCCAAGATTATCTCGTGTCCCAAAGACATTGTGTGCAGCTGTAGCCACTTCAAAGAACCACCAAGGGAGGAGAGGAACTGTTTAAAAACAAAGTCTGTTTCTCCTGGGGAAATGCTGCATTCCCAAACAAGAAGATTTTGAGTGCCTTCTGCTGTTTGGGCTCTAAGCATCTCAGGTGATGGGACCCAGAGGTGCTTTGGAGACAACAAATTCAAGGTTTTGCTGTTTACTAGCAGGAAGACCTTTTTTGCAGCATTCCAAAGAAGATTTCATATCTGGCTCTACACTTCCCAGCTGCACATTCTCACATTATATCTTGAATGTTCACCTATTTTCCCAACAACAGAACAACACAGATTTTGTAATGTACCTAAGAGTCACAAGGAAGGAAGACAACACAACACAAACAAAGCTAATCAAGATTTTAAGTCTGCATCATGCTCATTCTTCCAATATAGACAAAACAAAAATTCTGAATAAGAAGCCTCCTGTTGCAATTCCAGCTACAAAGAGTTTCTTGGTGACTGAACTGAAAATGAAGTTTGCTCAATGATCATGTTTTGGTTCATAAAATGAACATTTAAAAAAAATTTTACTCTGGAAAGTTATTTTGAGGATGACCCCTTTGAAAACTGAGTTTGTATATCCTGGATTTCAATCAAGCCTACAATCTGTAACTTCATTTACTGAACTATGTGATAACTTAATTGCTTAAAGAAAAGTAAGTGCCACTTACATCATCATTTCACAGGCTCTCCAGTTTCTGTTAAAGCTGAAAATAGTTGCCATCTCCTCTTTAGTCAATTCAAAGTCAAACACCTAATAAGAGAAACAGCTGGAAATCACTTCTTTGAACAAATCAGTGCTTGTAAGCAAAAAAAAAAAAAAGAAGAAAACCCCACAAAATTAAAGAACAAGTCCACAGTGTAGGATGCTTGTTAGAAGTGACTGCTTCATGAAGGGAAGGAAAAAGACTCTACTGTTCGGATTTCTGAGACTTCTCTAGCTGGAGTGGGAGAGGGAGCTGAGCAGGGAGAGGCAGGAATTATAAAATCTCAAGTTGCAGTTATATGCCAGTTGTTTTGAGAAGTTTGGGGAGCACTGTGCTGCAGAATGCCTCCATCCTCCATTTGTGAAGGATGCATCTTTCTGTGCTATGCCCAAGCAGTAGTTGTAAGACCTCCATATTCCACCTAAAGCCACTAAGTGGAAGCAAAATCCTAATACTGGGTCCAGTCCAAGACCCCTGAATCAAGAGCAGCAACATGGTTTATGGACAGCAGGACTATTTCCTTAAAAGTGCTTGCTCTACAGAAGTCTTTTGTGGTGTGCTACTGCACTCGGGCCCCAAATAAACTGTCAAATGACTCATTCACATGACACAGAACAGGAAGAATCACAATGTGACTGCTCAGATTATCAGGATATAGTGTTTCCCAAAGCTTTGTTCACTCCTGCTCTCCTACTGTAATCTTAAATTCAGCCCTCGGGAGACTGTAGGTAAACACAAGGAGAAAAAGCCCAGTCCTCTTGTGAGAAGAGCACCTGGGAAGGGTGAGAAAGGATCACTGCTTGCTGTGCAGGGAGAAGCCAAGCCATCCATCCCTGAACATGCCATGCACCCAGCTCACCCCTAATCACTCACCTGGAAGTTCTCCACAATGCGCTGCGGGGTGACAGATTTGGGAATCACGATGACATTTCTCTGGATGTGGAACCGAATGAGAACCTGCAAGAGGCACATCACTGCATCAGAGAGGGGATGGCTCTTGCTCTGTGGCAAGCAGAACCTGTTTAGCAGTTACTTGTTGTAAACAGTACAATTCAGCCGAGTTAACCCACTCTTTGAAGCTGCTGTTCAAATTATACCCAAATTCTAAGCAGCACTTCCTGAAGTGCACACAGAGGAGTGGTGGGATCCCACAAGGCCTCCTTTCTCCTCTCCCCCGCAGCTTAGTGATACTCAATTCCTTTCCTTCCCACCCAGACTTGGAGTAGGCTATTCAAATGTTCCCCTCTTTGCAACAGGACTTGAGATGGGAAGACAAACATGGCAGCATCTGAAGATGGGTCAAGAAAATGTTTCTTGCAATGGTCAGAGCACCCTTTCAAGTGTGCATGGAAGGCCACATGACGAACAAACCTGCATTGCTACCTGACACCACAGGTGACAGGGAATGGAGAGCCAGCCTGTCCTCTAGGTTGTCATTAGCTGTCCTTTATGCTGTGCTACAGGAAGGCGTACTCTGGCACCTACCCACCTGTGCTGAGGTCTTGTTGTGCTTGGCTGCAATCTCTTTGATCTTGGGGTCATCCAGAAGGGAAGGATCCTCTGGCTTAGCCCTGCACAGAGAAAAGATGGTCAGTGGTAAGAAACCTCCATAGGTCCGACCTGGTAAAGATCTGTATCTGGATGAAAAATTAATGCTGCACATGTGGTCTCAGTGCTGCCAGCAAAATCCACACCAGCTCCCTGGCAAAGCAGCCTTACCATGGTCTGTCAGGAGAGCCAAGGGGGCTGTATGCTGTCACAGAAATCCCTTTGGATTGGCAGTACTTGATCAGCTTCTCCTGGGTAAGGTATGGATGACATTCCACCTGCCAACATAAAAGTCCAGAGATTGACAGTGACTTCACTGCTTTAACCTGTTCCAGGGATTAGTTTTTACTCAAAGGCTGATTTTTGTCCTAACTTACAGTCTCTGAAGCAATATTGTGCAGCCTTTGTTTTCTCTATGCTCCACCCCCTTTCTACTATTTATAGTAGTTCTCCTTGCAGTGAAGGGTCCAAGGACTGTAAGAAAACTCCTTAAAGCTTTGCTGATCCAGATCATCCCCAGCATATGGGATGACGAGCTACACAATTACTTCAGTGGGACAGTAAAATGCATACCCAGGAGAGCTATAAAATCCCAGCAATAGGATTGCAGACCAGGGAAGTACAGAGTTCTCTTTTCATCCCTAATTAAACATGCCATAATATTTTTTCACAACTACTATATTAACTTCAAGGTCAGCATTGTTTCATTAGTCTTCATTTGCTTTGTGTCAATACTCACACTAAACACCTCTAGTCTGAAAATGGTGAGAATGGTTGCCTGCCACAGATTTTAGACCTTCAGCCCACTCTCCATTACAGACCCTTTATAAACACACAGGCACTTAGCATGAACTTCCACAAGAATAGCTACATAATGGAATGTTACTCCTTAACAGTGGATCTGTGTTCTGGCAGGCAAATGCACAGATACGGGGTATGGAACAGGAACTATTCATGTGTCAGGAGGCAGTGAATGAACATGAGTATTTGATACTTTGCACAGAGGGACTTTCAGGATAGCTGCACGCCAGGGAGCACTACTTTTCTTTCAGCAGGCAACATCAAGAACCATTTTGACTCCGCTGCCATTTGAGCCTCCTGCAGCTGCACTCTCAGGGCAGTCCCTCGGAAACTTGTGCTGCTGGCAGGTGGAGCAAGGGAGTGCAAAGCATGGAATCAGTTTACAGCCTCGAGCACTTTATTTGTGGTTCTAGCTGCCTGCTGTTATCAGAGGCCTGCATGCCTGTTTCCCCTCTGAGACACGTTGGAATATTAAACAGAACAGAGAGCTCCATTTTTAGAACAGATTATACATATTTATTTTGCTTCAGCAGTTGCAGAAAGACAGCTATTTAAGAGTAACAGAGCATCTAGTTTTCTCAGATATTCAATAGGTAGAACTTATGCAACACAAGCAAGGCACAGTCAGCCTCACCTGTCCACTGGCACTCAAGTTGAAAAGCTAAATTAAGTGCTAGCATTATTGTTATGTAATTACTACCATGCCAAATTAATTTCTCACTACAATTGAAACCAACACGCATCCTGGCTGCATTCAAATAAGGAATTGGAATGACATGAAAGACCGTGAACTACACGTGAAATATCTGCACAGAGAAAGTGTTTTCAGGAAGCACTCTCACTATTAGCCCAACTGATAAGTGTGAGTAACAGCAAGCTTTCAGGCTTGCAAGCATTTGTTCAGAAGCAGCAGTTTATGAAGGACAGGGACCAAAGACCCAGTGCTTTGTGCTAAACTTGATTATAGTCAATAATCATTTAGAGCTTGAGAGCATTTACAAGTGGGAAAGGTCCAAGATCAGTGACCCCTATGCCAGAGATAAGGGAAATTATCATACAGCGATAGCGGCAATGAGGTGTGGCAGATGTTGAAAGGTATCATAAAACTTACACTAAGTTTTCTAAAAGTGCATGGGGACTGATCATGCTCAAGCTACCACAATAAATGACCCAGTTTTACTAATCTGGTATCAATAATTGACTGCAGTCCTTCAAATGCCATAGGAATCAAGGTCAAGTTTAGACAGACCCCACAGGGGTCTATCCTGGGACTTGTCCTCTTCAGCAGCCTGTGCCAGTCTATAATCACATCAATCTTGAAGGTGATGCCAAACTGGGGAACAACCAGCCAACACACTCAAGGGCAGGACTGCCACTTCAGAGGGACCCACTCGGGCAGAAACAACAGGCAAACAAAAGCCTGAAGGAATTCAACAAGGCTGCACACGAAGCCATGCACCTGGGAAGGAAAAGCCCCTGGCAATAACACAGGCTGGAACCTGACTACCTGTAAAGCAACTATGCTAGAAAGGACCCGGGGGTCATAATAGGCTGAGCTGGACACGAGCCACTAGTGAGTATCAGGAACACAGCCAGTAAATTGTGAGAAATTATTATCTGCCTGTACTCACACTTGTCAGACCACCTTCATAACACTGTGTGTCCAGTTTTCCCTCTTTCCAGCTCCCTTCAGTAGCAGAAATACTGACAGACTGCCATCAACTCAGCAGAGAAACTGCAGGATGGGTAGGGGCTGGAGAACCTGCTGTACTGAGAAGGGCTGAGGGAGCTGGGCTTGCTCTGCCTGGGGAAGAGAAAGCTTCAAGCCTCCTAGTAGCAGCTTCTAAAAGGAGTACCTAAAAGGAGGTAATTCAAAGACAAGCTAAGCTATTCAGTGGTGCTTGGAGGAAGGCAACAAATGCAAGGTGAAAACAAGAGAGGTTGAGACTGGATAGAGGAGAACTCCCTCTCCCTGCCATGCACTTGGGGCAGGGGTCAGAGCACACTGCCTAGGGAGGCTGTGCAGTCTCCATCCTCACAGGTTTTTGAGATGGATAAAGGCCTGGACAACCTGGTCTGACCTCAGGGCTGATGCACCTCTGAGCAGATCATCTTCCAAGGGCTCCTGCCATCTGAATTTTCCTAAGATTTAATTCAAGTGCTGTCTATACAACTTCAACTCTATCGCCTGCCTTGCAACTCCATTTCCTCTCTCCTGCTAACCTTCATTAAGTCTTGAGTCCATAAAGCATGTTCCTGATTAATTCTCTCAGTCATCAGCAACAGGAACTGGCTTCTCCACAGAAGTGTTATGAAAAGGTTATCTAATTCTCTATATATACATACACCAAGTCTTACTCTACTGCAAGGAAGTTTTTAGAGCTCATCTGAGTTCCCCCTCCTTTCCTCCTACAAGGAGGGATTTTGGAGCTGCTTATTGCCAGTTTTCCAAGCAGTAGCACAGAGTTCATGAAAAACCAGCACCTTGGCATCCAGAAGCAGCTGGAGGGTGAGACTGAAGAATATGCAGTGTCTATTCCAGTCTCTCTTTCTATAACCTTATTTCAATGTAAGATCTTTGTAATTTTCTTTAAAAAAACCCACAACAAATGACCACACAAAAAAAGAACACCACCAAATATTTGCCTCTGTCACTTTGCAGCTTACCTGATTAGTTGCAGGCTTGTACTTCAGTCCTGGCTTGTTCAAGATTCTTTCAGTCTGCTCACGGTTGAAGTTGGAGATTCCAATGGCTTTTACCAAGCCAGCATCCACCAGCTCCTCCATGGCCTGACAGAAAGAAGCACAAAGTCAGCACCCAGTATACAAAGGCAGGGCCTGAAAAGCACATTCTTCCTTGTTTCCTTCATAAGAAGCCTAAAATAAATGTTTAGATTTTCAGAGTTTAAGTTTGAGGGAAAAAACCTCAGAGCACTGGCATATATGTGCCATGTCTCCCATGCTCAAAGGACTCATTCTTTGAGATTCTGGAAATTCACAGCAAGTTAGAAAGTGATGAATTGATACATGACAATTTGCTATTATACCAGTGAGTCCTTCCAAGTAATTCCAAGTACATGAGATTGACTTCTCTTCTCAGCAGTCTCTGGTGCTGTCATTACCTTCATCAGCCTAAACTTTCTCCTGCTGTGGCTGAACTTACCTCCCATGTCTGTAGAATATCTGCATTGCTGGGGATAGCCATGCCTTTGTCATCTACAGGAAACAGCTCCTCTCCTGCCTATCAGGGAGAGAGAAATTGCTTGAAACACACATTATTAGGAGGTTAACACCAGCTGAAGACCATGATACTATAAACTCTTATTACAGGACAAACTAATCTTTATTATTACACTAATTATCTACACATGTAATAGACACTAATACTCACTATCTATAGTCTTCAGTCTTTTCTTTTTTTTTCCACATGGTATTATGGCAGTTTTTTTGCCTACAGCCAACCCAATATGGACAGATACTTCTGACAGACAATATGTCTCCTGGCTCATCAAAATCCATATGGTGAAACTTAAGTCTCCACTTGTAATACAGGAAGTAGAATTATAGCCAGTTTACAGAAATACACAGTTGTTACCTGCTCATAATGAAGTGTTTTAGTGAAATGCATAATAAGGACCCACTTAGGACTTGGAATATGTTCACGTTATCCTGAACCAGATTTCCTGACAGGTCTTTCATGGGGAGTCTCTCATTGTTTAAGCTGCTGGGACAGGGAATGTTAGAACACCCTGTATCCCAGTTAGGACTATCTGCCAGGTATCAAATTCATTCAAAACCAGTTATTTTCTACTCCAACACATTTTCACTTTGATAGTTCTGTCCACATGAAACTAATTTTAAAAATACAGACGTTATGAAGAACAGTTCATCTTGGTAGCAAGAGGTAGAAAGAAAATTTTGATCCAGCTCTCACTGAAAGACTAAGTTTGGACATATTCAAACTGAGACACCAGTTCCTTTGCATGCAGTCAGTAGAAGAGTTAGGAACTAAAAAGTTTAACTCCAAGGCCTGTGGAATGCTAAAGCTCCTATAGCAAAGGTCAGTTCAAGCTGGATTGTATTAAAGGACTCAGTAATTAAACAATCAAACAATCTCTTATTCTGTGATTCTGCAAGATGCAGAGGAAAGAACTTCTGTCAGATAGCAAAGTACAGCCCTCTTCCCACAAAGAAGGAACCACACCATGATCAGTTGAGCATACTTTGGATTTGTAGAAGACAACACAAGCAATAATCAAAAGGAAAGAAATATAGCTTCTGCTTCCAGCAGGGAAATCCATCCCTAGGGTTCAAGGTCTGCCTCTTCCCTAACCAAAAGGGCAGCAGATACCATGCACGCAGGGATCTCAGAGGTAAAAATCAACAGCCTGGCTCACATGGCCACCGTAAAGCTGAGCACCAGAGCAGTGCTGGTACAACAGACACAGCGTGATCTGTGCAGCTGGAGCAATCACTGGGCTACAAAGCCACACAGCACTTCAAAATTGCCACTCACAGACAAAGCCAAGGGCACTGCTGTTACTGTACCTTCAACCCCAGAGGCCAGTGGATGAGGTAGAGATCCAGGTAATCCAATTTCAGGTCAGCAAGAGTCTTCTGGCAGGCTCCCTTCACCAGAGACCTCTCATGAAAGGTGCACCACAGCTGGAGACAAAAAGCCAAGGCACATTGTGACCTCCTGGGTTAAAGCTCCTGGAACTCTTCTGTACTGTTCAGCAGGGTGTCTGTCCCCTTTGGAAAGCGATGTGAAACCAGGTCATCCCACAGCTCTTCAAAGTGGGGCTTGTTCTGTGAGCAGGACTGGGCTGTGATACTGGGCAATGTGTGCCGTAGCAGCACACAACTGCATGGTGTCCGGGCAGACAGCCAAAGTAGTCTTGTTTCACTTATTAAGACTTAAATTAGAAAACACCTAATAGAAGGTCAGACAGTGCATGAAAGATAACAGCATAACTTAATGACAGAAAAAGTTGAAAGCATCACCAAAATTTGTGGTATGGATCCCACATAATTCTTAACACAGGATGAGGTAAAGTATGAATCTCAGGAATGGCTTAAGTGATGTTCGAATTGTTCCATACTGCACAACAGAGCAGGTAAGTAATGAACTCGGGGGTTACTTTAAGAAAAAAAAAAAAGGCATTCCCTCGTATATCCTCTATCACCAGACCCGTACCTTGCTGACAACGAAGAGGTCCTCTCGTTTCACAACGCCTTCCTTGATTTTCTGCTGGATCCCTTCCCCAACTTCGTTTTCGTTCTGGTACACATAGGCACAGTCAAAGTGACGGTACCCGGCATCGATGGCAGCCATCACCGCAGCTGTTACTTTCCCTGGCTCGGACTGAAAAAAGCGATGGCAAAAAACCTCTCATCAACACAGCACTGAAGACCTTTCTCACGCTAAAATAAAACTAAGAAAACCAGCACATCCAAAGCAATCCCCAGCTAAAATAAAGCCAAACCCCGGCGGCGGCCTGGCCGGGTGTCGGTGGTGCCGGCAGCGCTGCGCGACCACGGCAGCGCTCGCAGGGCCCGGGCCGCGCGCCTTCCTTCCCCCTCCCCACCGCC
>VWZT01016557.1:206500-223145 GCA_013397055.1 Pachycephala philippinensis | reverse complement strand
CTTTTATACCCCTCTTATATACCCTTTTATATAGCTTTTATGTACTGAGGGTACATAAAAGCTATATAAAAGGGTATATAAGAGGGGTATAAAAGAAAAAGCAAAAAATCATCATGGCATCAGTAGAGAGGGGGTTGACACGCCCTGCCACAAGGAGGATGGAGCTGGAGGGAAAGTAGGAGCAGCCAGGAGAACCTTCGGGGACTGTGTGACCACGGGGATGTCCCTGCACGGCCGGGGCTGGGGCTGGCCCGGGTGGATGAGGGCTGGCCGCCCTCTGCTGCCCGCAGGGGAGTGTGCCCTGTCCCTAAAAAAATCCACACGCTCAGGAGAAAACCTGGCTGAAAATATTGCTGACCATGCACCTGTGTGCTTTCTGCTCATGGATTTTTTTTTTGTTTTTCCTAAGTAGGAAAAACTCCTTTCCCAGTTACTTCTGGATTGATAAAACTGCTGGTGTTTAGTTGATATCTCTCAGATTTTCTCCCATAAATGCCAACTGTCCTCCTCAGCCTGCTGTATTGAAGCAAGGTAAATTATAAATGTGAAGGTGTAGTTCAAAGTCTCTCCTCGGTTTTCTCCTTACTCAATCCACATTTCGACAGAAAATTATTACAGCCCCCATTTTATTCTTTTGGAACAATTTTACTGTATCTTTCAGAAAGAATAAACAAAAGATAATCACTGAATATAAAAAATAAGCAAAAACCAAATATAAACAAAAGATAATCACTGCTGTGACTTCACTGGCTGCAGGAGGAGAGATGCAATAAAAAAGCTGGATAAATTGATAGGAAGAATATCAGACCAAGCTCTGAAGGAGGGCAGGATATGAGCATCTTCAGTACTCTGCATTGAAGGGGTAGTCCTTGTGAGTTTTGCCCCTGCAGGAAATAGAAGACTTCATTTTAGTCATAATTTTCCTTTCTAGTTGTGCTTAAAGAAGCCACTAACGTGGGATCTGAACTCTGTAATTGTAGGATGGGTTCATTCCAGATTTGTTTTCCTCTGTAGTATGTGTTTTTTGTACACTTGGAACATCCCAATGACTTCATCATCCAGGCTCTTGGCATTCTAGGCAGTATTTCAATGTAAAACCTCTGTGTATATAGTATTCATAACTTAAGGGTTTGGAGAAAAGCAAATACTGAATGCTACCACTTACATGCTTATTGTATAGAGGCTCCAGTTTCTGTTAAAGCTGAAAATAGTTGCCATCTCCTCTTTAGTCAGTTTGAAGTCAAACACCTAACAAGAGAAACAGCTGGAAATCACCTCTTTGAACAAACCAAATCCACAAAATTAAAGAACAAGTCTGCAAGGGAGGGTAGCTGGTTAAAAGACATGGCTGCTTCATGAAAAAGGCATCTCTCTGCATCACCAAGCATGCATTGGCAGAGGGAACAGAAAAATTCATCCAAAGTTGCAGTTACACATGCCAGCTGTTGCAGGACACTTGGCAAGCTCTTGCACCTGCCACTTGTGAAACGTACATTTTTCTGTCCTATTCCAAAGGCACATCTACAAGACTTCCATATTTCACTTAATCTATCTAGGCTTTTTGAAATCCCAATGACCAGCTGCAGTCAAAGGCCACTGAATTAACAGTAGAGCACCATGGTTTATGAACACCACAACTGTTTTCTTAACACTGCTTGCTCCACATAAGCCTTTTGTGGTATGCTACTGCACTCAAGTGCCAGTGAAGAACCATGTGGCAATTCATCTCCAGTCTGCAGAGTACAAGACACCATGTAAAGTGACTGCTAAAATTATCAGCATACTGTTTCCAAAAAGACTTGGTTCATTCCTGCTCTCCTATTGTAACCTTAAGTTTAGCCTTGAGTAGAGTGTGTAAACAGACAAAAAGCCTGGTGTTCTTGCTTGCAGGAGCTGGGAAGAATGATAAAGGATCACTGCTTGCTGTGCAGGGAGAAGCCAAGCCACCCCTGAGGGGCAGCACCCAGCTCATTCCTGATCCCTCACCTTGAAGTTCTCCGCAATGCGCTGTGGGGTGACGGATTTGGGAATCACAACCACATTTCTCTGGATCTGGAAGCGAAGGAGAACCTGCAAGAACAGAGGACTCAATCATTCCTCCTGCTCTGGAGGAAGCAGAGCCTGTTCCAACAGCTGTTATCCCTGTTTCAAATCATCCCTGTCCCTGCAGCCCTGGTTGCCCTGCTTGGAGAGCAAAGAGGGAAGTGGTGGAGCCTCATGTGAAAGGCCTCCTTTCCCATTCAATTTTGGGCCGGTCAGGTCTTCCTGCTCACCCAGACTTCTGTCAGGATTTCATTCTCTGCAAGAGGACTTGAGATGAAGACTGAAACATTAAAGCATTTGAAGATGGGTCAAGAAAATGTTTCATGGTGACAGTCAGAGCACACTTGAGAGTGTGCATTGCACGCCACACAGAAAACAGACCTGCACTGCTGCCTCACACCAGAGGTGACTGGGAACAAAGAGCCAGCCTGTCCTCTACATGTCATTAGCTGTCCTGTGTCACAGGGAGGGGTACCCACAGCTTGGCATCCACGTACCTGGGCTGTGGATTTGTTGTGCTTCGCTGCAATTTCCTTGATCTTGGGGTCATCCAGAAGGGAAGGATCCTCTGGCTTAGCCCTACACAGAGGAGAGAGAGCACCAGAAATTTCTTTTGGGATCGATGGCTGATAGTACACTGAGTGTCTCAGTGCTCCAAGAGTTATCCATGCCAGCTCCCTCACAAATTGCAAAGCAGCCTTACCATGGTCTGTCAGGAGAGCCAAGGGGGCTGTATGCTGTCACAGCAATCCCTTTGGACTGGCAGTAGTTCACCAGCTTCTCCTGGGTGAGGTACGGATTACATTCAATCTGCCAAGAGAAGAGTACAGAGATTGATAGAATACAGCTGCAACTCACTGCAGGGACTGTCTCCTAATGCACTCAAAGGCTAGTATTTGTCCTCATGTGCCAGTCTTTGCAAGGTGTTATTCAGCCTTGGTTTTCTACAGCACCTACTTCTACAGTGGGATTTCTTTTTGCTCTGGGGAAAGAGCTTTTCATAGGGCTCATCTCTGGGTTCTTTGGCCCTGGTTCTTTGGCATGTTCTGAGGTCCTTCTCAGATTTCTAAGCAGTAGCTTAGCAAATACTGAAAACCCCAATGCCTTGTATATTCAGCAGTAATGTGGAGTGGGATGAGAAGGACATGCTGCATCTGCTCTGTTCTCCCCCCTTGTCTGTTCTAGACATAAAAGCCCCTTTCTCATGAATTTGTGTGAATGGATTTCATACTTTTGGACAGAGATGTCTTTTTTTTTCCTTTTAGCATGCTCTTTTTTTGTAACTACATGCAGAGGAAGGACTGGCAGGTTCTGGAGACTGGGTGAACTTAGTACTCTTAGTGAATATGCAAGAAGTACTGATTCAGAACTGTAAGAGATATCTGAATCTGTCCAAGGCTCCTTGAAGGGATAAACTTCTGCAGCTCCTGCATACAAGGGGACAGTGGCTGCTGTATGCAAAGACTAGGTGGGGTTTTTTGATATGTGTGTATACAAACACTTTATTTTTTATTTTACATAAATCAGGGTGGATACCAGGAAGCCACTAGTGTGTCAGTAAATGCTCTGCTTCTGTATAGACAGTTAAAACTGATCTCCCTTTTTCAGCTGGGTGACTGAATTGTGGATTCCTGCATGAGAAACCCGTGTTGTGTGGACAATTACCTGCTATTAATAAGAGATTGATGCCATTACTAATAAAAGAACAAGTATTTTAAGAAGTTCTTGTTGTAATTTATGTACCACAACTGCATTCCCTATCAGGACACAGATCTACAACATCTTTATGTGTACTCAGAAATAATCACAGGGTGTAATTGTTCTGTCTCTGCTTTGTTCTCCCTTTTTGCATCTCCTCATGCAACTGTAATTGGATCTTTATAATCCCACAAAACCAGTCACCTGCAGTCACTTTGCAGCTCACCTGGACATTTGCAGGCTTGTGCTTCAGTCCTGGCTTGTTCAAGATTCTTTCAGTCTGCTCACGGTTGAAGTTGGAGATTCCAATGGCTTTTACCAAGCCAGCATCCACCAGCTCCTCCATGGCCTGACAGAAAGAGGAGCACAGTCAGCACTCAGTTATACAAGACTGAAGGAATTCTTCCTGATATGGCTTTGTTTCCCCTTATGGGCAAGGAAAGACAACTGTTTGGAGCCGCAAAGATTGTCTCTTGGAGGGAAGTGCACACTGGTGTATTTGTGCTGTGTCTTCCATCTCACCCAAACCCAAAGGCTCCGTTCTTGAGATGGCCGAAATTCACTCTCAGTTATTTACACATGGGAAATAAGGATAATCAATAATGTGCTCTTGAGCCAGCACCAGAGGACTGTAGTGCAGGCTGTGGGCAAGATCATAATTTATTTCAGCAAAGTGTATTTGAGCAGTTTAAGAACAGTGGTGAGGACAGTTCTGTTTCTTTATGGTCAAGCAGTCTGGTTTGCAGCTTCACTAGAGATTATCAGCTTGACTGAGCATGTATGTTTTGAAAAGCTACATTGTATATGGTGCAATAAATACATAAGAACTTTGTGACTGCTGAAGGTAATGAGAGCATGGCAAAGACTGCCAGTAACAGAAAACAACATTTCCCACTGTGGCTGAACTTACCTCCCATGTATCTAGAAAATCTGTGTTGCTGGGTATAGCCATGCCTTTGTCATCTGCAGGAAACAGATCCTCTCCTGCCTGTCAGTGGAGAAAAAGTGATTGAAACACTCTTTTTATTGGCAAGTTAATACCAAGACAACTGAAGACCATGGTGGCTTTAGCTACTAGTACAGAAAATACTAATATTTGTCTACATTGTTCCTGGCTATTTTGCCAGCAATCACGCCTAGAAGGAATGATCAGGAATCATTCCTACAGGTGTATCTCCTAGACCCAGCAAGGTGGTGACTCACTAGAACACATACAGATAAACAAGTCACACCACTTGTGGAACAAAAAAGCTTCCTGTACTCCTCTATTATGCCTTTAAGAGAGAAATAGTTTTCTTGAAGGACCTGTTAAGGTCCCAGGAACATTTAAGTCAGGTTTAGGCCAAGCCGTATCTGCTGAACAAGGTATGATGTAAACACACGGGTGTCCTGTGAGGGGAGCCTCAGTTTAAGTTGGTGGCACTAGGCAAATCAGAACACCCCAGGTGTAGAAACTCAGAAATAGAGCCCCACATCTCCCCATTGCTCCACATCCAGTGTTGTGCAGATGTCAGAATATTACGCCATGACACTTTTATTCGATGTCTTTGTTCACATAAAACTAACCATGACAGCTTTGCAAGTATGACAAACAGCTGACAATCTCAAAAACATAGGATGGAAGTCTTAACCTGTCTGCAGCAGAAAGAAAAAGCCAAGACTAGACACAGACTGAGACATCAGCTCCTTTGAAGTACATGAAGGATGAGATGTATTTCATGTACTTCTGACATGGATGTCAGAAAGTCTCACCTTTTGAAATCCAAGGTCTGTGGGACAACTTTAAGGCTCCTACAGCAAAGGTCAGCTCAATCTGTACTGTATTAAGGAGTCAGTGATTAAAGAAAGAAATGGAAGACAGAAACATTCTCTTGTTCTCTGATTCTGTAACACGCAGAGGAAAGAATTTCTGCCAGGCAGCAAAGTACAGCCTTCCTTCCTACAAAGCAGGAAAGGATGATTTAGCCAAAAGTTAAGCAGCATGAGTCACTGTTGCAGTTGGGAGGCCTGACCTTAGTGCTGGGTCTGCCTCCCCGTTATCAGGAGGGCAGAGGACGCTGTGCAGGTCTCGGGGCAGAGATCAGGGCAGGCTGATGGGGGCAGAGGAAAGCAGGACAGGCAGCAGTGGGGCAGCACTGGCACAACAGGCACGGGCTCTTGCTGCAGCAGCAGTGGTGCTGCAAGTGCTCCCAGCGCTTCTGAGGATCTTTCCCAGGAGAGAAATCCAAGGGCCCTGCTGTTACTGTACCTTGAAGCCCAGAGGCCAGTGCATGAGGTAGAGATCCAGGTAATCCAATTTCAGGTCAGCAAGAGTCTTCTGGCAGGCTCCCTTCACCAGAGGCTTCTCATGAAAAGTGGACCACAGCTGGAGAAAAAAAACAAGGCACACTGTGACCTCCTGGGTTAAATCTCTTTCCTGAAGAAGGAAAAAAATCTAGCACACTTTCTGGGACCGTTTCTGCTTAACACATATTTTGAATAGTCCCATGAAAGTGGAGAATGTGGAACACATCTTAAATAACACTCTACAAAATACAGTGACAAAAAGAAGTTTCTATCAGTATGGGCCTAAACTATTTTCCTAATTACTCCATACTGTAGCACACAGCCTTTCCTCACTGCTCTGAATTTCCCTCTATGCAAATGTTGTCACAAAGCAGGCTTTCCCCTGGATCCTAGGTCACCTTACCTTACTGACAATGAAGAGGTCTTCTCTTTTCACAGTGCCTTCCTTGATTTTCTGCTGGATCCCATCCCCAATTTCATTCTCATTCTGGTACACATAGGCACAGTCAAAGTGGCGGTACCCGGCATCGATGGCAGCCATCACTGCAGCCTTTACTTGCCCAGCTGCAGACTGGAAAAAGAAGGTTAAGGTCCCAAATCAAAGCACACAGGCCATTTCCTAGTTCTCTAGCAGCTAAAGAAACACACACAATGGGTTTTTAAGTAGAGTTTTTCCATGCCATGTTCTTAAAGCTCTCTTCATCTTACAAATGCAGGCTGCTGGGTTTGAAGGCACCCTCCAGGCATTTATCCATAGCCCCAGTCCCACGCAGGCTCAGCCAACAGCCAGGTAGAGCAGAGCCCCCAACACCAGGGCAGCTCACCAAAGATAAGAATCAAGTTTTGTGCCAGGCAGCTTTGCAGAGCCTCTTGCCCAGCACTCCTCACTTCCCAGTGCTGTGTCTAAGAAGAGAAACAGTCAAAATGCCCAGCTGGGAGAATTTTAGTTTATGGGGAGGGCAGTGGTCTACACCTTAGTCATCCACATCACTTTGGAGTGCTGTACTGTGATCTAGCCCAGCCCGTCCCATAATTTGAAGTTATGTCAGCTGCTTCCTTCAGAGAGAGAGGAGCTGTGCAATTCTATGTGTTTCTATACCCTGAAAGGGCGTCTAAGAGCCGTGCACAAGGAAATGTTGGCATATCTTGTTCATACAAATCCAGCAATGTTTATTTCTAGGCATTGTATAGATCAGTGACTTCGTAGTCATCGTAACAACAGCGCAAAGCTCTTTGTCAGAACTCGCTCGAAACGCATGAACGGTCTTCTAAAACCGTACCTTGTTACCAGATGATTCCCAGGGACCTCGCCCAGGATTACTCAGCACGGAAGCAGCAGGGAAGTGCTCCGGTGAAGTGGCACGGGAAGGGGCAGGGAGGGGGGCCCCGGTCGGGATAGCAGGGGATGGATGGGATCCGCGCATCCCTGGCGGGTACGGGAGGGACAGAGCCGCCCTCTCACGGACTGGGGAGACCAAGGGTCACCTCCCCGCGCGGCAGGAGGGGGACGGCAGGGACGGAGGGCACACCAGGGAATGCGGCTTCCAAAGCACCGGAGGGACAGGGCATCCCCGGCGGCATCCCAGGCGGGATGTCGGGGATGGCAGCGCGTTCGTGTCACCGAGCCCAGCTGCCCCCGCTCCCCGCCCACCCCCGAGCGCTCCGGACCCCTCCGGAGATGGCACCGGGTGCTGACCCAGCCCCTCCGAGAGCGAGTGACCGCGGCCCCGTTACCTTCCATGTGCCCAGCCCCACGAGGGGCATGCTGGCGCCCGTGTAGAGCTGCACGCAGGCCGCCATGGCTCCAGCCGGGAATGCTGCCCGGGAGCACCGCCCGCAGAGCCCTTTAATGGAGGCGGTGCCGTGCCCAGCCCGTGCCGGGAGCCGCCCTGTCCCCTCCCGGGAGAGCCGCAGCCCTGCGGGGACAGCGCGCCGCTGCTCCCCGAGCCCCCGCGGCTGCTCCGGGCTCCCTCCCACGGTGGGATGGTGCTTGCGGTAACAGGAGAGGAGGAGTGAGCTTTGTAGGAGTAAATGAGAAAGCAGTTCTTTTAAAGAATGTTGTTTTTAGTGTTGGGAGAAGCTTCTTTTAATGTTTTTTGAAAGTTGCAGGAGAATAATAGATGTTCTGTTGAGGCCACCTGAGAAACTTTGCTGCGTGCTTGAAGAATTTATTCAGGTGAATAAATTCTGTGAGCATCAGTTGGGAGTATAATGGTGCATTCTTCTCTGTGTGCCTTTCCAAAGCAGGTGCCCAGCTGCTTTGTAGCTCTTTTTTGCCCTGCTTATCTGAGAGCAGACAATAGTTTGTCTCTAATGCTCCTCCTGATTTTGTCACTGCCATCAGCCGTCCTCAGCAGGACGTGATGTTTCAGTTAACATCACAAAATAGTTATCTAACACAGTGTTTACCTTTTACTTTTTTTTTTCCCCCTGGATTCCTTTTCTGTAAATCTGCTCTGAGCATGCTCAGACTCTTGGGGTTTGGTTCAGGGGACAGTGACATCAATGGAAAGATTGTGCTATTAGGAGTGCCAGTGACAGTATTAAAACCAAGCTGTTTGCAGAGATGCCTGCTGCCATCCTAGTCTGGGGGATTTTGCATTTCCCTTTTTCCTTCCTACTGTCCCTCCCTCAGTTCAGGGAAACTGATACCATCCACCTGCAAAGCTGTAGGAAAGTTCCAGTCTTTCCTGGCATTGTGTTTGGTCATTCCCGGTAAGTGCTGCTGATGGTGGGTGAGGGACCTGAGCTAAGGTTAACAGAGGGGCAGAACTGGTGTGCAGAGTGAGTACTGTCAGAGAGGTGGACTGTGTGGTGTTAGCTGGGCTCAGAGATCAGTTTTCCATGCCTGACCTCTGTCTTGATCTTAATTAGTAGCAGCAGTCGTGTGGAGACTTGTCCTGACACAGACTTGCCCTTCAGAGAGGCCAC
This sequence comes from Pachycephala philippinensis, assembly GCA_013397055.1. Taxonomy (NCBI): domain Eukaryota; kingdom Metazoa; phylum Chordata; class Aves; order Passeriformes; genus Pachycephala; species Pachycephala philippinensis. Next base: position 214,187 of record VWZT01016557.1, on the reverse strand, counting down.
CCTGGTTTGAAACACCAAAGTGATCACCTGCTCTGTTAGTAGGCAGTCCCCTTCTGGCTGATGGTGACTGCTAAAAGTTTATGCAATATGCACTTCACACGGTTTTTTTTTTGCAAAACAAAATGTTGAGTCATGCCTGTTATTTGCTTTTACAGGGCAGATGAAGTACCAGATTGCCTCTGCTCTCCTTTGTATTTCCTGTATGCTTAACGTAGTGGTGTTGTGCTTTGACTCCAGCTTTAAAAGGTCTCTGTGCAGGAACTGGCAGAATCAAGCAGTTTTTTACGTTGCTTTCTCTGTGACATGTGAAAGCAGGAACTTGATTTTCCCCAATGGTTTCTTGACTGAAAGATGTCTCTGTCTTTTAGAAAGGATTTTGGGCAGAAGGTTTGCATTTGCTGTAATGTAACCGAGGTCCATTGTTCTGTCTCTCTTATAACCAAAATGCTCAAGCCAAAAGCACAAGTTTTGTTCACACCTCATTTGAGAACAAAAGCTTCTTTCTTTTTAACCACATAAAAAGGCCAAGTTCTTTTTGCATTTGTCATGGGGTAAGGGAACACCACACAACGTGATAAGGCTAAGCTGGATTCACCAAGTGCATCAGTGGAGGAAAAGCCTGGTAGGGACAATGTGACACATGCACTGGAAGGAGTCTTGGTACAAATGAGCTATGGATGATAAAGTGACAGGAGAATGATACCTGGAAATATTCGCAATGTATAATAGTGTGTGCCCCTCATAAAATACTCCAGTGAGTCAGTGTGGCCTCACCTGGGGGAAATACAGCACTCAACTCTGACCTGTGTCAGCCTCTGGGCAGTGGCTCAGCACCAACACATGCTCTTACACCTCGTGTCCTTATCATTTTGGATATCTGCATGGGTGTAGTCATGTTTCCCCATAGCCTGTTTTATTGAGGGCTTGTAAAGCTAGATCAATGTCAGCACAGCCTGGCAGCCAGATCAGTCCACTTTTACCACAGAGCTTTCCAGAACCTCCAGTTATTGTTTCTCCTGGCACTTTCACATCAGGTGTACCAAGACTCCTCCCACAATTCTTGTCTGCACCAACTGGTAAGTCGTGGTTCATTATATCCAGTTATTTTAACTCCTTATCAAGGCAAGTTCTTGATGCTCTTGTGACATTCAGTCTCTCAGCCTTTCTGTCACCTGTCAAGCACCTTTCATCCATATACTCATACCTACAAACCAGTGATGCACAATGCAAGTAGCTCAAGCTTCTCTAAGTGTATTCACCCACTGCGTACTGAGTTAAATAGCACTACAGCACAAGCACTAAGTCAGTCAGCATTGGGCCCTAATACTATTATCCTCCACAAAAGCTGTTTTTTGTTAATCATCTTGTTCTCAAGGAAGGCTCCTGACCACTCAGTTGCTCAAGATGCAACTCAAACTTCACATGGATTTGTCAGACCCCACAGCTTGGTCTGGTGTGGATGTTATGGATCAGAATCCAGTAGATGCTCTGTGCCCACCAGCCCGAGGCACACATGGACATATGGACACGGTCAGAACACCTCCCAGCTATCCCAGCACTGCCCAGCCAGGCTCACCTGCACCCTCCACCAGGAGGGAGAAGCTTTGGCAGAGGAAACCTTTATTCATTCACATGGTTACAGTGAACAGAGAGCTGTCCCAGTGAGTCAGCACAGCCTGAAGGGAACACAACACTTGCTCCAGTGTCAGGCTCTGGGCAGCAGCTCAGGATTAACATGTACCAGTTCCACCACTCACCCTCTGTGTCTGTGCTGTATCAGACACCTGCTTAGCACTGTCTCCCTTCTCCCCCCACTCTCTGTCACTCTGGGCTTTTAACAGCCACATACCAGCACTGGCTACCAACCAAACAGCCCACAGTGATACCACTGCAGAGCTTTCCAGCAGTTTCAGGTGTTGGTCTCCGGTTGTTTGTTGACCCACAGTCCATACTAAGGCTTGTCCTGCTCAACTGTTCTTTTCAGCATTGCTCTGTCAGTGCTTATCATATCAAATTATTCAACTTTTGATCTTGATGTTCTTGTGACCTCATTTAAAATTGAATAGGGATGATGATTTCCAATTGCATTGTTGATGCGAGCTTCTTGATTTGTTAATTTTAACATTAGAACAGAATTTCTAAACCAGCAGTAATCCAAGCATTTTTATTTTGGTCAAGAATGAAATCGAACATCAATCTCTGTCCAGTTTCAGCTTGTAAAAAAAGTGACTGAAATATGGCCCAGCATGAGTTGGTATCCATCTGTAGGTCTGGACACTTCTTCCATTTATTCTTCTTTCCCAGAAAGCTTTGGGCTGTGCTCTAGAAGTAAAGCTAATTTTCTTTTACCTTCAGGCAGTGATTATGGGATTATTCAGGATGGCTCTTTCTCCTGCACTCACATATCCTTGAGCCTGCAGCCTTAAGCGGTGTCGATGCAAGATAGAAGATAAAATCAATTGCTATCTCTCTTCTCCTGTTTTCTCCTTTGCTATTTCAGCCATGCAGAGACACTCATGTAATGAGAATTATCATAGCCCATATTTTGTTCTTCAGAACAACTGTACTATTTCCTTCCACCAAAGGAAAAAACCCAAAGTCACCAAACACATATCCAGTGCCTTTGCTGCCAGGAGGGATACAGTGTGTAAGCTACAGAGTGCACAATTTGAGGCAATGGTAGATCATTAGACCCTGGAGGCCTGAGAGAGGGCAGAAAAGAAACCATCTTCAGTACTCTGCATTGAAAGGGTACTCCTTCTGATTCTTGCACCTGGAGGAAATCAAAGAGGAAAGATTACTCAAGGCTAAAGTAATTGCTATATGGAACAACAGTGGGTGTACAAAGGAGTCTTCAAGAGAGGCTCTGAGCTGAGTAACTGCAGAGTTTTAAGACACTTAGTAGTATAGAAACAGCCTACAGGACCAACAAGTTTCAGCCTTTTTCTATTATTCAGGCACTGAACAGTGGTGGGACCAAGTTACTTCAGAGATAAAGAGTTAAAATTCACAACAGCAGTTTCTGTGGCCTTGCAGCCAAGAGTTCCTGTCTTGGCTTCCAAGGTCTATCTGCAAGCAGCTGTGCTTTGTACTGCACAACAGATGGTCATTCCCCACCACAACCACCTGTGTAAGAGCTGACATCAATTTATAATACCCCACAGAAAAAAATTACCCCAAGTTTAAAACTGCCTAGTGCTCATGTCTCCCGTATGGACACAGCCAAAGTTACCAATTAAAACCCTCATTTTGGAATTCCAGGCATACAAAGTTTCCTGGAGAATGGATTTACAATGAACACACAGCATGACTTATATTAATCTTTCAGTCAATAAAGTGAAAGTATAAAACAGATGCTTCATCCCCCAAATTAATTCAGATTTCAAAAGATACCCATCTTAAACAGCTACACAAGTTCCTGTGAGATCAGAATAAAGATTGTTGAAAATATAAGAGTTTGAAGGACACAAACTGTGACTTACGTGAGCATTTCACAGATCCTCCAGTTTCTGTTTAAGCTGAGAAGGGTTGCCATCTCCTCTTTAGTCAGTTCAAAGTCAAACACCTAAAAAAGAGAAAACCAGCTGGATTTAACTTTTTTGAACCAATCAAATCAGAAGCAAGATTCACAAGATGGAAGAACAAGTTCGTATCAGAAAGGATGCTGGTTACAAGTGATGGTTTCATGAAACAGGGAAAGGAAAAGAAGTATCTTTGGATTTTCCAGACTCTGCTGGCAGAGGGAAGAAACAGAAGAACAGGAGAGACTGTGTAAAGGGACTCGTAAGCTTATCAGCATACTGTTTCCAAGAGCTCTGTCTATTCTTCAGCTGTAGTTTTCACTGTAGCCCTGATTTCCAGACAGAAAGAGCCCAGTCCTCTTGCTGCAGGAGGACGTGGCAAGGGTGAGAAAGGATCCCTGCCAAGCCAGTTCTGAGGGGCAGCACCCAGCTCACTCCTGATCCCTCACCTGGAAGTTCTCCACAATGCGCTGTGGGGTGACAGATTTGGGAATGGCAATCACATTTCTCTGGATCTGGAAGCGAAGGAGAACCTGCAAGAACAAAGAAAGCAATCATTCCTCCTGTTCCAAGAGCTGTTTTCCTTAAGTTATACTTCTGCAGAACTGCATTTCAAATCATCCCTGTCCCTGCAGTCCAGGTTGCCCTGCCTGGAGAACACAGAGTGAAGTGGTGGAAGCCCCAATGGAAGGTCTCCTTTCCCATCCCATTTTCGGCCAGTCAGTTCCTTTTCTCTGCACCCAGAAGTTCTGCAGTATATACAAGGCTTTCATTGCTGCAAGAGGACTTGAGAAAGGAAGTGACAACTGAAGATGAGTCAAGAATACTTTCTTGACTGATGGCCAGAGTTAGTACTAGCACATCCTGTAGGCCACAGAATGGACAACATGCATTGCTTGTTAACACCACAAAAAGCAGCACTGCTCACAGGTAACACCACAGAGGCTGCTCCCTCTCTTCAGACATAGTTTGCTAAATTGCTGTGTTGTACCCACTGTGTGGCACCTACCCACCTGTGCTGGGGTCTTCTTGTGCTTGGCTGCAATCTCCTTGATCTTGGGGTCATCCAGAAGGGAAGGTGCCTCTGGCTTAGAACTAGACAAAGTATGGGTAGGAAAGGATGAAACAACAAAGAATCACTTCAGGAAGATTCTATCTAGCCCCATTAATTAAAAAAAAATATATACAGTGCACATTACTCAATTAGTCTGAATGTTTCAGACTTAAATCACACGAACCCACTTGGAAATTACCCGTCAGGACGCCCAAGGGGACAGTATGCTGTCACAGAGATCCCTTTGGAGTGGCAGTAGTCAATCAGCTTCTCCTGGGAAAGGTATGGGTGACACTCAACCTGCCAACACAGAAGCACAGACACAGAGCTGTAGAACTGCTGTAGTTTTCCCTTGCTACAGAGGTTCTTCTGAATCCTAATTTCCTAATTACAGATTGTCTTCACTTGACCCTGCAAGTGGCCTGTGTGACAATACAAGACTATAATTTTATAGGGTACCAACTTTTATACTGAGTCCTTATGTGCTTTTTGGATTTTGTTCTGAGAGGCTTTACAAGAGTCAATCATTATGTCAGAATGATCGCTCATATCTGGATTCTTCATGCCTCCAGAGAGAATGGTTCCGAGGAAAATACTCCAGAGTTAGTGGTTCAACAAGATGAGACAAAAAGGAAATATTCTGGTTCTGTTTGTATGAAGAAATACCCACAGAAAGGGATTTAAAGTGCATGCTGTGTCTACTTTGTTCTCCCTTCTCCCATCTCCTCATTCAACTGTAATCAGAACTTTATAATCCCTGAGAAGTATTCCCCTGCAGTCACTTTGCAGCTTACCTGGTTATTCACAGGCTTGTGCTTCAGCCCTGGCTTGTTCAAGATTCTTTCAGTCTGCTCACGGTTGAAGTTGGAGATTCCAATGGCTTTTACCAAGCCAGCATCCACCAGCTCCTCCATGGCCTGACAGAAAGAGGAGCCCAGTCAGCATGCAGTGGGTAAGACATGACTGAACACATTCCTCCTGACATGCTCTGTTTTTCTTCATGGGAAACACATTTTTAAAAGCTACTTTTGTGAATTCTTTCCAACTAATTCTGCATACACGGATGAACCATTCTGCAACTGCTGAAGCCAACACCATTGCTGAGGACAGAAGATGTGGCTCTTCCACTCAGGATGAACTTACCTCCCACGTCTGTAGAATATCGGTATTGCTGGGGATAGCCATGCCTTTGTCATCGACAGGGAACAGCTCCTCTCCTGCCTGTCAGTGACAAAGAAAATGCTTATAAATCTCTTGAGAAGTTCACTTAATACCATGAGAGCTTACAACCTCAATACCTTAAACTTTTAGTGCAAGGGTGCTAATTCTTGTCTACATTCAGTCATTCCTTCCTGAGAAGTGGAAGGAACTTAAGGCATTTTTGCCAGTGACCATCCCCGTAAGGACACGTTTTTCTGCTGGACCCATGGAAGTGACGGCTCACCCAAACACCTACAGGGAAACAAACCAGTCAGAGCTACAGCCTCCACTCTCACATGTGTTCCCTTCAGGTGCTGTTCTTAAATTCCCACTTAGGAAGAACTGTTTTGTTCTTTTTCCAGAGGGGCATCAACACTTTGGTCTACACAACAGCAGATCTGCTGAAAAGAGATATTGTGTGCACTGACAGTTCTTCCAAGACCACGCTCAGTGTAAAGCCACCAACACTAGGAAAATGAGAAGAGCCTTTGTGTACAAGTTATGAAAAGATGCCAAGACTGAACTGTGCTTAGCAGCTGTTTGCTGCTCTCACCATGAGACAGTTTCATTTTCATGGCTTTGTTAACACAAAGTTAAAATAAAGCATGAAAAGAAAGATGAGCATCTCAAAGGCAACAGGTAGAATGGGGAGGGATCAGACTGCAGGAGGACAGAAAGGCTGTGACTAGAAATATTCAAACTGAGACATCAACTCCTTCACTGATCTTGGGCACCTAAACTCTCTCACAGAAGTTTCACCTTTTAAATTCCCATCTCAGTGGATGAACACGAAGGCTCTTACAAGCAAAGTCAGCTGAATCTGTACTGCATTAAGGACTTGGTGATTAAAGACAGAAATGGAAAAGACAAATGCTTTCTTTTGCTCTCTGACTCTGTAACACACAAAGAAAAATTGCAGAGAAGCAGCAAAGTGCAACCCTCCTTCCCACAATGGATCATTTTGAGATGAACACACACTGGATTTGCAAGAGAAGGGGAAAGCAGACTGTCTGATGCTTGGAGCTGGGAGACCTGCCTCTGGTTTTCAGGCCATCATTCCCAGGATCAAAGGGGTATGCAAACAACTGCCTCTGGGGCAGAGACCAAGAGGCACATGGCCAGGGTCAGGCTGAGCAGCAGAGCAGTGCTGGCATAGATAACAGGCATGTAATTGTCAGCCAGAACAGCTGCTGGGCTGTTAAGACAGTCACAAGAAACAAAGTTATGGGCATTGCTGCTACTGTACCTTGAAGCCAAAAGGCCAGTGGACAAGGTAGAGATCCAGGTAATCCAGCTTCAAGTCTGCAAGAGTCTTCTGGCAGGCTCCCTTCACCAGAGACCTCTCATGAAAGGTGCACCATAGCTGGAGACAAAAAACAAGGCACACTGAATTCCTGGGTTCAAGCTCTCGGGCGCTGTCCTGCGCAGCACAGGAATGCTCCCTGTTCTTTGGAATGAGATGTGGAATGAGGCTATCCTAGTGCTCTTCATACGGAAACAAGAAAATAGTATCACGAGTTATCTCATTTACATTACAAGCTCCTCCAGCGCTACAGCATTTCACTATGTTAAACGTTAGATGTTCCTACTGTAAAAACATCGCAGGTAAAACTAGTACGTCCATAATCCATGACCATCTAATCCATACCTTACTGACCACGAAGAGGTCCTCTCGTTTCACAACGCCTTCCTTGATTTTCTGCTGGATCCCGTCCCCAACCTCCTTCTCGTTCTGGTACACATAGGCACAGTCGAAGTGGCGGTACCCGGCATCGATGGCAGCCGTCACCGCAGCCGTCACCTTACCGGGGGGGGACTAAAGGGAAGAAAGGCAGGATATATCTCGGTGAGGGCCCCTCAGGTGCTCTCCCGTCCCGAAGCCCGGCCGGTGCGGTGCCCGCCTCACCTTCCA
>VWZT01016557.1:194302-206390 GCA_013397055.1 Pachycephala philippinensis | reverse complement strand
GACTTTTCTCCCGGGAAAAAGGTAAAGTTCCTTATCGAAAGATAAGGGCTGAGCGCACGTGTGTCCGGTCCGACTGGAGTCTCTGCAGGGATGGGCTCCTGCAGCCATGTCCCTGTGCCGCCCGTTGTCCCCCGTGTTGTTGTCACCATGTGCCGGGGTGTTCTGACACTCTCGGTTCCCTGAGAGAGACACAAACATGGGACAAACAGTTTCACTTCGGGCTCAGTTTGCGAGTAATTTCGGAAATGATCAGTACAAATCACTCCATTTTAGCGTCCCAGGGTGCCCAGAACGACACCTCCCACGATAGGGACACCCCTTTGGCAATGCTCTGAGCCCAGCTGCTGGAACAAGCAGCTGGCAGTGCCAGGCCCGTGTGCTCTGCTGTGCTTTAGCAGTCACCGAGGTGTAATTAGCAAGCTGGTTCTGCCTCTGTCAGTCCTTTACACCGAGTGGTCTCTGACCTCTGCATCACCTGTTTCTACCTTGCTACCTGGCGCACTCTGCCTTTTCCTGCTTCCCTTCTTTTGCACTAATCAGTCTGCAGTTGGCCGCCTCCCCTCATCCATCCCCCAGGACTGCTGGATCACCACAGCACGGTGCAGACTTCCTAACTCTCCATATGGGGTGAAGCTCTAAGTTTGTGTCAGGAGTGACCCGAATGCTGTTATGATTCGCTTTATCCTACAGCAAAAAGTTTTGTCTCCATTACTTAAGCTTCCTGCTAGGAAAATACTCTACACAAAGCATTCCCCCAGCTGTGCTCCAGGCTGCAGGGTCATTGGATCCTTACCTTGCTGACAACAAAGAGGTGTTCTCATTTCACAACACCTTCTTTGATTTTCTGCTGGATCCCTTCCCCAACTTAATTCTCATTCAGGTATGCATAGGCACAGTCAAGGTGATGGTACCTGGCATCGATGGCAGCTATCACTGTGGCTGTTACTTGCCCAGCTGGGGACTGAAAAAATGCATAAATATTAATAATCTCAAATCAGTGCTTGTGAAAGACCTGATTGGAGAATTAAGCCTGAGATGCAAATGGACCAAACCTATAAAAGTGTGAAGAACTTGTGACTCGTTGTCCATCTTGGGTGTAGCCTTTGGCCTGCCCAGGGTGTACCTCTGAAGGCCTTTCAAATAAATATCCACCTTTATTCCCTTACTCCTGTCCAATGTCTCTTTCTACGTTGGCCTCTTTAGGCATCAAGCTCACAAAAGTTAATGTGAAAGCTGGAATCAATTAAAAATTGAGGAGGTAATTACGTGGGGCGTGGCAGTGGTGTGCCCTGCGGACCTTTCTCTTATCAAAAGATAAGGGTTGAGGGCAAGTGTGTCCTGGTCTGGCTGGTGTTTCTGCCGGGATCAGCTCCTGCAGCACCCTGTCTGTGTCCCAGGGACTGTCCATGTGTCTCTCTTGTGCCATGTGCCGAGGTGTTCTGACGCCCTGTTGCAGTTCCCCCATAGATTTCCTGAGATAGAAGGTTTCATTTGGGGGAACTCTGGCCCAGGATTGTCACTGGTAAAGCCTGGGGGTGTCCTGAAAAGTGTCAATAAATGAGTCCCGGGGTAGGACGTGAGAGGACACGAGCTCTGGGAGCTGCTCCCTCGCTGCCGGGTGTGTGACTGTGGGCTGAGCCATGGGCTGGAGCAGCGTGTCCCCACCACAGTGCTGGTGGCCTGGGCTGCTCTCCCCTTGATGGAGCCTTGTCACCTTGTGTGCTGATGGAGTGGGACAGCTGGAGGAACCTCAGCGTGAGTTTGCAGAGGAAGAAGGAGTTCCTTTTCACCCCCACAAAGGTGTTGGTATCCACTTCTCAGGCTGGAAGGTGAGGCACAGTGTAGAACAGGGAAGTTCACACAGGGCATGTGTGCCAAACATGAGATATAAAATTAAGTCAGTTTTTTCCTAGTCTTAACAGGATCATCCCTCTGGTAAAATTCGAGTGCTGCCTTTTCTTTGTTTTTCCATTTCTTCACTTCTTGCTTTATTATTATGGGCAGCAGCATATCTCTATGGCTCGTTTTTTAGCAGCCAGTGCATTCCTAAAGGAGTTTCATAATGCAGAGACATGTGAGCATAGAAGAGAAAAGGTGTCCTGTAGCTTCATGGTCATTGTGGATGCCGTGTATAATTACTTTAGCACAAAACCTCAGCAGGATCCAGGGTGGATGGATGTGTTTTCATGTTTGCACACACGGGGGCAGAGTTAAACTTGTGTGTGGCTTTTGCATTTCTTCAGTCTTAACAGATTGAATTGCGCATTTTATTCCTGAGATTTTGTAATAATAAGAAGTTGGAAATTTCTCTTCCTCTGCTTCTTTTCCTAAAACAGGATAAGAAGAAAAAAAAATAAAGGTGGCTTACATTTGCAATAAATAAATAGACTTGAAAATTTTCTGGTAGGGACTCAAAAGATACAAACCTGGGTTTAAAGGGGAAATTAGCCAGTTATCACTAACATACCAATTTTCTGAATTGTCTGATCCTTAAATTAAAGACACAAAAAAGAATTTCCTTTTCCCTGCTGTCTTTTGCATTGAAATGTATGAGACAGTTCCTGCTTCAACTCACCACTGTGTCTCAAAAATATTCCAAAACTTGCACTTTTAAGCATTATTATGCACGTAGAGGGAAAAATCAAGTCTGTTTTCTCTCTCCTGTTAACGGGGCACTTACTTTCAACGTTTATGTCCGAGGAGAAACAGAAAGACTTATCTAAAATTTTTGTGTGGTTTGATTTCCTATGACTGGGAGCACTCTCAGCACCTCCAGCTTGTTTTTGAGTGCAGCCATCAGTGAGACTGTGGCCATGTGCAGCTGGTGGGAAGCAGTGAGTGCTGTACAGACTGGGGTTGTTAACTACACATTTGTGGCCAGAGGCTGCTCCCATTGGGAAGTCTGCCATCGATTCAATAGCATGGAAATGAGCCATTTGTTAAAACGTCTGCCAACAGTGCCAGCTCTTTGTTCAGCCAGTGTAGTACCAAACTCTGTCTAACCTATTTTGTATGTTGGCCCTGGTGTCCTTGGAACGGCTGGATGTTGTGATTTCGGCACTGTTTGCCAGGGCCTCATCCCCAGAGATCCCCTCTGTTCCCCCTGCAGCTCACAGTGCAGCTGTGGTGGTGGCTTGGGCAAAATGGGGAGAGGAAATTCCTCAGGATCTGCATCCCTCAGGATCTGCACCCCAGTGCTGGCCTCTGGGGGACGAACCAAGGACAGCAGGAAGAATAAGGATTGACCTTTTCCTTTTTCCCAAGCACACTCCCCACTCTGTAGTGTAAACCAGTGAGCTCAAGAGGTGCTGGGATATCATGCCAAGCTGAGAAAGTAGCTGCTAAAAATGGCCTTTTTTAAAATGGCCTTTTGCTCACTCACCGTGTGTCGCCCTCTGGAGCAAGATGGGCTTCCCAGAAGTAGTCACAGTCTGACATTTCCACAGCATTGGACACACACAAGAAGCCTGAAACAATATATTTTTGTTTCTGAGAAAAACCCAGCCAATTGTGTTCTGAAGCTGCAGTAACTATTACAGTAACAAATAGAGGAAAGGGGAAAACCTGGGGAACATCGAGTTGAAACCACCCTGAAGAGGAAGCTTTTAACTTAGCAGAACTGCAGGAAGCTACAGTTTTTGAAAACTACATCAAATGGGGTGGTGGTTTGGTGATAAAGAGAAGTGTAACTTGCCAACAAGTGGGTACCTGAGGGTAAACAGGACAGGAAGAGATAGTTAATAAAACTGTCAGGCAGTGGGTAGCAGACCCCTGGAGGCAGTGGAGGAGGTGTTGACAGCAGACAAGGGCAAAACAAGGCATGTTCACAATATTCCCAAAGAATAATATAGTTACATTTTCTTCTGAGTCTTGTCTACATGAAAATCTTGCACTGTTTCATTATGTCGATGCAAATGCCTTTTTTGGACACATATCAGTTGAAGTGTGTTGTGTATTGATTTAGCTTAAATCCCTTCCTTACCACTTCAGTTAAAACAGTAGAAAGCACTCCAGCAAAATAACATCCATCCTCCCACAGACTTCACATTAATTTAACAGCATCAGTTTTTGAACTGGTTTAATTAAACTGCAGCTTCCTTGCACAGGCCAGGACTGGTTGCTGTGGAAGCAGAAACATGTCAGTGTCTTTTGTGTCTTTTCTTTAACTTGTAAAAAGAAACCTTCTGATCACAGACTGGAGAAGTGGATTAATGTGGGACTGGCAAATACTTTGCCTGATTTTCTCTAGGTCAAGCCTTGCAAAAAGAGCAGGTACCAAAGCATCAACAAAGACCAAACCTTCTCAGTTGTTTCAGTGGGAGAATGGGCTTTGTAATGAGTGGATAGGCAGCTTCAATTAAATAGGAAGAACACCATGGCCGGCATCCAAACCCATCTCATCTATAAATGGAAAATTCACCCATCCCAGACCTGCATTCCTGTCCAGTTCTGTTGGTAGGCATGGTTATCACAGGAATGGGATTTTCCTTTCTTGTATATGCAGACTGTAGGTTTTCCAAAGCTCATCACTTTAGAGAACAGTTGACTATTTTTATTGCCAAGTGAAGGCTCTTACTCTCATGGAAAAATATTTTCATGCTTCCTTTCAAGTTTCAGCAGTAAGCCATGTCTAGTTTTGACAAGGAAAGAGATGCTTTGAATGTCCTAGGAGTGGAGGAAGAGATATGTTTTCCTTTTTAAAAAACACAAAAGTTTCAAAAAGTGTTGGAAATATTTTCCTCATGTTTGAAAAACAAAACAAAGTGAAGCACACAGTAAAACCAGTGAGTTCATCTTGATTAGGAACAACATGAAAAATACCACTGTGGAATCTGTACAGTTAGAGCTGAATAGAAATTGCTTTATAACCTGAACTCGTACACAACAGGGGAGCCAGATTGTTTTAGCTGACTGAGTTACTCAGGTTTTGTAAATACGAGAGAGAGCAGAACCTCATGTGGTCTTTCTCCTGTCACATGGCAGGACCCGTGGGCGAGATGAACATTTAGTGGGGATGTGGAAGGTCCAGTGATTCCCACAGAAGTTCGGCTCATTGTCCTTCACTAATCCATGGCTGTGCAGTTATTGCGCTGCGTGCTCCAGGTCTGCTCTAGGGTTGGTCAGATGGGCTTCCACACTCTCAGCATCTGTCCTTTCCAGAAGGAATTCAGGACGTGCAGGGAGGAGGCCATGAGCTGCACATTGTTCCAGCACGAGGCTTCCAGCAATTGTCTTGTCTGGGGACTCTGCTCGTCCTGCAGTCAGAGCACGTGTGGAACCCCAGGGGCTGGGAAGAGACGGTGGCCACCTGTGGGTTGCTGCAGAAGCCAGGAAAATTAGTTTGTGCTCCCAGCTGCCCCCCTAACCTGCGTGCAACCATAACAGCAGATAAAGAGGCTTCTTCATCTCTAAAGTTTCTGTATCTTTAGAAAGACAAGAGGCTTTGGTCCAATAGCATGGGCCTCACTTTGTGGTGTCTTTCTAGAGACATTACACCTGTCACAGTTGCTGCCGAAATAGGTAAGATAACAGAGTCCACGCTACTACGAAAATGATCCGAAGTAAGAGAGCTTTAATGAAAGATTGAACAACTTTTATATGTTAATACACAAAAGCGTGTTGAATGGCATAAAATGATTGGTCACTGGGACACCCACCCCTTGGGGTGATTGCTCCAGTTCTGAGGCATCCGTTTCTGGATGTTTGTCTGGTTAAAACCAAAACAGTCCTTGAGAAGTAGGTGCAGGTGCAGAGATTTACAAAACTATAATATTGTTTTAATTCTTCACATGAGAAAGAGAATCTTCACAAAGTACTGCAAGGGCTAAAGAAATTCTCTGCCTGAGGCCTTTCTTCATATCCATATACACCCTTCCCCCAAAAGAAGACAGGTAGTTTGTTGCCAGATATATCTACTTCTGCAAATGCCTTCTGAAGAAGGGCAAGACCGTACTGCCCATTTTTGTCCTCCCACATCCACTGTATTGATCTTGGCGCAGTCCCTTGTTTGATACAGTACAGATGCAGACTTGCATAGAGAAGAATAAGGACAGCAATACTGAATGTTTAAACAAATACTTGACCTATCCAAAATGTTGAATGTTGGATAGTGCCTTGTGTATCCGAGAAGCAGAAAAGTCTCTTCCTTTGTAAGATAAAAAGGAGATATTGAATGACAGGCAAGCTGTTTTTTCCAGACCCGTCTGTGAATAGCTAGATCTGATGACAAAATAGAGGAATAGACTAATTCTGAATCGAAAAAGAGTGGAAGTCAGGCACAAAATTATTTAAGTGAATGGTTTTCCATGTAAGTAAAACAGATGAAAATTCAAATTGGAAAACTCTGGGAAGTTGGATATTCTGACTCCCCATCATGCATGATTTATTAGTCCTGTCTGTCTTTCCCCTCATGCTCCTTTTTTGTTAAAGAAATGAGGCGGGGTGGAGGGGGAGGAAGCATGAATTAACTTGTGATACACAGCTATTTATTTAGCAACCTAACTCCTAAAGTTTCCTGGGAAACAATCCTGTAAAAGAGAGGCCTGATTTTGTTGCTTTTTAAGGTCAGGAGCAGCCCCAGTGAATTCTGAGAAGTTACAGTAAAGTAACTGGGAACAGAGTGACTCAGTCCTTCTCTTGATATTAGCTAATCATGACACATAGAACAGACTTTTTATATAAGAAACTCATTTTTGTGCTCCATTCAAAACCAAACTAAACCTCAGGCAGTCTTGTTTTGTAAACTAGTGTGATGCAAGAGAGCCACATACCACGGACAGAAACATAAGAAGCATGAGAAAAAGGTCTTTGTGATTTATAGAGTGTTTGTGAGAAAACAAATATCATAAATACAGAGGTAACTCTGCACACACACATCAACAAGGTCTTATTTAACCCAGGGTTCATTGTAACTTGGAAGTAAAAGACTTCAGAGCAGGTTTTTTTTTGAGGTGAACCATTAATTTTTCATAGCAAGACATTAATACACACGAACTTGAGTACGTGTGGTGTGTGTTTGTTGTTCTCACCATTCTCTGCACTGACACTGAAGTTCCCATTTTACCCTTTTGGTTGTATTTGCCCAGATTGTTGTGTGCTGTCATCATGCTCGAGTATCAGCACGATCCAGTCTGTTTTCAAAATAACTTATCGTGACTAGGCACCACCCTGCTGCTTTCTTTTTTTTCAAAGCCCTTTTAAATTATCTCTTCCCAGACAGTCCCTTACTGACGTCTGGTGTCTAGAGCACTTTGTTTATCATGGGGGAAAAAAAGGCAGATTCATCACGGGATTTTCTTTGCTTTGGGTACTGCTACAATAAGTTAGTTTGTAATATATTGGGACTAAAAACTAGTGAAATGCTCCAAACCAAAACCTGAAATGCAAACCCCTCCAAACCCACAAAATTTAAAAGTGAACCCTGTAAATCTTCAAATTTTGCCTCTGGCTCTAGAAATGGGAAAACTTTTGATTGTGAGAAAGAATTTTGTTTTCCCAGCTGCTGACACCTTGTAAAACTTTTTTTAGAGGTATTTTTGAAGACTAGAACTGTATCCATGAGGATTTCTTCAGAACATTGTGTTCCACACACTTTTTCATATCTTCTAGGCACCTGCTGTGCTGAGGTGTTTATTTGAAGATGACAATGTAATGGTTTTAAGGGCATAGAGAATATAAGCTTTTTTCCTCATGTGTATGTTCTCAGCCTGGGATATGCAGAAATAATTTTTTTTTTTTTAATTAGTATTTCAGAAGAACAGACAGAAGTCACTTTTTTGACTTCCGAATGACATTACCAGTACCTCGCCATTGGGATTACATAAAAAATTCAGTTCCCACTTCAGGTTTAGAATATGATGCCTCACAAAGCAGCTTTCCTCCATCTGTTTTGCATATAATGAAGGCTTTTATGTATTTTCTTCCTCTTTCCCCGTCATTTATTTGGTATTAATGATGCAGAAAAACTTCTGCACTTAAAGACTAAAGCTCTGATTCTGGTGACAAATGCAGGGTTCATTTAAGTGCTTACACATTCATCCTTTTTTTTTTAACACAGATTTTCCCTCCAAACAATGCAGTTAGAGAGAAGAAAAAAGAGGTAGAGTACTTTATTTTTTCTTCACATGGACTTACACTTCTGGTTTTGATATAAAGAGAATCTACTGAGGTACTGAAGTTGTGTATTGCCTCCATACCCAAACAAGATGAAAGCCCCACTGTGTTAATGAAAGCAGCATTGTATTTAGCAGGTATCAAACAGTGCCTAAACTAGTAAAAAAATGGAAAAGGGCCTTTGCTAAGGAGCTCAAATTGTAATTGAGTGACTACTCAGCGTGCAAGGTGTGCCTCGCTGCTCTGTCAGGTGCACCCCCAAGTTTTAGGTAATAATAGGCTTGGTCTAAGATGCGGTGGTGTGATATGTTGACAAATAGGGGTAGGTGTGTGCTGAAAAATTACCCACGCACAGGTGTGCTCAAGCCAAGGAAATGCTGAGAACCACCCGTGTGGGTACTGCAAGACGTGCTGAGTGGCTCCAGCAGAGAGAAGGAAGCCTGGCACATCCTTGCCTGCTCCTGCTCCCTGAGCTCTGACATAAAAAGATGCATTTTCCTTGTGTTACAGACCGAGGTATGGTGTGTAGGGATGTATGAAGAGATGGATTTAGCCAGAGTCATTTTACGATGAAGTAGTTCTGAATCCCCAGGAGGCAGTAAGGATGTTTTTCATTGCTTAGTGTGTTGTACTGATGCCTAAAGAGGCCAGCCTAGAAACAGAGACTGGACAGGAGTAAGGGAATAAAGGTGGATATTTATTTGAAAGGCCTTCAGAGGCACACCCTGGGCAGGCCAAAGGCTGCACCCAAGATGGACCCCGAGTCACGAGTTCTTCACACTTTTATAGGTTTGGTCCATTTGCATCTCAACCCAATTTCACCAATTAAACTTTAGCTAATGATGGAATTTCCCCTCAGCTTGCCCCCCTTCTCAAGATGCTGGGTTACACATTTTGGGCCTAGGCCGGGCTGGGTGTCCTTGGAGAGCAGCCTGGAGAGGCTTTGTTCTGTCTGTCTCAGCATGAGAGAGCAGCAGCTCACAGGCTGCAGGACACTGCAGAGTTACACACTGGGAATACAGGATTTGAAAAATATAAAAGTTAAAATGTAAGGCATCAGTACTCCCAGAGCTTTCTCCACACAAATTTGTCCGTGGGTGAAAATGGGCCATCAGAATAGTTGCAGAGGAATGTGAGACAATAGCATGGACAGCAGAGAGAGAAAAGACAGGATCTAGGTCTTTTGTAGGGGGAAAAAATGTCAAGTGTTGAAAATGGCCTGAATGGGCCTTCCTCCGAGAAAAAGGTGAGGGAGAATTCCCTGGGCACACATCTGGTGCCAGAGAGAATGGGCTGGAAAGGAGTAGGGAGAGCCTAGAAAAGGAGACATAAATTCATGCAGTAGGAAAACATGCAGAAGTTTTAGAGAGAGGGTTTCAGAGTTATTAAAGAGTGCAAGGACTTGATTATAGAACTTTATTTTGAAGATGAAATTATTAATGCAGACAGATCACGTATCAAATAGTTCTAAACAAAGAGGTTTTCTGGAAATTAAAATGGGTATGTCTGCAATGCTCTGTGGCAACCACTGCATCTGGCTTTGAACGAAGTACCTATTCTATGAAAGAGTACCAAGGGCATAACCACTGAAGAACGCTCCTGTTTACCACAGTTTTAATCAATCATTAATCAGCCTTTCTTCTTTCCAGTGCTGTTTTCTTCTGTTGCTGCCTTGCTCAGCTCCAGGCCTTTATTCAGTGTGGTGCAGTTGCACCGGTGCCCTGGCGGAAGTTTATGCGTTGAGGAAAGGAGTTTCCTGGACTAATTCTGCCACAGACATTCCAGCTAAATGCAACAGCCTGGAAGGGCTCCAGAGCAGAGACCCTGAAAAACACAACCCAGCTGGTCTGAGAGATAATAGCTGCCAAGTGAGTGTAGCTGTCTGCAAGAAGTCACGCACAGGGGTATGGCTTTGACTCTTCTGTCCTTGGATAGTCTGAAATGTGAATCAAAGTCACTAGGCTGTTTTTGCCATGCCAATGGAATGGTCTTGCTTAAAGACTAAAGGAGACAAAAATCTGTATTTAATGGCCATAGAGGTCCTGAATTGTGGCATGGGTTACTGTCTACTCACTTCTAGTTATGACTGCATATTGGCACAGAATGTTTCTGTTAATTGTATTCTTAGCGACTGACATACAGCCAATGCACACAGTGCTGATATTCAAGAGCAGATATTTTCCCTTCTATCTCTAGGAACTTTGCTTCTTTTCCTTACAAAATCAGCCAACCACTTTGCCTGAAGGCAGGGTGACTGCACGTGTGTGATCATTCAGTGGGATGTGGGAGCAATTCTCTTCACCAGTTCGAGCTGATGGGTGGCAAATCAAACTCTTCTACACAGTGAACTTGAGTATTGCTTTGATTACATAGGCTGGACTGGGTTTATAGTGTAAGTTCTGGCTTAGGCAAAGTTGACAGAAATGAAAGGTAGTTGTTAATGTTAAAGTTGGTGGATGAGGTGAAAAGGATTTTATGTGTAACTGTTGAGTACAATGCACATCCAGTAGAAATATTCTGCAGAAGCAGCAGATTTTATTGTGGTTCTGTGATGAGGTCAGGGATAGCTCTGTCAGGAAAGGCATTGAAAGTGCTCTCCCTGAGATGCAGAATGCTTTCTAGAGCTTCCCAAATAAATGAGGAACAAAGTCAGTGCAGTAGCCACCAAAGAGATGCAGGATGCTGCTCACCAGCAGCCTGGCCACTCTTACCACACAGTGCTGTGAGCCTAGCAAAGCAGTGTTTCATCTGGCTCATCCTTCTTTCCCACTGACATCTTAGGATCTAATCCCTATAAATGTAAAATTAGACACTATTTCTCCTCACAGCATATTAAGAGACATTATTTTAATACCTCTGCCCCAAGTTTTCTTAATTTTACTCATGCCACTTTTTCCTATCAGAATCTGAATCACCCAGCTTTTATTTTCATGCACTCTCTTTTTAACTTAATAAAGAGGGAAGATCACCTCTATCCCCTGTAGGGAGGATGATAGAGCACATTTGGTGTGCATCCAGTTTGTGGCCCTCTAAGCTTTACCTTGTGGCTGTTCAAGGGTAAGCATTTAGAGAAGAAAATGTGACTCTGATGGGGTATGAAAGATGTGCTCTGCTTCTTCTTAAAAGTAAAATCAGACCTATGGCGATAGAAGCACTAAAGGACACCATCTTCCCACACCACTTCCCTCTTGTTTCAAGCCAGAGCTGCTCCATCCACTTGTTCTTAATTACTTTAGATTGGGATTACAGCCTGTGGGAATGAGGGAGCTAGCATGATCCTTAGGAAGACTCATCTCTGTTTTTATTTTTTTTTTCGCTGCTGATTTCATTATGAGTAATGAGATTTTGGACTCTTGCTTTTCACCAGAACCTCAAAATCCTAAAGCGGGAAGAAAAAGTGAGCCCTGCCTGGGAAAGTCCCCGTCTGACTGACTCTGTCAGGGAATGAGCGAGGGGGTGTTGGACGGCAGCCCAGGGCGCTGGTGCCACGCTCCGTCCTTGGGACGGAGGAGGCTGGGGCAGGGGAGCGGGAAGGATCCAGGGGAAGCGGGAAGGATCCAGGGGCTGCGGGCAGCCCAGCGCCTTCCTTCGCCTCTTCCCTGGCGCGGCGAACGGGCGATCCATCCCTCCATCTCTCCCTCCATCCCGCTGCCGCCGTGCCCACCAGGGCGGTGAGTGCGCCGGGGCCGGACTGCGGCCCAGGGCAGCCGCGGCTCGGGAGGAGCGGAGCCCATCAGAGTTAGGCGGTCCGGGGCTGGTTTCGGGAGAAGCCGGAGGTTTGGATGCCTCCGCTCTCGCTCTGCGCGCACTGGCGCAACCCCGTTTCTCCGTTTCACAAAGCGCCGCCTGCGTGCCCAGACCCATGGGGGCGGGGGAGAAAGCCAGCATCTCTGCTGCGATCCCTGGCGGCACATGGGCCCGCTCCGGGAGGCCGGGAGGCCGGGATCCCCGCGGGAGGGGGGGGGCGGCATGGCCG
>VWZT01016557.1:19315-193981 GCA_013397055.1 Pachycephala philippinensis | reverse complement strand
GCGCCTGCGTGCCCGTGGCTCTGTTTGTGTCTGTGTGCGGGTCGCCGCCCCGCGCTGGCGCCGCGGGTGTTTGCGCGTGTCCGGGAGGTGCTGCCCTACTTGTGGCCGTGCTCGGGGAGGGCTGGGACGCGCAGGTGCTCGGCACAGGGACGCCTTATAAAAGGGATGAGCAGGAGAGCTTGTCCCGGCTGGAGCAGGGGCCCTGGAGGTGACCGCCTCTGGTGTTAGACCTTAAAATTGTGCTTGGCCAAGAGCTCTGCCCGTGTAAGATGTTGTCTTGCTGTGCTGAGCTGGCGCTCTGGGTTTCTGTTCTATCATAGTGAATCACAGAATAGTTTGGGTTGGAAGGGACCTTAAAGGCCATCTAGTTCCAACTCCCCTGCCATGGGCAGGGACACCTTCCACTAAACCACGTTGCTCAGGACTCCAACCAGCCTGGCCTTGAACACCCCTGGCGATGGGGCATCCACAGCTTCTCTGGACAACCTGTTCCAGTGCCTCTGTGCTGGGTCCAGCTCTGCCGTCTGTATCCTCCGTGGTGTCCCCGAGCTTTTGGTAGATTTCTGCACGCTAGAGCTATGGTAGTTGCAGTCTAAACAAATCCTAGGGAGCAGATGATATCCCGGGGCATGTGGGAGACGTGAAACTTTCCCTTGTTGGAAACGCAGGAGCTGTGCGTTGGCATCTCTTTTTGGGGAGACGGCATTTGGTAGCTTCCCCAGCCCATGTGAGGGGTGTGTGCTCTATTTCTTTAACAGCTTTGAGAGCAAATGGTGGCTGGCAGAGCCTTTTGCACTTGTCGGCTCTTTCTGTGAGCTCTCGGTGTTTATTCTTTCCCTGCAGGTAACCAGCCAAGAGTGTGCGGTGGCCTCTGTATAAAGCAGCTCTTGAGTCTGTGCTGAGATTTGTGTAGGTTGTTCCTTTGCCATAGGAAAGGTGAGTAGGATTATTTCCATGTGTTGCTCTAAGTCTTTCTGGTTTAAATGCTTCCAGAAGTGGACTGATATTTAAACAACCCTGTGACGGCTAGCTCTGTCTAAATTTGTTTGAGAATTGTGCTTCTGCCTAATGTTTTATGTAAGTGAACTCGAGTTTATGGCACCCAGATGATATTTTGTCTTCGTGTAAGTGTATCTTTTATACAAACTAATTTTTTAATTGTTCTTGGCTAAAAGTACCAACTAAACTTTTGCAAAGAGGTGTATCATCCTTATGGCTGGGTCTTAATTTGGTTTTGCAAATTATGTAATCTAATCCTGTGGATAATAGAATCAATTAATCTGAGTAATGAGGTATCTGCAGAGACAGAGCTTTCTGTGGAGCTATTTTATGTGTAGTAGTTCATGCTGTGAACACACTGCAATTTTTTAATTGTATCTGTGGTATATTGAGTAAGGACCAGTTGCTTTAGGTGCAAATGCTATTAAACCCTTGTTTTTGTTATAAACCTAGGATCTTGAAGAGTGTAGTTTAGTGTTGAATTTGATGTGACATGACACCTGACTCCTAGCAATAGCTGATTTCTTCACTTAAAGTGCAACTGGTTATTTGGAGTGGAAAAAATGGACCGTGCAGGGGATTTTGTCTGAGATGTTCCTTGCCGTACACAAATCTCAGCCTGCCTTTGCATGAAATAAGGCTTTCTTTTGTATTTATCAACTGTCTGTCTCGTGTCAAACAATACCTCCTGATTTCTGTAAAGATCTCAGTCCTCAAAGGCTTTTTAATGCCGAGCTGTGCCATTAGGCAGAAGTTAGCACTGGGGAGGTTTTGCATAGTGCCCTTGTGTGATGTAGATTGTTTTAACATGAGATTAGAGGAGAGCTAAGCTGCTGTTGCAAGCAAGCTCAGATTCCGGAGTCTGTTAATGAATTCATCTTTTCTAGACGCCTTTTTTGAAAGTCTGGAAAAATGAATGCTGGTATTGTGCTGGGTGTTTCCCAAAACCCAGAATGTATGGGCCTGTCCCATCCTGCTGGCCTAATTCAGGGTCACAGTGGGCCTGAATTTGAGACGCTTGGAGTGTGATTGAAGCAGCTCCAACTGATTTGAGATGGTGGGAGCTCCCTTAAGTGTGTTTCTTACAGAGATCTAGCCCAAGGTTGGGTGTGCATAAATCAGAGCTCAGTTTCCTGCTGCCCATGGTTTTGAGAGCATTTAATATTCATCTGGTGTACAGCAGTCCCCACGGTGCAGAGAGTTGTATTTTTGTATTTTTTTCCCTGCTCTGTCCATTCCCTGTGTCTCAGTTGAGAGGGGTCAGGTGGGGCTTTCAGAGTTGCAGTCCTGTGTTAGATGGACTTTTCAGGCATCCCATTGTCTGCTAAGCAGATCTTTGACCACCTTGGCTGACCCTTGGACGTGTGGTCAAAATGTCTCTCCCATTGAAGACAATCCAGAGGTGTTGTTGCTTGGTCAAGAAAAAAGAGAAAGGAACTGTTTGGCCTTGTGAGTGTGTAGCTGCCTGGCTTAATGAGGACAGAAAATAGGCCTTTTGTGTCCACTCCAAAAGTAAAAGGATTAATCCTGGTGCATTGTAATTCACAGAGAAGAGAGGAAAAATTAGACTTGAAAGTCAGGAAGAGGGTGGGATAATCTGTGAGGTCACTTGTGGATTCAGTGAAAGGAGGACTGGTTGTGCATTGCATCCCAGAGTATCTGTGTTGTCACACCTGAGCGTGGAGGAATGATGGAGGAGGTGGCCTGGGGAAAGAATCAAGCATAGACTGGCATAATTAGCAGGACCAGGATGGGGATATGAGGAAATTATGCAGAGTGTGACTATGTTGACACCTCCTTTGAGAAAAGCTGATAAGGTTCTGTGTGTTGCCAGTTCCAGCTCTGTGGTGCCACTCTCCAGTTCCTCTGGCTGAGGGCCACAGCTGCAGTCTGTGCCTTCATTCCATGGGAGCAGTGAGGATCTGGGCAGCCCTCATGGGCTACACGTGGCACCTCAGAGTTCCCCAGTGAGGGAGATCTGCCTCTCCGGGAGCCTGTGACTCTGAGTGAGGCTCTGCTTAAGCACTTGAGGGAAACCTGGAGGCTGGAGCAGCTTGTACAAATCTGCTCCTAATCAATTGTTTAAGTGGGCTAGTTGGAACAAGCTGGGTGAAGGATGGTGCTTTCCTTCCCGTGTGAGGTCTCCTGGTTTGGAATTCCTCCCACTCTCAATTGTAAAATCATACTCAGCAGACACTTGTTTCTTTGGTTGTTTTGATTCTGATAGTCGTTTACTTTTTACTGCCATATTACTGCTTGTAATGCATTATCTGTGGGATGTTTGATGTGTCTGTCTCGTGTCTTTGTCCAGATGTATCGTTTTTAGATGCCAGACCAGCTGCCATCTGTGCTAAGCTGCAACCAAAATGGCAAAGTATAGGCTCGTTCTCCTGAGACACGGGGAAGGAGCCTGGACCAAGGAGAATCGCTTCTGCAGCTGGGTGGACCAGAAGCTGAGCAGCGATGGGATAAAGGAAGCTCAGAACTGTGGCAGACACCTCAAAGCGCTGGGCTTCGAGTTTGACCTCGTCTTCACCTCGGTGCTGAGCCGCTCCATCCAGACTGCCTGGCTTATCCTGGAGGAGATGGGCCAGGAGTGGGTCCCCATCCAGAGCTCCTGGCGGCTGAACGAGCGTCACTATGGAGCACTGATCGGGCTCAACAGAGCAGAGATGGCTCTGAATCATGGCGAGGAGCAAGTGAAACTCTGGAGGAGAAGCTACGACGTCACCCCGCCTCCCATCTCTGAATCTCACCCCTACTACGAAGAGATCTGCAACGATCGCCGCTATAAATGCAGCGATGTCCCTCAGGAAAATCTCCCCAAGGCTGAAAGTCTCAAAGACGTGCTTGAAAGACTCCTTCCCTATTGGAATGAAAAGATAGTGCCAGAACTGAAAAGTGGCAAAATGATTCTTATCTCTGCTCATGGGAACAG
The DNA here is from genome assembly GCA_013397055.1 of Pachycephala philippinensis. Taxonomy (NCBI): domain Eukaryota; kingdom Metazoa; phylum Chordata; class Aves; order Passeriformes; genus Pachycephala; species Pachycephala philippinensis. The sequence goes on along the minus strand of VWZT01016557.1, from coordinate 190,044 downwards.
CAGCAGGGCATTGCTGAAGCACATAGAAGGTAAGGGTCTTTGTTTTAGCCTTCCCCCTCCTCCTTGCTCAGTGGCTTGGAGCTTTATATCTTGCTCTGTAGTGTGTATTACTTACCTGGGCAAGGCAATCATGTCTGTGGTCTCCAAGGAGAAAGTAGAAAGTTGAAGGAATCAAACTGGGAGATGTGGAAAGGGGAGAGAATTAGTTAGGTTAATGTAGTTAAGAAAAGAACCAGATGCTTTTGTTTTATTTCTCACCATTCATTTAAAACTACTGTATTCAAACTTTGTGGTTGGTTTAGATAGACAAAAACTCTGCAGGCTCGAATTATTTTTGGATTTTTTCAGCTGCTTTGTCAGGTTTGAAATAATTGTCTCTTCATTGAAAAAGCACTGCTGTAACACAGCAGAATAAAAGTGCCTGACTTGGGTTGTGGAAGATGTTCTTGACTCTTACTCTGATGGGCCACCCTGATAATTTTTTACTTAAAAGTTATGTGACAGGGAGTTCTGCAGAGAGTAGGCACTTGCTAAAGCTTGTGCAAATACTGTAGCATATCCCAATATAGAAAACACATCCCAATAAACAGCCAAGTTGGTAACTTAGCATGAGGTTGTTTATGTATCACAGAATGGCTTGTGTTGGGAGATACCTTGTAAAGGCCATCTAGTCCAGTCCCCCTGCCATAAGCAGGGACATCTTCAACTAGGTCAGGTTGTTCAGAGTCCTGTTCAACCTGGCCTTGAATGCTTCCAGGAATGGGGTGTCTCCTGCCTCTTTGTGCAGCATGTTCCAGTGTTTTACAAGCCTCATAGAAATTTTTTTTCTTATGCCTAGCCTGAAACTATCTTCTTTTAGTTTAAAGCCATTCCCTCTTGTTCTATTGCAACAGGCCCTGCTAAAACGTCTGTTTCCATCTTTCTTAGAGGCCTTCTGGAACCTTCTCTTCTCCAAGCTGAACAGCCCCAACTCAGCCTTTCCTCACAGGAGATGTGCTCCATCCCTCTTCGTTTTTGTGGCCCTCCTCTGGTTCTGCTCCAACAAATCTTTCCTGGGCTGAAAATCCCAGAACTGGCCTTGAAAAGGGCTTATTTGGGACTTAACAATAAAAAACTTCCTTTTCATTGTTAGATTCTTCCCTTCCTCTTTCATCTCCTGGCTTCTAGGCCATCCTAAACTGGAGGTTGAGCTATGTTAATTTCTTTGTGGGTAGAGCAGAATTTAGTGCTTATATATGTGTTAATGCAGCCTACTACAGTTGTGATTACAAATATGCACAGACTGGATTGTATTCACTCAGGTTTTCTTTTTGGTTATAAAATCCTTTGTTCTGTGCCTCTGTGGCTCTGCCTGCGGAGGACTTTTAGCATTTGGCCATGCTGGAACAGTCAGGACATCAGGAGTCAGAAGCCTGGGAAATAAGCAGGTACAAGTGGCTTCTGGAGCTAAGGAGGCTGTGAATCCTGGGCTGCACATCACTGCTTGGATGAAGGGGGAAGGGCTGGTTCAGTCAGTTCCATGATGTGGTCAGGGTGGTTGTCCACATGGTGGGAAATGATAAAGGAAAAAGGGGAAGAGGGATCTGCAACTGTGGTGACTCCTCTGCCTCCCAAGAACTGAACCAGTTCCATGACACCATGCTGGCCAAGCCCTTTGGGGGTGAGATGCTGAATGTAGCTTCAGCAGAGATCCTGGGCCACCTTCTGTGCAGGCCTTCACAGGGGTTGGGAAGGGTTACTTTGGATTTAGTATGGCTGCATTTCTTGCTGCCCTGAGATCAGAGAGGAACAGTGCTGCAGAGCTTTTCTTTGGGACAAATGCTAACTCTGTGTAAACTCTTCCAGGACTGCCCATACTCAGCCAAAGTATAATAAAGCTATCCTTTGTCTTGCAGTATACCTTGGCCCTCCCAGCATATGCTTACATAGGGAAATGTGAGGAATCCTTGGCACAGGATCTAGTTCCACCAGGGACCATCTGTGGACTACCACATAGGAACCTGCTGGCCCTTTATGTAGTAGAGATTTGGATTTCTGAAGAACTGGCCTGAAGGGTAGCACAGACAGAGCTCAGAGATGCCTGGTATTGCAATCTGCCTTTGTTGTTTGGTTTTTGCTTTTTTTTTTTCCCCCCCCCTCAGCCTAAATCTAGGTGGATCTAAGGTTCCTTGTCTGCATTGGTGACTGTCCCTCCCTTTCTCTCCTGAAAGGTTGTGAGTTGCTCTGCAACCTTGCTAGACTTGGACCTGATTCAACAGTGCCTAAAGTTTGCCAGTCTACTGTATTTATAGCACCCACTGTGAGATGGACTGTGTTTTTGTGGATTTTTTTTTTTATATATAAGCTTAGTATGTCCTGCACTTGAATGGAGTTTTCTAAGCCCCTCTAGCTTAGCTGGAGCCTTTTTTTTTTCTTTTGGCATTTTGAAAACTTGGCTCCAAGTGCCTCAAGCAGCAATCTTGCGTGGCTGCTTGGATGTCTTAGTCGTGGTGTTAGCTTGATCTTGGAAGATGTAGCTCAAACTTTAAATGACAGGAAATATGAATGTTTTCATTCAGTTGGATCTGATGAAACAATTCTAATTGTTTCAGTGTTAATTTGATTTTTTTTTCCCTAAAAGACTACAGAGTATCCCTTGAAGTTACTATTTAAAGGAGGTATTTTCTTGAAACAGGCCTGCAATTCTCTGAATCTGTGTTTTCCTTGTTCTGAGTAATTGGTAAAGAGCTGGAAATGTAGTTCTGCTTTCTACTTGCATGCAATTGTTGGAGTAATGATTTGAGCAAGTATCATGCTCAAAAGGCTTTGGTTGTGGTTTTGGATTTTGTTCTTGTTTTCTCTTTGCACACGGTGGACCTCGTTAAGGTGTATGAAATGTCTGTAGGATCTGTCATGCTAAATGAACATTCTGGATGCACAGGATCTATTTGCAGGTGATTTTTCTCAGCTCTTTGAGAAAAATAACTTTTCTCTCTATCTAATAATCAGTGCTTCATATTGGAACCCTCTTGACAATGTCCCTTTTTGAAGACATTCGTGTAATACTTGTGACCACCTTGCCCTGTTTCTGTTGAAGTACTGATTAGAGACCAAGTCCAAGACTGATTTACCAGATGAAGGATTGGTGGGCTGTCTCTACTTTTCTTTCTTCCCAGCCATTTAACCCTGGGGACTGGTGTCAAGTACCTCAAAACATGGCCTTGTGGAAGGGCTGACTCTACAATTTCCAACCTGTTGAAAGGTTGTCACCTCTTGTGTGTGGTGTGGTGGTCACTGAGCCTTGTCACGCTCAGGGTTAAAACTGGAGGATAGGAGTTTCCTGGCCTCTTGAGGATACAGATTTTGTACTTACTGGGCTTTTTGGGTTGTAACAGGGCTGGGACAGATCTCAGGGACTGGGCTTGCAGGCAGAGTGTGGTGACTCTGAAGGTCCCATGCTGGTTTTGTCACCTGGTGAGCAGGGAGAGAGAGCAGTGCCCTCAGGATTTTACTTTCTTGCATTGCTCTGAGTGTGCAGTTATTGTATTGCAGTAGTTTACGTGCTGGAGCTGCACATTGTGACACCTAGTGTGGATTGTGTGCTGAGGGCTTCTTAATAAGATTATTTTGCTGATTTTGCTGCTTAACCTTCTTAAGGAAATACTGCTTATGTGAATGTGGTGTCTGAGTGCAGTTGCAGGAAGCATCTTGAGATCTAACAACTCAGTGCTCTTGAAATGAGATGGTCATGCTCTCCCTGTCATTTTCCCCTGCCTTTGCTCAGTGCTTCTGCTTATTTCTTGTGAGCTTCTTGGGCCTTATTGCAAGATACCTTGGCCTGTTTTACTGGTGAGCAGTGCTCCCACAGCATGAGGAATGTCTCTCCAACATTGTCCTTGAGTAGGCTGAGGCTGGGTGAGCTCTTGGGAGGGGATGTTGCCAGGAGAGCTGACCCAAACTGACCAAAGGGATATTCCTTACCCCATATGTTGTCTGCTCAGCAGTAAAAGCTAAGAGAAAGGAGGAAGGGCATTTGTAATGACATTGGAGCAATAGCTCTGTGTACTGAAGCCCTAATTAGTGGGAAGTGACTGGACATTGCCTGCTGATGGGAAATAGAGAATAAATCTGTGTTTTTCTTTGCTTCTGTGCTTGGCCTCTACTTGTGCTTTAGTAAACTGCCTTTATCTTGACCCTCAAGTTATTGTTTGCATCTTTTCTCCCCACCCATTGTGCTGAGGATGGGAGTGATAGAGCAGCTTGGTGGGCACCTGGTGTCCAGCCAAGGTCAACCCACCACAGTTCTTTTTTGGTGCCCCACTGTAGCCCCCTACTACTAAAGCCTGGCTGTGCAAACCTAATACAGACAGAAAATCTTGGCAGACATGAGTGAAACGAGTGTAGATGATGGTTGTAGCCCACCTATCTTTCTTCCCTTACTCTTAGCACAGCAAGATAACATTCTGTCAAGATCAAAAGCCAGATTCTAATACTGTGCTCATTTCCCTCCTCTACGCTCTTGAAGTTAGATCTTCAGTCAGCCTGCAGGGAGGGCAGAAAGTGGCTCTGAATGTTTAACTTACTAGGCTAAAGCTTTAGTATTTTCATTAAGCATGTGGCAAGGATGCTATGACCTGATTTGGAACTCAATTACAAAGCACCAGTACTAAACCAGCTTTTGTGGCTGAATTGATGCATTTGATCTTGTATATGATCTTTTATTGGATGAATCATCTGGCCTCAAGTGCAGGTGACATGCAGAGAGGGGGGTGTAGTTATTCTCAATAGCTCTTGTGGGTTTTGGGTTCCTCTGACCATAAGAAGGGAGGAACTTGGTAAGAACAGGTGAGAGGGAAGGGGAAGCTGAACCAACCCTTGTGAAAGTGCTATAGATGCTCAAAATCGGTGGGGTTTGTCTCTGTAGCACTTTGCAAGGTACAAATATTTCAGAACGCTCCATGGGCTACCACATGAAGGTGAATTCTTCAGCTTGCCTGGAGATATTTCCAGTTTGTGTGTTTGGTTACCCAGTTCAGTTAAAAGGAGGATAAGTGAGCTGGGGAAGAATTTTGAATGGGATTTCAAAAGGTCTTTTTTATAATAAGTGCTGTACCAAATTATTACAATGTTCATGTACCTGACTGCTTCCTGCTAAGGGACAGCGTTCTCAGGACAGGAGGGAGATGTCCACTTGAGGAATGTATTTGGCTGGTCAGCATTTGCTCTGGGCTCCTGAGGAAGTCATCCTGAGTACTTCAGTAATGTCTGTGGGTTCTCACGACTGTCAGTAGGTAGGACCTGGGTTTTAAACCTTCTTGGGTAAAGACTGCTTCCAGCAGTGCAATACTTCAGCAGTGCTGAGACCCAGGCTTTGGTATTAAACTGGAGGGAAGTGTTGCTTCTTCAGTGGTCTTATTTACCATTGCAGCTGGGATCTTGCCCTAATTTCACCCTTCCTCTCTGTGACATGGGCTGGGTTGTGTCTCAGGCCAGCTCGGAGGGAGCTCAGGGAAAGGTCAGCTGGTTCTAGTTACAGCACATGGAGTAACTGGATAGCAGCTAGCTCACACTCCAGCCATTGCCACTGCAGGGTGTGATCCCTTTGCTGTCCTCCTGGCTGGGGAGTGTTCTTCTGGTGAGCTCTGCCTGCAACCAAAGAGCTTGTGTGACCAGCCTGCTCAGCTTCTTGCTTCCTGAAGAACACAGATACCACACACAGCAACAGGACGCTGTTGTTTCTTTAGGGTTTTCATCTGACTTCAGCTAGTGTTTCCAGACTCCTGGCTGCAGGGCAACACTTCTGCATAAGGAAAAATCCTGAGGAGAAAAGCATCGTGTTTGCTGCCGTGTGTTTATCCTAGAGTGCACTGTTTTGCTTCATAAATCAATACTAGTTGACATTGTGGTCACTTTGTGTTCTGTAAAAACAGTAGAATGCATTTCTGAATCCGTGTAGCTACAGCTAGTTTTGTTTAATCCACCTCCAGAGGAAACCTTTAAATATCATGTCTCCTGACCACATTATGTGGTTTGCCTAAACTCTCCTGCATGACTTCATCTGCTTTGTGTATATGTGAGTGGTTTAGTCTGGGAGATTGCATTTAGGAGATGGTGAGAACACTTCCTAGGCACAGATTCTCTGGGGATGGACGTGGTGATGTGGGTGTTGTTAGAATCTAATGTTTAAGAATCCTTGAAATATGAGCTCAGGCAGCTTGGCTGCTGGTTTTGCAAACAAAGTCCTTGAGAACAGTGCTTGTGCCTGGTGAATGGATGCAGTATTTTTCCCATTCATTTCTATGCTGTTTTTAAATTTTAGGCATTCTTTGAGGTTTTTTTCCCCCGTAGGTCTGATTCTGTGGCCTACACCAGGTGAATTACTTGCCCCTTGTATGCAAGAATTGCTTAAGCTGTCTGAGTGTGACTTGTTTCAATGGACTGATGCTCAATGTGTAACAAGGTCTGAGTTTCTTGTGAGGGTTTGTTGGTGGTGCTCCATGCCCTACTGAAACTTGAGGCTCACCCAGGTGCTGAGCATAAAGCAAGGATAGGTCACTGCCAAAGTTGGGTGCTGGGGTAGTCTCTGGGCAGGGGCATATGATCCTCATCTGATGAGCAGTTCTGTTTTTTCTGACCTGTTGTCACCCCACTGTTGCTGAGTTGCTTGACTCGTGTGTGTTTTCCTGTAAATATGTTGGCTCTGCTTTTCTGCTTAATGTGAAAATCACTGGTGAATTTACACCCGTGTTTGTCCTGAGGACCATCTGTTTTGTCAGCTGCCCAGGAGGATGTTTGCTTGGTGCAAACCTTGGTCTGGTTTATGTGGTGTCATCACTTTAGAAGCTTGGTTGTGTGCATTTTCCAAGTGGGAATTACTCAAAGCTGCCCTGCTTCACAATAGCAGGCTGCTGCTGTGACCTCAGTGCTTCTAAAAAGGGGAGCAAAAAAGAAACCTTGACATTCCCAATGACACTAGTTTTCTTTTGCTTGATTTTTTTTGAGGGATAATATCTTTGCAGTCGCTGCTCTTAATGCAACTATTTAGACCTTGTGTGGAAAGTTTACTAGGATGTTTGGTGTTGAAATTCACTTGGAAGCTTTGGATGTGTTTGATATAAAAATAACTAGGAATTTCATTGAGATGAGAGCCCCAGAATATTTTAATTACACATCTGCATAAAATAAACTTTGTTTCCAGGTACATGTTCTTTAGTTAAGTGGAAAAAAGAAAAATGCTCTAAGTGGTACAAGTTGACTTTCTGCCTCCTTTTTTTTCCCCTGTCCCCTCATTTGAAAGTGGAAATGAATATCCTGTATGTAGTAATTCTGAGAACAGTACTGTGGACCCTGCTATAAACTTGCTTATGAGAAATCAGATGTGGGTCAAGAGTGATTCTCACACAAGGAGAATTAAATACTGATTTTTATGACAGTTTGTGTGAGAAGAGTTGCACAGAAAATTTAAGAGAAAAATTAACCTTGTTATCCTGCCTTTTTAAAGAGTCCGTGTTGGCTGCTTAGCAGAGATTGTTTCTTGTTGGAGTAGCACATGTGGACTCTCATAATCTTTTGTGATGTGTGAGTTGGGAAATTATGGGGGGGAACCCATTGTACTCCATGTCCTGTACTGAAGGCATGGTGTATTCTCCAGGGCAATCCCTTCCTGTTTATTTCACACGTGTAGGCTGCAAAAGTGAAGGAACTCTCTTCACCTTGATGGGAATTCTCTCCTTCAGCTGTTCCTAAAGCACTTACCAAGCTGTGGCCCAGCTGGGAATTGACCCTTGAGTGCCTGGTGGTGCTGATGGAGGCTGGAACATGTCCTTGACTGTTTTAAGACTGGATAACCTCAGAAATAAGGCAATGGGCAATGAGGAAGCTGTAGGTGTAACTCTGTTTTGTTTTTCTTTGGCAGGCATCTCCGATGAGGACATCATCAATCTTACCCTCCCCACTGGTGTGCCCATACTTCTTGAACTTGATGAGAACTTGCGCCCTCTGGGCCCTCACCAGTTTCTGGGTGATCAAGAAGCTATCCAAGCTGCCATCAAGAAAGTGGAAGATCAAGGGAAAGTAAAATCTGCTGAGAAGTAAAATCCCGCTGTGTAACACAGCTGTGTTCAGTGTGGTAGTAAGTGATGATGTGTGTATGACTGCTAGGTTGCACTGTGTGAATGTCTCAATTTCAAGCACTAAATAATTGGAAGGGATAATTGTTGAGTCTCAGGTTGGTAGTTTAACCCCTCTGCCTTTTCAAAAACTGGAATTTAGATTGCAGCATGAGGTTTTCGATACTGGCAAAGGAAGAGATGATTCAGGTGATGGAAGCTTGCAGGGCAGTGTGCCCCAGATCCACCACTGAGGATGGCCCAGGAGAGAAATAAAGGCATGTGTTATTGGTGTCTGCCAACAACCAGTCCTAACCTGCTAAGGAGAAAAGCACCAGCTTACTGGACTAAGTAAGTCCAGGTTGTTATAGGCACTAAAACTCTCACTGATAAAATGGAACCAGATAACTCCCTTATCAGCTACGATTCTTCTGTGTCAATAGCCGTGTCAGTTTGTTCTCGATGGGTTTCCTTCAGTCTTTCAGAACACTTCCAGCTGGACAACTCTCTGCCTTTGTTATTTTGAGTCTTCTGTGGCCAGTTCATGGTCCAGAGAATTTTGTAGAGATGTTCTGACTACTAGAGTTATCATAGTTGTCTTTTGTTACACTGTATTCTGTTTTTAAGGAATCTAGATGGAATCCCTTTTTCTCCACCATCTTTGCAAAGCCTAGCATCACTGCATTTTGCTGGCTTGCAGTAATAGGATTTAAGTCAGACTTTAGTCCACAAGAAAAGCACAAAGGTTTTCTGCTCAGTGTTTAAATCATCATGTAGCTCTTAGTGAGGGACCTGAATACCTTTGAAACACTTCACTAACGTGTACTAGAGGTTTGATCATCCCTTAGTCAAGTTGTTAGAATAATTCCTGCTCACCTCAGCAAAAGTGACATAGCAAAAACCCCTCTAAACTTTCCTGAGTTGCAAAGGTACCTTGATAAATGTGTTCCACAGTAACATTGCTGTGGCATTATCTGTACCAGATTCTCTGAAGGGCTGGAAGAGATGCATGGAGCGTGTCAGAAGTGTTGCTGGGTGCAGCTCATTCAGCCGTCCTGCTGGCAAGGAAGGATATTGTGCCACGCCTGAAAGTGTTCTCCTGTAAACCTCTCCTCACAATCACAGCCTGATTCCTGCTGAGTGTGGCCTTGCTGTTGTTTGGCACTGGATTTGACCAGTTCACCCCATGGTTGGATGTAGTGGAGTCTGATGTTCTCCTTATGTTCACAAGCATCAGGGTAATTCCACTTTTGAAGACTTGCTCTTAATCTTACCTGCAAATATGAAACTACTACTGAAGTTTACATCTGACCCACTGTCTCAACAGCTGAGCATCTGATTCTGGCCTTGGATATCAACATGGGTGACTTCTGTGTGTGTGCTGCTTGAGCTGAATGTGTTCTCAGCAGGGCCCAGCTACAAATCTCGATGAGAATTTCCTTGATCTGATGATAAAGGTTTAAAATCCTAGAGTAGCTTCTGCTTCACAGTGAGCAGCTCTGTAGCTTTGTAAGTGTGAGAGGATGTTTTTTTCTTCTGAGGAGAGCAGTGTGACAGTGTGGTGTGCCTCTGACAGTCTTGCTGATGTGTGGAGCAAGACTTTCCAGGTCTGATGCCAGCTCACATTAGAGTAGCACATACTCCATAACAGACCTCTTGCTAGAAGGTAGTTTCTCATGCATGAATGGTGCTTGGGCTTCTCTTTGGTTTTGTTTTTGTAGCCCTTGCAGTAGGAACAAAATTACATGTTTCTCTTTTAAACATAAAGCTGGTAGGTTTCCTCTTTCTTTGTACAAGAAAGGTATTTCAGTGTTTTTTGCTTGTTTTGGGTTTTTTTTTCCCTCTGAGATGCTATTAGCAGCTTCTCTGCTACTTGATACTGACTTAGTTTCTGGGGTTTTAGTTTTCTGTGCTTAGAGTAACTCTGGGTTTTAGTTTTCTGTGCTTAGAGTAACTCGGAATCTTAGTTGGTAGGTTACAAGTGAGTGTTACAGCGTTAGATTGCTGATCAGCAAATGTTCACCTCTGAAAGCCCTGAGAGGGGCCACTGGCACTTGAGTGAATTACATTATTCCCCAAACATAAAATGATGTTTGAAGCTTAATACCAAGTAAATGTTACTCTAGGCTCCTAAAAAAGACCAGCAGAGCCACCTGTTGTCAGTGGGAGCTGTGTGCATCCAGGTGTGTGGGCACAGAGGCTGTGTCCACATCCCTCTGGCATTGTGGAATTAAAAGATAGTGTCTTCACATCTTCAGGATGTGACATGCAGCTGGAATATACTTGGAAATTAACCCAGCTGAACTGGGAGATTGATAGGCTCTCTCCTCCCCTTCTCTGAGAGAATCCATGATCTCTTCTGTGGATGAGGGAATTTAGGGAGCATTAATATTTATTCTTGCTGCTGAATGACTGAAATCATCCTTTGAGTCATGGACAGGAAGAAGAGAGCACTAGTGTGATGTTTTCAGGAGGTTCGACTTTGTTTGCCTGGATTGTGGCTCCAAAGTGATGACAGGATTTTATGTGCACATCTGGCAGCAATAACACCTCACAAAAGTATCAAATGGAACCAACTGGGGATTTTGTTGTGATCTTTAAGATTATTTTAACGCCTTGCAATGCTGAGAAACCTTTTAATTAAAATCCTTATTCATAAGCCGTGTATATTGAAGAACAGAACATCAACAGTGGCGTAAGGATTCCTGATCTAAAGGCATAGCTACATCAGAGGGAGAAATGAGAATCTTGCTTTAGAGATCTGTGGTTGGGAAGCATTTTTCCCCATGTTTGAGTATGCCTCAAAGTCCTATAAGGTAAATGGTGTTTTTACAGTTAACATAATGGATGTGGTTGATTTGGCTTGTTTATGCATTTTTAACTTGTGGTTCAGTAGCAGTAATAGCTCTAGATCCTCTTGAAAACCTTTGTAAATATGGTGGAGCTGGCAGGTTCTTTATAACCCAATAAATTCACCTGAAATAGAATTTAATTTGGCTTCAGTCTTTTTTTCCTCCTACTCCTATCCCCCTTTGTTTCCTTTTCAGGGCTGAAATAAGTAAATAAAACTGGCCTTCAGTATTCCAAAACTCCTCAAGCAGTTGTTTATCACACATCATGCAGTCAGTTGGGTTAAAATAGTGTTGGAGCCAACACTTCCTCATGGAAGAATTTGGGTTGGAGGGAATACATCCCCCTTCAAAACTGTGGGGGCATTTACTTAGGAGCAACAAACTTTAGCTCCAGAACAGTGGATATAAATAAATGCTTACTGATTGCCATGCCTGCTTTCTCTTTTAGTGAGAAGCATTACTTTTTGATGGTGTGTTTAAAGCTGTAGCTTCTGGAGACAAAGCTAACCCCTTCAGTTGTAACTCCAATGACAAGCACGTGGAGCTGCAAGCCTGCTGAGGGCTGCCTCTTATTGCTGACCTTCACACAAAGCCTTGGCTGCTGGGATAACGGGAGGCAGTATGAAAGTCCTAAGAAAAGTTGAATATTCAGATAGAAATGGGGAAGGCATAGCTGTGGGGCTTTAAAAAAAAGCATACTGGAGAAACAGACTTCTTAAAACTTGGTCTTGTGGTTGTGTTGAGGTTGAGTGGGGGAATGGAACAGATCTGAGTCGTTTGTGTGCTGATGTTTTATCATTTTGTGGTTATTGTGGCACTGCTGCCAACCAACTCAAAATTGTATTGGTATTTTAAGGTGTATTCCTTCCCTTTCCCCCAGTAACTTTTTGTACTTTGCTTTAGTAACACCTCAGATTGTTCCAGATGTCCTCTGTTTCCTGTGTTGGGAAAAGACCATCTGAAGCCCAGCTTGGTTTCACTCTGCCATACTTTTGTGCCAAGGAGTTTGTTTTGAACCTGCTCTGGAGAGACTGACTCTCTACCTAGGCGCATTTTCAAAATTTCAACTTTGCTTTTCTTCTTCCTTTTCTTTTTTTTTTTTTTTCTTTTAGTCTGTGGAGAATGCTCGTTCTCCAAGTTCACAATAAATGCCACTTGCCTTGTCTGTCTTCTCTGCTGGCCTCAGCATCTCCTCAGCCTTAAATTCCCACAGGCAGGAGGGGAAGTTGACATGACAACTGCTGCTCAAGAAAGCTCAGAGCTGTGGTGGGAGCTGGTTGATGATTCAAATGGAGGGTGCAGAAGGGTTTGGAACCTCCATCTGACAGCTAAATAAGTGGTGCTGCCTCTCCCTTGTGTTACAGTGGCCAGAGGTTGTGGTGGTGGGTGAATACAAGAGGGAACTTCAGCTTTGCACAAAGAGGATGGCTGTGATATGGCACTCCTCCCTCCCACTGCCTTCTTGCTTGTTGGAATAAAGCCCTTCTTGGGGCCATTCCAGCAGAATTTAGCAGCCAGGTTGTGGCCCTGTGCTGGAGGGGAAGAGGCTCCCTGTTCTTGCTCTTCCCATTATCCTGACAGAGCAGGGGAGGGCAGCAGATACCAGCCTATGGCTGTTGCTGTGCTGTGAAGTCCCTCCCAGCTCGATGAAGTGGCCTGAAGATGACTTCTTTTGAAAGGAGGGCCATTGACCCACAGCTCAGCTGGAGGTGATCCCTTCCAACTCAGATTATTCTGTGCTTGTTGCTGTGGTGCTGTAATTGCTCCTACCAGGCTTCAGCAAGCAGTTGTGGCCCTAAGGAGACCCCTGGCACTGCAGGGCTGTGTCTGCAAGAGTTAATGCCTCGTTAATAGAGCCATGTTCTTCCTCAGGTCTCTCCCAGCTCCCCCTCAGCACAGCACGTGAGTATTTCTTCACCTTCAGTCTGGTACTTGCATGAAGGTATTAGTATATATTAATTTGGGAAAAGAAATTCTCTCTCCTAGGAAAGCAGTGTGAATCCAGCGACAGGAAATCCTGCATTTTGGATGCTGTTGGCCTCAGAGGAGCCAGGCAGTACTTTGCTGCCATCTTCCAGGTTGGTCATTTCTACCCATTGGGAGCAAAGGGCACAACTGAATACACACATGGAGCACCCTGATGCTGCCAGAGCTCTTCAGTGCCTGTTTCTTTCAGTAAAAAACTTTATTTTCTCCTTGTTCCTGGTGATAATCTAGCAGAAGTGCTGGGAAGTAGGAATGTGCATGTGCTATTAATCCCATAACCTTGCTGGGGAATTAACTCCCTAGTGCATCCTGCTTTCCTGACTGACACTTGTCAGGCTCTCAGTAACTACTGTGATTAAAGCTGAGCTAGATCTCTTAAGTCAGATCTGTGGTTCTTCAGCTGTTCCTGAACTTGCAGGTTGTTTTTTTCAGGAAGGCAGTGATACTGGCTGTGTTAGGAGTGAGAAAGCAGGCCTAAACACCCCTAAAGGCAAAGCAATTGCACAAATTGCAGCTGTAGATGGACTTGTAGAAAAGCAAGTGGACAACAGGTGGAGCAAGTGCATTGTGGTGAAGTACGTGCAGGAAAAGGGGATCAATTTTACCCTCCCGTGTGCACATGGGGACAGCAAGGTGTGATCAGCGGCTCCTGAGAGGCAGCACCTTTATCTCTGCCAGCACTGCCCTGTGGTTTAACAAGTGGTGTGAGGGTGAGCTAGTTCTGCTGTGGAATAAATTGCTGTCATCATCTAGGATCACTTGTGCAGATCAATCCTGCTTCAGTCTCGCATCAGCAGCTTCACTAGGCTAGTCAGTGCTGCATGAGAAAAGGTGCTCAGCAATGAGCAAATGCCAAATTAAAAAGGACGTGAGTTGGAAGGTGTCTGGGATTTCAGGGATCTGATGTCAGATACTCTTGTGCTAATTTTTCCCAAGGACTCTTGTATTCCTCTCTCTCCCTGTCAGAATTTGTGGAAATTTATAAGCATTTGGCATGCTTTCAGATGGAACTTTGAGGCAGACAGACAGTTCAGACCCCCCTTACACCTATCTTGCAATATGGGGACTGATGTGAGTTATCCAAGTAGAGTGAGTCTGTGGGTGTAGCTGATGGAAAAAGACTCCTGCAAAGCCAATTCTCATTCTTGTTCTGCAGCCTTCCCTAACACAGAAGTGTGAAAAGTGCTCGTTAGTGATACAAAACTCATGAGTTCTGGTTTTGCACTTTGTGTATACTTTAACCCATACCTCTAAAGGAACTTTTTAAGTATGTGAACATACACATTTCAGTTTCATTAAATGTTGTGGGAAAGGGTACTCAATTTTTGTTGGACAATAGCAAGGCAGAATAAACTTTCCCAGGGCTCATTTTCTCAGGTGAAAGCTTTAGGAGACCCTACTGAAATGAAAAGGACTTTGTTTCAATACTGGAAATCTTGTGTTCTGTGCTTTCCCTTCTGTGTGGTTGGCTTGAGTGTTTTCCACAGCCAGGAATACCTCCTTTTAACTAGTACTAATGCTTTATATCCTATTGTCCTCTAGTTCCTTATTTAGCTTCTCTGCCCTTTCCTTCTGATACCTTAGAACTCAAATTCCACAGGAGCTTGGATTTTGGTCCTATTTTCTTAGCTTGGAAAGCACGAATCAGATCTGGTCAGCATCCACCAGAAATGCTGACATCTTTGTTCAGAACAATGAAAAAAAAAAAAGAACACTGCCAAGTGCCAAAAGGGTTTCCATAGAAAGCTGCTGCCTACACAATAAGGAAACAAAAGCCAGTTGGCTGAAAACCCATGTGGTCCTTCATGTTTGTTTGGGGAGAAGAGTTATCACTTGGCTCTGGATGATCTCTTTGGCTACTGTGTTTCTCACATCTTCTCAAGTCTGTGGTTTTGCCCTGTCCCCTGATGTGGCCCTGCCCTAAACCTCTCCATCCAACCACAAAGTACCTGCTCCAGGTGCTCCCACACCTTCTTCCCTGGCACCTTCCTTGATGGTGTGTCCTGCCAGCTTCAGAGTGCTTGTAAGAGGTGCTTAGATGGGGGGAGGCAGGGTCAAGTGTGGAATAGGTTTGAGAGGGAGATACATCCGAAAAAGCCTGAGAACTGCTGTGCTGAGGTATGGATTTCCAGCTGGATCACATTTTACATTTTACAGTCCTGTCTGCATTCCTACGATGCACAGGGGAGAACAAGGATTTTTATATTTTAGCTGGAAAAAGCCACCCACGTGAGAGAAAAACACCGAGTGACCTGTTTTCCTCTTAATAATTTTTATCTGCTTGTTCCGTTCTCCGTGTTCCTCCAGTGGAGCTCTCTCCCACCGTGATGCCCAGCAGTTTTTCACAGCTGACAGAGGTGGAACTCGTTGCACAGCAGGATCTGTTGGAGGCAGCAGGAGGGCTCTGTGGCCTGAGGGGCTCTTGCAATGTGTTTCTGTTGAGCGTGGGCTCAGCAGTGCTACGTGACAAATGACCTTTTACTGCTGTGGCTGGCCAAAGAGCAGTGTGTGCCTCCGCCACCGCTGGCGAGATTTGTGGTTGCTCATCACCTCATGGATCAGGTCCTTTGCTAATGATATCCCTCAAAGAAACATCAAACTTAACAGGCACTGCTTGATGTTAATTCCTTCAGTGTCCAAGGGTGGCGTGCCAGGAATGGAGAAGAATTGGTTGAGTTAATGAATGGAAAAATCGAATACAGAAATATTAGGGGTGCTATATTAGATATGCCTGTACTCCCCAAAGGATAATCTAAGGGCTGGGCAATCTATTTTCCAGTTTTGACTTGGTTTTCATGGAGATGAGAAAAAAGGCTCCACAAAGCCTCGTTATTTGGTCTTGGTTCAGAAGGTGCTTAATAGGTTTGCCTCCTATGTCCCTGTTTTTGAGTGTTCTGCACAGTAGTTTCCACTGAACTCAGTGTTTCTGTAAAAGCAGCTCACTCGAGGAGCTGCCTGACTGGATGCGGAGTGTGAACGTGTGATCTTGTCCAGCTCTCTGAGACAGTGTGGGGAAAAAGGATGAGGATGTCACACAGGTCCAATTGCTGGACAAGTGTTCAGCCCTCTTGTGTCCACTGGTGACCACAGAACCCCTGACTGAAAGCACAACACTGAATTTTGCTCTTTGCGCTCACGTTTTGCTGTGTTCACCTTGATTATTGTAACCTGGGATCCTGATCCTTGTTTTCCTTGCAGTAAATTGTGGAGGTCCCGCTGACTGCAGAGGGAAAGGGCCAGACTCCCCACCAACTCTTTTTTCCCTGGGATGCAGAAATAAAGAGCAGACTTTGAAATGCAGCCTTCGTGTCTTGTCAGCGTATTTCTTGCGAGATTCCTGGGAGGGCCCTTAATGACAGCAGCCTCCATGGACAGACAGGAAGAGGGCCAGACATTGCAAAGCATGAATAATCCTGAATTCTAGCCTGGTCATCAACCTAATGGAGCTCTGAGTAATAAAATGAGGTTTCTGGGAAAGCTCGAGATTTCTACCTTACCTCCTATTTACAACAGCTTTGTGCATTTTATCTTTGCAATGCGCTGAAAAGATTCATTTGTTTTTAAAATGGGGTTTCTCTAACTCTTCAGTCATGCTACGAGAACTGTAATAAGCATTTATAATGTAAAAATTGTAGAGAGAATAGAGCTCAGAAGTCTTCAGTGGCAATTCACATTGCACTGCTAGAATCATGCCATAGGTATCTCTGCAAGGGTTCATTCATGCAAGTAAATCAATGTCCAAAAACAGTCCCACCACTTCCAGCTCTGTAGAAGGCATGAAAATCGTTCTCACAAGTCCTTCTAATGGTGTTACAAATGGCCAGGAAGTTTTTCAAGTTCAATTTAAACAACCGTGATGGCAAGTTGGAAGTGGAGGAAGAGTTCCTGCCTTTTTTGCTGAAGCACTTCAAGGCATGTTCCTGATAACACTGTTTTCCTTACCAAGGGGCACTGATGGGACAGGCTTTACCTCACCTCCTCGTACATGTCTGCAGTATAAATATCCCCACTTGAGCAAGGCTCTCCCTCGGCTCCTTTTATTGACAAGAAGGACTAACAGTCCTTTTTAGGATGTGAATCATCAGGCCTCTTTTAGACATTTCATTTAGATGAGATTAATAGTGGCCTCCCACTATTTTCTTCTCTCCGGTGGCTCAGGGAGCTCCAGTGTGACTAGCCCTGATTTAGGATGTGTTTTACAGAAGCCTCTGTCTGCACAGAGGCATCACCATGGTTGATTAGGTTGGTTTCTGAGCTGCACAGTTGATTTTGGTAGGTGATACACATACATTTATACCCTTTTTTGTCATTTGCCCCAAAGCTGGATTTTGCTGTCCCTAAAGATGACCCAGCAAACCTGGTGTCATGTGTGACTTCAGCTTCTCTTCCGCCCCATCCAGGGCCATGGGGCCAGCTTCCAGGGTGCTTTGCAGTGTCCTGTGCTGCCCAAAACCACCCTGAGAGGATGTCTGCAGACTGATATCAGGCAAATCCAGTGTCCAAAGACATCCTGGGGACGTGATCCTTGTCCTGGTTCCAAGCTGTGATTGCACAAGCGAGAAGGATTCCATCAGGGTCAACACATTGTGACTCAGGAGAGAACCAGATCCACGTCTTTTCTTAGAAAGTCAAACACTCTACAGAGCCTTGGCTTTCATTTTCTGTCGGCTCCAGCAGGTCCTGCTGGGGAGAAGGGTCAAGGTGGGGGGAACTGGGCTCTTTTCTCTCATTATTGGAGTGTTAAATATTTTACAGAATTCTGGCGTTGAAAGCTGCAATCCGAACGGTTGAGGAAAAGTTCAGACCTGCATACTTAGCTTCCAGAAAATGCCCACATGAATTTCTCTGATTGAAGTGGAGCAACCACAAGGGAAATTCTCAGGACAGACAATTTCAAATTCTAAATAGAAATGTAACAGGAAATTAAAGTAAAAAGGAAAGACCTATGACCAATACCCATAAAGAACCATTTGACCAGTGTCTAGATTTCAGCTTCATAACAAATCTAGGCAAACCACCAAGAAATACGCATTTGTTATGCTTTCCCAGTTATGTTTCTCAAGCTCAAACCACTTGAAGTAAATAAAACGGCCTCAGGAAATTAGTGCATTACGGTTCTCATTGATGCAATTGTAACTGCAAAACATATTTTACAGTATTAATGTCAGCATCCAGTCATTACTTTGCAGTCAGTTTAATTGGATGCATCTGATAATTAAAAGCTCAATCTTGACCCCACTGATCCTTTTAGGACTGCTTCCTTTGCACAGCTGAGCCTGTCAGTGTCTGTGTTTAGTGTACGTAACCAACAGATAAGAGAGATTTCAAATGGTGATGATGCCTTGAGAGGCCACCTAGAAACAGAGACTGGACAGGAGGAAGGGAATAAAGGTGGATATTTATTTGAAAGGCCTTCAGAGGCACACCCTGGGCAGGCCAAAGGCTGCACCCAAGATGGACCCCGAGTCACGAGTTCTTCACACTTTTATAGGTTTGGTCCATTTGCATATCAGGGTTAATTCTCCAATTAAAGCTTCAGTTTAATTATGTAATTTCTTCAATTCCTCCACCTCTCTAGAGGCCCTAGTTTACACATTTTGGGCCTAGGCCGGGCTGGGTGTCCTTGGAGAGCAGCCTGGAGAGGCTTTGTTCTGTCTGTCTCAGCATGAGAGAGCAGCAGCTCCCAGGCTGCAGGACACTGCAGAGTTACACACTGGGAATGCAGAATCTGAAAAATATAAAAGCTAAACCCTAAGGCATCAATGAAAGCTCCAGTCTCCCTGACAGCAATGTCTCCATTCTCTCTTTGTTTTTGGGAGACAGTGGAGACAGCAAGGAAGGACATCAACCTGTTGGAGCGAGTCCAGAGGAGGCCACCAGGATGATCAGAGGGATGGAGCATCTCTCCAGTGAGGAAAAGCTGAGAGAATTGGGATTGTGTGGCCTGGAGAAGAGAAGGCTCCAGGGTTGCCTAATTGTGGCCTTGCAGTATCTGATGGGAGCCTACAAGAAAAATGGAGAGAGACTCCAAAGTCAAGTAATAAATTGCTTTAAGGTTCTGGATGTCTGAGACTCTGCTGTGGGAAACAGAGTTGAACCAGTAAGGAAAACTTGTCTGGGTGTGAGTGTGGGGTGTTTGGGGAGTCAGGAGGAGACCCGTGGGGTCCCTGGAGCTGCTGCTGCCTCAGTCCCAGCAGTGAAACCCTCTGGAGGTGGGAGGGTGACTGCCAGAGCAGCTCCTGCACGGGCAGATTGGGAAGTTTCCTGAAACTTCCAAGCCAAACCATTCTGTGAGTCTATGATTTATGCAGGGACTTGGGAGCTGCTTCATTCAAAGTCAGAGGTTAAAACCACAGGTAATTAGGAGCAACTTGTGAATCCTCCACTCATGCAGGAACTTAAAGGGTTTCAAAACATACCAGGGACATGGACAAGCTGCACGACCAACAACCCCGTTTTCCCCATAAAACAAGGCACAAAATTAGTAGGTGGAGATAAAACATATTTCCTGAAAGGCCAAAAGATAATTAATATATGCACCTCTCCCCCAGGCAGCACCATAAAGGCAGCACAAAGTTTGACAGTGAGAATCCCAGCAAACCTGAGCCAGAGACCTCAGTCTCACTGTGTGCACAGATATTTACTGAGATGAAAGAGAAAATGCAGCAGTTTTCATGCCTTCTGCTGCAGAAAGAGCAATCCTCCTGACACCTCCTGTGTGACTTGGAAGTCTCCCATCGAATCCTGCAACAACATGTGCTTATCTCTATATAGAAGAAGGCAGGAGCAAGCATATGAAGCAAGCATATGCTACTATTGTGAAGAGCTGGTTATGTTTTTTTTTTCCTCCTTAGAGTATTTCAGAAGACAAAAGCGGCTTCTTTTTTTTTCTTTTTCACATATTAAAAAAAAATGAAATGAGAAACCACAACTTTGGGGTACAAATATTTTGTTTATAAAAACTGGAAATTATTTTGGGAAGTGGGTTTGTTTTTTTCTTTTCAAGATTCATTTTAAATAGAAAATAGTCTAAGAAAACAGGAGAAAACTCAGTTTTAAGTCTGTGCTTCTTTGTCCAACAGGAAAACATTTCGTGAGGACAAAAAGATGGAGAGAAAAAAAAGCTATTGTGATCTGCTACAAAAATACTTAGCATTTTAAAAACATTTTTATGCCTTTGTTTGCATCTTGCTCTGCCTCTTATTTGTCGTAATTTAACCTTCTCAAGACACAAAATTACTTACCCAGGCATTTTGTGAAATACGTCACACTCTGAAAGGAAGGTGGCAAAAAGGACAGTTCCTGTTGCAAGACAGCATTCCTGGGGGAAAAATCACTGTGCTACAGCTCTAAATATGTTACAACAGAATTCCAGCCCCCTAAGAATGTTTGCTGTGAGTTGTCTTTTCCTTTCCTAGAAACACGACGTATATGTCACTGTGCCAAATGATTGTTCTCACATCAATAACTTCCCGTGTTGAGAAACTGCAAATCTGTGTAAAATTGCAGCTGTCCAAAGGCGGCTGAAAGGTCAGGGTGGGGCTGGGTTATGGGGTGGAACAAGGTGGGGAGAAAGGGGACTTTTTCTCCTCATGTTGCACCAAAGACTCGTTCTAATCCTGGTTATCAAATACTGGGGAGAAACGATCCTTATTGTGTGATTTGTTGTTAACATGAGGCAGTTTTTGCAGGACTTTGTCCTGTCATTTCCTCTGGTGGCAGACACAGGCAGCACAAATTGGCAATGGGGCCGATAATTAAGGCTGCTGAACATTTTTAAAAAGTCCTTAGGCTTGTCTACATCCTATTTTCACTTGTTAATGACTGTTAAACTGTTAATAACTGTTAAACTTCAGCCCTGGAGAATGGTCATGGTATTTTCAACACCAGAAGTTTTCCTCAGAATGGAGTATGAAAAGCCAGATCACAAAGGACTTGCTGAATCTCCAGTTAGGAAATAAACTGGTTTTGCTGCTGTGAAGTCTCAGGAAGGAGGAGGAGAGGATGCAGTTTGCCTCCAAAGTGCAGGGGCTGGGGTTAAACTGTGGCACTTTGCCACAGATCCAGTGCTGTGGGAAAACAGGAATAACCCTCAGTGGTGGATTTAACTGGAGCTGCCAAACAACCTGCAGAAAATGTCACTCCATCAATCAGTACAATCAGCAGCTCCTACCCCAGGAGACACTGCAGTGCTCCAGCTTTTTCTGAACTGATGGTACTCCATGCTAGACCCTCTGTAATACCCAGGAGGAGTTTTATCAGCGACTGAAAATGGCACTTATTTCTGCTGAGCACAACCAACAGTGGCTACACAGAGGTGCCTTTCATGCCTTCCAGCCAAAAATCAAGTCAGCTTCCTGCCATGGGTTTGCAGCAGCTGAGGTGTCCCTGTACCACTGGTAACTCAAACTCTGCCCAGGGGGCTGAGCTGGACAAGAGACATCACCACTGAAAATTGCTGTTCCTCCAGAAATGAAGCCAGTAGAAGCATGGTTTATACAGATCTGTCAGCAACAGCATTACTGAGGGTGGGAACCCCTCTCACTTTGAAGACCTTTAGCATATCAGGGAGTTCCCCCTGATTTTTGATTATTTCTCAGCTACTGAAGCACAGCACTGACATTGCTGGAATAAGTCGAAAAGACAAGAGCTCTGTCCGTGGTTTTCCGAGGCTCGTAAATGGAATTGGGCTGTCCCACTGGAGTACTTTGGCATACCTTCTACTAGCTAGATGCTCTTGCTCCATCTAGTGAGTAAATTTATTGCTCATCCTGGCTTAGTTTTGGCTGTGGAGGAGGCCTGGGGAAAAGTAACATAATTTATGCATTTGACCTATGCAAAGATGGGAATTACCCAGGAAGATTCTAGGTTTGATTTTGTTAGAAGAGGAAGAATGACAATGATTTTAGCTTACAGCTGCTCATTGACGTATCTATTAAATTCTTTTTAAAAAAGACTTGAGGCTTTTTTTAATGAACTTTCCCATGGAAATCTATTTATGTTTATATTCAGTGGGTGGATTTGCTTGTTATGTGAATCAAATGGGGAGGGGGAGAACAGATAAAATGAAAAAGTTGGTTTAAGCAGTTTGACTCTATCTGTTACAACCCATCTTTACTGTTCTTGTTCAGCAGCCAAAACACATTCCTGTTTTATAAAAGAAGGAAGACAAGGGCACCAGCTCCCAGATCTTTAATGCAATAAAGCCTGTGTGAGGGGCCGTGTCCTGCTGGGCACTGAAGAGGGAAGAGCAGAGACAGGGTGTGGAGCACAGAGATGCTCAGGACCCTCTCTGGTGCCTGCCTGGTGAGCTCAGAGAGGTCAGGATTTCCCCATTCCTTCTTCTACCCTGCCTTTTCTTTCTGCTTTGGAGACCCTCTTGCCTAACCCTTGCCAGACACATTTCATGTCGTATTCCCCTTTTTCCTTTCTCTTCCCAAAAGACATTTGTTCAAACCGTGAGTGGAAAGCAGAAGGAACAGGTGAAAAAAGAGATCGTGGCGTTTTTTCCTGGGACTTCATTTTTGGGGTTTGATAGCCATGGAAGAAAAATGCCCTTTCCTGTGGGGCAGGCCCCTTGGTTCACCCCACAGGTGTGTCCCTGGCCTGTCCCTCTCGGTCCTGCCAGGCATCACAGCCCCCTCTCTCTGTCCCCATCACCCCTTCTGTGGTGGGTGCCCATGGCCAGGGAGGTGACCCTCCCAACAGGGTGCCCAAAACTGCTGCTGGGATCACCCTCCACCCCTCTTGTGGGACCCCCTGGCCATGCACAGCCATGGAAGCAGCAGGACCGAGCCCCTGGGCTCTGTGGTTTATGGGCTGGTGACAACCTGATGAGCACATTTCAGCCAGATGTCATGGCCATGTGGCAGCAGGGACACTTGAGTGCACAGTAAGTGCCATTTTCTTTGGGTACAAGTTTCCTAATTTTATTTGAAAACTCCTGTTATTACTTCTGAGTTTGGTTAGGCTCGTGCAATAGATATACATACACCATATTTTAAAATATATATATATACAGAAAACATACAAGCTGAAGACACAGGGCCGCCACGTCTAAAAGGATTTTTTGGCTTTTAAGTGAAAGCAGTTTTTTAGTTTAAAAAAAGATTTAATGAAGACTGTTCCCTTCCTCCACCAAAAAAAAAATCCAAAAACAACCCATAAAAAGATGTTAGTATTATCCTGTTAAGCTCAGAGTTATACAGGGCTTACAGACTATCTCAGTGCTTTTGCATGGCCTTGGCTGCCTTCTTGGTCCAGCATGAAATGCCAGAGTGACTGTGAGCAGCTCATACACCCATCTACAGAGGGCCTGATGCAGTTGTTCCCTCTGTACAGTGCTCTGCTGTTAAATACCCCTGGTCTAATTATTTTTCTGTGGTGCCATTTTCGTGTTTTCTGGCTGTCATCTTCAATGCTGTCATCAAAAGTTCACATCTGACCTAACGAGCAGAGTAACATTTGCAACAGGTAAAATTACAGCAAAAATCAGGAACTGGGCTAGGGGAAATCAGAATCTGCTTTCCTGAACTGAGAAATACATACAGAAAGGCAGAAGGAAAGAATGCAGAAGGGGAAAGTTCTGGATTGATAAGAAATTGTAGAAATCTGACAAACCAGTATTATTTTTCCTGTAGGGCAATGCTAAATGCATTCAAAGGGTAAAAGACAGCATAAAACAAAGTGACTGACTGATGGTTTTTGACACAGTGGAAGAGGAATGGATGCACTTTGGTGCAAAACAGCAAGGAGAAGCCTTGAAGCCAAAATATGTGACCTCGGAGCCCTCTGATGAAGTTCAGGAGTTGGTGGGTGCCCTGTGGAAGATCTGTGCTGCTCTTCACCACTGCTGCCCCTGGTAGGGTCTGAAATATTGCCATGGGGTTTAGACAAAGGTAAAGATACTCTGTCTTAAGGAAATGGGACAACAGGACTGGACTGAGAACTGCTTTTAAAAGACCAAAAACTGTCCTGGAAGCTTTTGTATTTAATGAATCAGTTTACCTAACAGATAACCAGGCATTTCCTGTCATGAACACAACCAAAGGCTTTTAGCTGTGCCTGGGAAAATGGGGTTGAATTAAAGAAGCTCAAGTGGTTCCCTGACAGAGGAAACGAGGAAGATGGATGACAAGAAAAGGATAGTGAATTTATGGAGAAGAAAGCAAGATGTTCCAGTGGGGTGGCAGCTACTGAGCAGACCTTTGGGGTGGCTAATGTACGTAATTGATCAAAGGCGAAAGAGACTGTCGAGCTTTTAAAAACACACCATAGTTTCCTGAGTACAGATGAACCAGTTGTCTAATTAGTTTTTCAGATCTCAGGTCCTTTGAAAGTTTCGTGTTGGAGGACATTCACTTCCCTTGAACTGGTTTGTGTGTGCTGACTGGAGTCCTGCCATGGGGGAATGGGAGTAGGGACGGGGACAAAGGTTCCTCTGGTGACAAAATTCCTAAGGGCAGCTTTTCATGGACCACAGTTCCATCTTTAATCCGTTGTGAGAGACCCAGTCCCTTAGCTATGAGAAGCTCTTTGGACTCCTGACCCACATTTTCTGGGGGATCACTGCTAACACTTGTGTTTCCTCTGGGAGGCTCCCAGCTGGGCTCTGCTGCTTTCTCTGGCCATGGCTGACCTGATGGAATCACAGCCTGGATTGTCTAGAGCAAATCGATAGAACCCAGTTTAGCTCAGACTGTGCTTTAAACAAAAAACCCAACCGAAACCCCCAGACACTTTGCTTTTCTTTAGGAAAGAAAGAAGGAAAGAAGGAAAGAAGGAGAGAAAGAAGGAAAGAAAGAAAGAAAGAAAGAGAACAAGAAAGAAAGAAAGAAAGAGAACAAGAAAGAAAGAAAGAAAGAGAACAAGAAAGAAAGAAAGAAAGAGAACAAGAAAGAAAGAAAGAAAGAGAACAAGAAAGAAAGAAAGAAAGAGAACAAGAAAGAAAGAAAGAAAGAGAACAAGAAAGAAAGAAAGAAAGAGAACAAGAAAGAAAGAAAGAAAGAGAACAAGAAAGAAAGAAAGAAAGAGAACAAGAAAGAAAGAAAGAAAGAGAACAAGAAAGAAAGAAAGAAAGAGAACAAGAAAGAAAGAAAGAAAGAAGGAAAGAAGGAAAGAAGGAGAGAAAGAAGGAAAGAAAGAAAGAAAGACATTTCCACAAAAAGTTCAAAGGTCCTTTATGGAGTTCAATGCACTCTGTAGTTGAAAGGCCAAAAGAAGCATTAAATTAAGATGGTGTATCTTACACAGGATATGAGTTGGCACCTGAGAACATCCCCTTGCACCCCTTGCTTGTGGGCCCAGGGGATTCCAGCTGGGATCCAGCCTGGGCACCAGTCTGAGCCTCAGCCATGCAGGTCCTCATCCCTGTCCCAAGTCCCAGCTGGGGCTTGGCTTCCAAGCTTCAGAACATCCAGGGGATGGGCTGATTTCTGTGCACTGTTTCCAAAGTCCTAAACTTGGTTATGCATTTTTATTCAAATGCTCCTCTTTCAAAGACTGAACAGTGCAATTCCACGCAGTGTATTTGGATGCACTACAGAAGTACAAATAAAATTGGCAGCCCATTGCTGTTATTTTTGTGTTTTATTTTAATTAGCAATCAAATATAATTTTTCAACTCTGTGGTTTTTTTATTCCAAATCTTTAACGTCTTCCAGATCCACTCCAGGTTCACTAGACTGGGTGGTAACTAAGTTTTAATTTTGATCCAGAGGAAACTGCCATGCCCATTTTGAGCATTCCTTACTTGCTTACTTTCGCTCTTTTATTTTTAGCTGTATTTTGTACTGCATTTCTCTCTCTCTCTGTATTTAAAATTTATTTTAGACTTTTCATTATTATGTGGCATCGATTCTTGGCACTGGGGTTAAAGTCTGGAACTGAACACACCATGAAATTACTGCCTCAGCACAACCACTTGAAAGTCTCTGTTATGTACTTGGCCCTGTGTTTGTCAAACCTCTGCTCACCCTCTGTGTAGGACCCTACATAATGTATTCCTCAGCTGGGGAAGAGGGAGGAAAAGAGAGGGGTGAGAATACCACTCACTCATCATTTACCTGGTTCAGAATTTGCCTACTGAGCCCCAAAATGAGAAGTGTTCAAAGCTTTTCCTTGTAAGTGAAACATTATAAGCAAAACCCTCTTCTTTTTTGTAGGTTCTACCCCAAACAGTGCCCCACCAAGAAATCTGTTTTTTAGGTGGAAGTGCAGCAGTAGTGGCTGCTGCTGCTTTGGTCAGGTGTGAGTTTCCCTCAGCAATGCCCAGGATGGGCAAAGGTCTGGGCTGGTGACTGATATTCCATGCACAGGAATACCATGACTTTGAAATACCATTATTTGCATCTTTTTGAGAAACTGGAAGAAAAAGAGAGAAAGTTCATATGCAGAGGAGAGAGAGGTCCTTCAGTTTCCTGGTCACACTCTGTGCTTCGGGAGGACAATCAAACAAAGCTGTGATATCCCTGCTTGGCAGAGGTATTACACAGACTCATGCAACCATTTATTTAGGTTGGAAAAGACCATCAAATCCAACTGTAAATACAACACTGCCAAGCCCACCACTAAACCACATCCCTAAGTGCCACATGGATACGCCTACTAAATCCCTCCAGGGATGGTGATTGAACCCCTTCCCTGGTTAGGCTGTTCCAGTGCTTGCTGAGCCTTTCAGGGGGGAAATTTTCCCCAAGATGTCCCAAGCAGAGGTGCATTTTTGCCCTTTTCTCTCCACCCTTCACAGCACCTCCTCTCAGCACAGCATTTTTGCCATTTCTTCTCCACCCTTCCCAGCCCCAGCACGTGTTTGTGCAGCAGCCGAGGGGCTCCAGGTGTCAGGCTGGAAAACCCAAAGGACAACACCATGTGCTGAGGGTGTGTTGCCCCCTGCAGCAAGCTGGATCATTTCTAACCCTGAAAATCTCCATCAGTGCCACGGAATTGTGGCTCCATCCCCTCTCTGGAAGGGAGGTGTCTCCTCTGCCAGCAGGGTTGTGTCCCCAGTGAAGCACATCGGCTTCTCCCTTCTCGAGGGCTCGTGGCACAGCAAACTCCAGCCCCAGACCCCACCGACCCTCTTCTGGAAGGGTTTTTGGCCAGGAGCAGAGTGAGGAGGGTGAGAAGCCACGCTGGCACAGCAGGCAGCTGGCAGCACGGAGGCATCGTGTTCCCAGAGCTCTAAGGAACATCTATAACACTCCATTAATATACAATGGAGTATTATAGATGTTCCTTCTACATCTTAGCCACAGTTAGAGGACTTCAGTTGCTAACGCCAAGAATAATAAAAATGTTTTCTAATCTTGATGGAGTTCTCCCTGACATCTTATGTTTCACTGTCTTTTTTAACTTCCAGCGCTTCTCTTTCTATCAGCATTCTTGTGTGTCTTGGCTTTCACAGTCCCTGCCCCTTTTTAAGGCTTTCTTTAGCTGGTTGCAAAGTGCATTTTGACTTTTTGCTCTTCCTTTATTAACATGTTTGTTTGTTTGTTTACAGAGAAACAGTGAGCGACTGCTTGGGGAGGATCTCTGCTTCTTCCTTTTGGTTTAATATTCTGTCCATCATCTCATATCACCTCCTCCTTTCTGTGACGTGGAAACCTGTCAGAATCTCTGGACTGGTGACAGCACTGCAAGACCCATGCCAGGTTGCCCTGTCCTGTGTCCCTTGCCTCTGTTTCCTTGCAAAACAGAATAACTTGAGCCTTGCAGGTTATTGGATGTGCAAGATCCTAAAAAGCAGCAGGTGAATGCACACAAAATAGAGACATTTCCCCAAAATCCAAGCCAGAGCTGGGTTGACACTTGCTTCTGCCAAAAGCATCAAAGCAGCAAAGTCAGAGAATTATAAAGGAGTCATCAGTAAAATGTGGGTTCTTCACGTCTTTGTGGGGAGTGATGAGAGGGGGAAGTTTGAAAAAATACTGTGATGAAAAATGGCTTATAAAAATTCAGTGTTCTGTTATAGACCCAAATTGGCCCAAATCCTTGTCTTTTCTTACTGTTTTCTTCTCTAGTGCATAAGTCGAGGGAGATTTCAAATAATTCAAATATTTCCAAAAGATTGGAAAACCTGAAAACATTTTTCCCGAACCTTTTGTACGAAATCTTTCTGGTATTTTTTCCTTTCCACTGCCACTGGGAGAAGCTTTAGCTTAGAGCAGCTTTACCCAAGGAACAATGACGTGTGCCAGTGTAGGGCAATGCCCTTACCTCGTGCAAGTTCCCAAGTCACTTCTGAGCCCAAATATAGGGATCATTCCCTTACCCCTGGGCAGGAGGCAGGGTGCCACTTGTGCTCTGCAGAGGGGAAGTGAGGAGGCATTTTTCTTTTGGAATGGCAATGGAAAGTCTTACATGGACAGAAATGTGCTTACCTCAGCCATAATTCACAGGAGCACCCAGGACTCCCTCTCAGGAAAGAAATATGCTGGAGAGTGTTTAATACCCAGAGGTGTTCAGAACACTTGTGTGACACGTGGGCTGCAGGACAAGTCTCCCAAGTCTCCTCTTTCCCTGAGAATCATCAGGAGATTGATTTAAAGTGGCAAAAAGCACGTTGGGAGGCGATAGAAAGATCAAAGGATGCTGAATATTACAGCTGTTTAACAAAGTATTTTGTTCACAGGGTGAGCAGAGCTGATCCTCTGCTTGGTGGAGCTGATGGTCACATTAAATGCTCTTCATGGGTCACTGGGGCCAAGATGCTGGAGGTAACTTTGATATTAGTCTTTCTTTCTAACTATCTGCCTGCCATCATCTATAACCCTCCCAATCATTTACTGTGCAGCTTCTTGCTTGATCTCCCACCAAAATTGATTGTTTGAAATGTTAAAGTCATTCATCAGCCATTCCTGAAGCCGGATCTGGAGGCAAAATAAATAATACCAAATTAAAAAAAAAAAAGAAGTTTAATGTTTTTTTCTGTAAGAAAGAGGCTGGTGAGACAGCAGGGACTGCCTGAGAGTGTCCAGGGTCAGCCAACACTGCTTTAGTACGTGTCTGAATAGAAAAATGGGCTCTGGCCAGAACAGAGAACAAGGAAGGAGCATTTTCAGAAGGAAACAGGTATTTAAAGAGCTGGTTCACCTCAGCCTCTGCCTGTTTCTTTTGTCACTTGTTCTTTGCTCTTACACCAGGAGCACTGCTCACTCCTTCCCTCTTCAGCTGTGATATTTGTCCTTACCATGAGGATATCACTCGTTCCCTGCCCAGCAAACACTGGTGTGGCAAAATATCTTCAGGGAAGAGAGGGACAACTTTAATGCCGACTTCATCTGAAGGTTTGTTATGAACAGTTTGTTCATTGTTTGTTCTTTATATGAACAGTTTGTTATGAAGTGTCCCCTTTGGACAAGAGGATGCCATTTTGACTGCAGTGCAGAGGCACTCAGAGACCCAAAAGTGAGCCAAACTCCCCGTCCATGGGAGCATCACACAAGTCTGGGTGAGGAGGGACAGTTTTTAAGACTGGGAGGTGGGGTTTGTGGGGTGAGAAATTGTAAGCAGTGAAATGAGGACAGGGCAGGGAGAAACAGCACACTTCTGGTTTGCTTTCTGTTGTCTGTTTTGGTCAGGAAAAGAGTTTTGTGTTTGGAAGATAAAGCAAGCCCTGAGGAGAAGGAGCTGATCCAGGCTCCATGGGTGGTGCCAGCCCTTCCCTGATTGCAGAGCTGGGCCAGCCTCGTACAATGGAGTGCATTTTTGTGTGTGTTTGCACTGCTTCAAAAGGCTTTCTTCCTTTAAACCTTGACATGTGCTTTGCCCCGAGGGATCAATGTTGATTGCACTGTAACGATCAGCTCTCAGAGTAGAAAGCCAGCCACAAGTGAGCCCCTGTGTGAAATTCACTGCTGTGCATGGGCTGCTCAGCTCTGGCCTTGCCATGCACAGCAGGGTGAGCCAGTCCAGTTCACTAAAACGTCCAGTTTTCACTTAAAAGCTGCTGTAAATGCAGCTCTGCTGGGAGGGGAACACTGGGGGTGTTCACATGCAGGTGCTGGGCTGTGTTTCCTCTTCTGTAAATGATGTTCCAGGTAAGGAGAGTTTTAGGAGGGAGAAGCACCCACTGAGCATCCCCACAGCAGTGCAGACCCTCATGAACTGCATCCCATAGGAATCCCACAGCTGAATCCCATAGGAAGTGCACACATCAGCAGCAGCATGCCCGTGTGTGTGGCCCAGATGAATGCCCCAGAGAGGGCTCTGTGACCTCCAGGATGCCTTGGAGGTAACACCACCTCTTGAACACCACAGCTGCTGCAAACAGGTTTAGTTGATGGAAAGAAACCTTTAAATAGGCAAAACCCTGTCCATGAGGCTTCCCATTTTCTCCCCAAATGGCTCAGTTTTTCTGCTTGTAGTATGATGAATAGCAGCTCGTGAATTTGCCAGCCCTGGTGTAATGCACCCCTGGATAATTGTTCTGGGGGTTCCTTTTTTATTTATTTATCTGTTTGTTGTTTAACTTCAGTTGGCAGGGTGGTAACTGGTTACTTCAAGTCAGAAGACTCGGTGGTGTACACAGCCTGAATTTCTCCCAGCTTTCTTAACCTGGTTTTGGATAATTATGTGAAACTGAACTTTCAAAATGCCTACTGCTCCATGCTCCTCTCTGACAGCAAATTCTGCTATTACAGGCTTTGTAGTGTGTGCACTGCAGTTACATAACTTAATTAAAAAGATGATGAGCAATTTATTTCGTCCTCTGTAGCCAGGAAATAAAGATGATTGGGAGTTGTATTAAAAGGATGGGTTGGACTCTGCCTCCTTTTGCTGCAGGTTGTAGACTTGCCAGCCCAGTTACTTTCTGGAAGCAGCTGATTGTTTTTCTTGGCAATTCAGTGGCCTAGGCAGTTCTAGACATCTGGCTGCTGAATAATTCCAGATCAATTTGTGCACCTATAATAGCCAGGCGTGCTCAGGTTTGAAAAGTGGCTGCTGCACATTCATGAGGATGCCAGGATGGATGCTTCTGGCTTGCTGTGTGTGAACAGGCTGGTTCTGCATGCTGGGAGCTGACCTGCTGCATGCTAACAGGCCTGAGCTGGGCTACTACTGTGTGGCAAGGCTTCTGCTGCACCATGCACACTGCTGATGGAGCAGGAATCCAAAATATTGCGTCAGGACAGGCAGTACTGGATGATGCTCCATCAGTACTACGTTGACTCTGTTTTTGTCATTGAGCTCTGTCTTTGTGTGTGGGTGAAAGGTGATCCAGAGCTTGCTAATCCTCCATGAACACCAAGTGAAAATTGTCCTTCATTAGAACGTCAGATGTGTTTCCTAATGAGGTCTTGCAGGTCAAGATAAACACTCATTTTGCATGTAAATGACATAGTCAAGAGACATGAATCATTTTAATGCCTGTACAGCTCAAGTTCGAAAGCAAATTCTAGCCCCCAGAAAGTGATGTGTTGCCATCTTAAAGCTGTGAGTTAACATTCCCACCCATTGTGTTGAAAACCTGTCGCACTGTGGGACAAAAAACACAACCCGTTGTGCTCGGAAGGAAGAACAATGCTTGAACAAAGACGTGGCTTTTTTCCTGCTGTCCTCAAGTAAGCCAAACCCACCATCTTTTAAGAGATCCAGCTGAACAGAGAGCAGTAACTGGTGTTATTGTTGTGTTCTGGCTCTTTTAAATGCCTGATGGCCCTGGCACTCTTATTTCAGGTCGTGTCACTGGGGAGAAGCCCCCATGCAAGGAAGGAGGGCTCATTCTGAAGTGATGCAGGATGGATAAAGCAAAAAATCACAAGTCCCCCTGTAGCAGTCCTGTTTTATGGAGCTGGCAGAGGAACAGGCTCTCTACAAGTACCAACTAAAGAGAGCAGTGCTGCTGTGGGAATTTCTCTCTTGTTTTATACTCCCCAAATCCACTTTTGTCACCTCCGGATTTGGAGGCATAAAGGCAGCTCGTTAGGGGCCTTATCCAAACCCCACGGATGTCACTGGGAGTTTGTGGCAGCAATGGGGCTTGGTTGAGCTTAATTATGAGCTCATGAGTTATTATCTTTTATAATTATAATATGAGTTATTATCTTTTCTCCACATGCATGGAGATGTGGGATGACACTACTGGTGAGCAGTGAGGCCAGGTGAGTCTCACTGCCTGCTCCTTCTCTTCAGGGTGGCTGCAGGGTTCAAAGTCGTGAGTTTCACCTCCCCCTCTCTCAGAAAGACTCATCCTTTGTTTCCCTCTGCATCTATTAGCCAAAAAGACACTATCTCCAGTGAAAACACATTCCATTATTGTAGTTTTGCTCCTTGGAATGTTATGACACATCCCTCAAGTATCAGCTTTGTTAACTGTCAACAAATTAGTGTC
This sequence comes from Pachycephala philippinensis, assembly GCA_013397055.1. Taxonomy (NCBI): domain Eukaryota; kingdom Metazoa; phylum Chordata; class Aves; order Passeriformes; genus Pachycephala; species Pachycephala philippinensis. The sequence continues at coordinate 157,786 of VWZT01016557.1, read as the reverse complement.
CTTTCGCTCCCAGCATGTGCACTCACGGGTCCTCTTGGCTCCTGCCCTTACAGAGAGCAGTACCAAGGCTGCAGTCCAGGGAGCACTCCCTCTCCTGACCTTCTGTCCCAAAATCCACCTTCTTGCCAGCTGAACAGCGGGACAGCATCCCATCAGCTAGGAAAGCTTCCTCTCCTTCTCTAGCATCAGGAGAAAATGGTTGGCACTGAATTTATTCCCTGTTGCCAGCAGAACTTGAGGCAAAAGCTCTTGGGCCCAGTCCCGAACCAGCTTGGTTATCCCTCCCCCCCGGATTTATTATTTATTTTATATCCTCATTAAAGCAGATGAGGGCCTGGAACAAAACCACTTGGATGGTGCTCACAGCAAAAGCTTATCTGGGTGCCTGACCCAGCAGAGAAACTGGTGCTGATGGGGGAAACCACAGCCTGCAAAGGCAGGGGAAGGAATAAAAATCCCCAGCTTATCTCTGTTTTATCTCTAACCTCGCTCACTCAGAGAACTGGAGAAGAGAGAAAGTCCTGGCGAGTTTTTCACTTAGAGAACTGGAGAAGAGAGAAAGTCCTGGCGAGTTTTCTGCACCATCCTCCTAAGTTACGGTTGGACAAAGGTCTGAGGCTGTTTTGCTTCAGCAGATGAGCCACAGGACCATCTTTTCCCCCTCTCAGTTCCCACAAGTTCCCCTTGGACACCTGATGCCATCCCAGGCTGAGCAGTTGTGCTGGAAGAGGCTGAGGGTGGCTGTGCCCGGGGCTGGGTCTGGATCTGGATCTCAGGGTTTAAATCAGCCTGAGAGGTCCCAGGATGTGGGTCCTTGTGGTCTGGGAATTATAAACCAGTCATTTGAATCACATGATTAGAATTCAGATAAACAGTCAGGGAGTAACCAAGGCATGTCCCCCAAATACAGTGTCAGACACACCATTTAAGGGAAATAAGATGGAAATAGCTTTGTTCCAGCCCAAGGCTTATCCTAAAGGCGTTCCAGCCCTCAGCTTGAGGCACTGGCAGGAGGAAGCTCAGCCTTTGCAGGCTGCTTCACTCCATTCTGCCTGCAAAATAATAATGCAGCTTCATAGCTGTGCCAGAGTGTGCCAGGCAGGCTGGTGCCTTTGTGATGTGCCAATGCAGCTTTCTGAAGTAGCTCCTACATATGCCCAAGGTCAATAAATATTCCTATTAACTGTGCACCGAATCCCTACTTTCTGCTCGCTCCTGAAGAGGGTAAACAGCTGAATCAGACTTCAAAAAAAAAAAAAAAATCCCTCTGGATTTTCTCATTTAGAGGTCTGAATTTTAGAAGCAGATGTGCCATATCTGAATTTTTGGGGGGCCTCCAAGCAATCAGACTGACCATGAGAGTACAACAGAGCAAGTGAAGGGGAGCTGGGCATGCTTGTTAGTCAGGTCTGCTGTTTCACCCTCACTCTGATTATGCATCCTCTTTTCTCTTGTTTTGAAGGACAAAAGTTAAATTGAAGATGAATTAAGGCATGGAGAAAATAGACTTTTTTTTTAAATTTTAATGCCAGTCTTGCTTTTAAAGTATAGAAAATGCAGCATGGTCTCCCGAGAAGTCAGTTTACACTGAAGTCAAAGCCTTGCGAATATTCAATTAGGAGACCAGTCAAGTATGTGGGATTAAGTTGTTTATATAAATGTTTGCAGAACCAGAGTGTGAGTTCACAGGCAGGCATGGGAGCTTTGGTTTCCCAGCTGATCCATAAAAAGGGTCAAACACAGTATACTGATAAATGCAGTACACTTACAAAAAAAAGGCCTCAATCCAGTCCTGACTGGAGCTTCCAGTACCAATTCCCAGTTGTTTATCAAAGCTGAGTTGGAGGCTGATGAGTTTGCAGGATGTGTAATTTAAAAACAATCTCAGACTCTTCCCTGGGCACCACTGCACATCTCACACACACAGACACATGTGCAGTTGGGAGCTAAAAGCAGATTCTGCTTTAAGTAAACAAAGAGCTCCCACTGATTACCAAGAAGCAGCTCTGGTGTGAGCAGGGGTGGAAGAGGCCCCATGGAATGAGGTCTGAAGATACAGGGCAGCATCATTCCCTGGAGTTTTCTGCATTTGCTCCTCTTTGCTTCTGCTTCTGGTTCCAGACTCCTGAGAGAAGCTGGAGAAAGGTCCTGGGGTTCAAAGCCAGGGAAGGCAGAGGAGAAAATGAACTCCTCTTGTGAAGAGAAGCAAATGCTTTCTCAGCTCCAGCTTGAGTTTTGGTGAGCCCTGGCGGGACTGATGGAGTGTACATCATGGAAGACAAAACTGGGCAAAAGAGTAAAAGGTGAAAAGAGGAGAATTTCATACCATTATATTTCTAAAATTTAATTTGGGACTGGTGTCATTTTTGCGATAAATTTCTCCAGTCTCTCAGGAAACAGAGAAAAAGCAAGGACTCCTGTGCTCTGAAAGTGCTTGGTGCCTGGTTCCCTGCTTTCTGTGAGGATCAGGACAGGGAGACACGAAGCCATCAGCAAGCAATCAGGAATTTACCCAACCCCAGTGGGCCAGAGGGAGGAGTGACTGTATTATGACTATTTTGGGTTTTTTTTTCTGTGCTTAGCTGCCCTGAAACTATAGGAAAGTCCCTTACACTCTTGTATGTTTTTTAGGGTAGTTTCTTTAGAGGGGTTATGCTGTTGAGAGTGGTGTCTTTTGAGATGAAAGGTGCTGTGTCAGTGCAACGTGTTGCTTTTTTTGCTTGACTTTAAGTAGTGGTATCTGTGCTGGAGTTATTAATAGACTGAATTGTCCAAAGCGGGATTCTTCACCCCTCCTGCTGCAAAATCCATGCTGTGTTCCTGTTGCTACAGCATCCACTGCTAAGTTACAGCCAGAACAGTCTGTTTTTCACTAAGTGCATCAGTGAACAGTTTAAACAAAGTTAAACAAAAAAAAAAAAAAATAGTACTGGCAACAAAGAGATGACTTATCATTTGCAACTTTAAAAAGGAGCCTGCAGCTATACGAATCTGGAAATAATATAAACTTAACCCACAGGACTGTTGCATTGGTTTTAGAAGAGCTTACTTTAAAGCTGGTATGCGGGCTCACTGAGAGACTGAGTGGTTGGCAAGGATGCTAACCATTTATGGAATGTGTCTTTGGAAAGGATTAAAGCAAAAAACATGTTGCTTCTTACCAGCTCTGAGCTAGGAATATAGCTCTAAGGGGCGAGCGTTAAATTTTAAGCATCCAGTATGTAAAGCTTTTAGAGAATAAACTTCTTTCTTTCCTTGCCCTGGCGCTCGGGATCAAATTCAGTCCAGACCGGATAGAGCAAAAATCATTCCCATCTGACGTCCAGGAAAAGATCAGGAGTTGCAGCAGTGCTGGCAGTGGTGGAGCAGTTCCCAGCTTGCCTAAGTTCAGACTATTTCTGAGCTGCCCAAGACAACAGTCAGCATTTTAGCCCTGAGTGCTCCAAGCCTCGGGTAACTCTGCCTGTCCATTTTGCCCCTCTAAGCTGGTTTTTGAGAACTGCTTTGTACCAAGTGAAAGCCCAATTAAAATGCAAAACCCTGAGAGCCCAGTTAAAATGCAAAAGCCCTATGACTTGGTTGGGAAATCTTTCATTTTCTACTTTCGTTGGCCCTCTTATGACTCTGCCTGAGGTGCTCGTGGTGCAGCCCCTCACTGTGGCACTCCCTGTCCCAGGCTGTACTTGAAAAGACAGTGAAAAACATCTCTAAGTGGCACCATTTTCCTCTGACAGAGATTCCCTGTTACTGATGGAACAACCCCATATTTTCCCTGTGTCTGTGAGTGGATGTGGTGCTGCATCTGTGTGTGTTTGCAAAAGGCACTGAGAGAGGACTCGCTGCCAAACCCAGTTTTCTCCCCAGTGTGGAGGGGAAGAGAAGCACAGTGCTGTTCTCAGCTCTGACATCTATCAACAAGAGCAAAGATCTCCTCTAAGCAACCTGAAACCCAGAGTCATGAAACCCAGAATCCAGTCCTGTACCATGAGGATATGGGCTTGGTCTAGGAGTGATCCATGTTAAAGCCTTCCTCTAGAATTTGCATTAAATGTCTCTGTAGCCTCACTTTGAAATCTTTGATGTCTTACTACAGAAACTGTCTGTGACAGGATTTTTGTATGACTTCATCTTATCTGTTTAGTAAGTAGTCTGACATGCTTTATTTGAAAATAGATATGTACATCAGGGCCATAAAAGCATGATATTACACTTATTATGAGGCTCTCAGAAAGAAAAAACATGGCTAAAATGTGGAGGTGAGCACCTCTTTAAAGTGAAAATCCTACAGCTATGTCTTCATTGTGTAGAATAAGTGAATTTCCTTCCAAACGAATTGCATTCTATTGAATGCTCACCTTTTTTTTCACCATTTTGCTTACGCTGATGAAGCTCCAGAAAAGGTAACACCAGGTGTTCCTCGTTAGGGCCCCAATGGGCTGTAACATCCCTGATCAGCTTCACCTGAGTCCTGCACCCACTCCCATGGGCACAGGAGCCCTATTTAAGCTCAGCCCCAGGCCACAAGGGCACTTGGCTTTCCCTCCTGAGCTGGTGTTGGATACGTGGTTTTGGAAGCTGTCTCCTGGATGGGGTTCTCCAGAGTGCTTTGGATGTTTCCATCTCTCTGACTCTGTCCTCTGCTGCTCCTGAGAGGATCCCTGGATGGACCCTGGACTTGCTTTGCTGCTTGCTGTGCCTGGAGCTGCTGATGGGCCCTGTTACCAGCACCTCACAAGGCTGCCTGAATCGTGTCCTGCCTCCCCTGCATTGCCCTCAGCTCCTCAGCATTTGGGAAATTCTGTGCTCAAGTGCTTGGCAAAGGTAAGAGGAGAATGTGTAGCTGCTAAGTCAAAAATATGAGCTTGAAATTAACCTGGTAATGATAGAATCAGCAAAGCCTGATTGTATTTTTTTTTTAATGATTATGGTGTTTTGAAGATGTTTCCCATTTCCTTCTCCCATGCAGAATATCTGCACACCTGCCTTTCTGCACCCCCCAGATACTGGCTGAGTGAAAGGCAACAATATAATGTCTGGTTTTAAGTTCCATGTGTACTCACAGCTACCTAAAAGCTCAAGCAGCACCAGATAACCCTTGTTGCAGTCTGGCTTTTGGGATGGGTGCAGGTAACCTGCAGAAATCATCGTGAATCAGTACAGTTGCAAGGGTGTTAGGAGAAAAAAGGAAAGGTTTCGGGTGTAGTTCTTGAACCCTTTCAAGACTTGCATCAGAAGGGCCTGAAGAGTTCAGTGAGTAGCTGCAAGTGTCTTAAAAAATATTGAATGTAGGCATGTGGCAAAGAGAGGAGCTTTTAGGCGATTAGCAAATCACCTCGGCTGCACAGAGAGGCAGATGGAGCTGAGGGTGGTGCACAGCATTCGTGTTACTGTCCAGGTGCACCTTATTGCCTCTCCCATGAGTGGTCCTGGGCTCCTCAGATCTCCTGGGCTTTTGCAGGAGGAGTTTCACAGGTTGCCCTGGACGTGCAGCCAATGCAAGCTGATCTTTGTGGCCCTGGATGGATCCTTTTGGAAGGCTGAGCTGGTTCACGTGGAGTTACGGGTTCAAGGACCAAGCTGTTCCTACACTTTTTCTGCTGTGGCTTTACTGCTCTTATGACCCTCAGTAAACCTTCTGGAAGAGAACCTGAAGCTAATTAAGAGGGTCATTTTTGTGGCATTGGCTGAATGGGAAATGGAATTTCTTCCCATTTGCATAAGCAGAGGTCTGGCAGCAGTTGCAGCCCACTGCTGGAAAACAAAGGGGAAGAGGTCTGAAACAGGCTTCAGAAGGAACACATTTGTTCAAAATGAGGGTTTACAGATCTGTGTGCCCAGATAAGAAATATGTGCCTTCACATGTTCTGTCCTGGCCCTTAGTTGTGAGGTAGGTCTTCAGGCGTCTGACCCTGTGGGGAGTTTTCAAAGCTGTGTGAGGACATTTAATATTTAATGCCCCAATACCCTGCCTCTCCTATTGCTGCTCAACTAATAATGTGAACTTAAATTGATTAGATGCCATCATTGCCTCAGGAAAGGGATACTTCTGTGTTATGATGTAACTATAGGCATTCTGGTTTATTTTGGCAATGGTTTAGACTTGAAACAAACCTGGTTAATTTGAAATGAAAACAATTGGGTCCTTTATGCTATTTATAATGGGTTTTGCAGTAGTTGCTTACTTATAAAGGTGATTTCATTGTTCATTGGAGGTGGTTCATAACTGCGTGGCTGACATGATTAAATTTGATCATTGATGGATTTCTGGGTTCAAGACCCAAATCTAGATCTGTGCTTAGTTCTGTTGTCCAGACTGAAATGTAGAAAGGGTAGGTGTGACAGTGAGTTTAGTCAGTATTGACAACACTGAACATTCCAGGATCATGAGTCAGGCTCCTCCCAAATTCTGTACTTGGTTTAAGTTAATGAGACTTAGAAAAATATCGAGTTATCAATTTTTTCCCCTCTGCAATAGTAAGACCATAGTTTCCAATGAAGCCTGTAATTCTCCCAGGAGCTTTTTGTCTCCAGGTGCTCTCAAAATATTGCCAATTATTGAAAAACTTGAAGTAAAATGTTACTAGTCCTTCTGTCTTTAAGCTAGAACAATGGACCTGTTAAAATATATATAGTTAATGTTAGGGGAGCCTGTGGGAATTGGGTTTTTAGAGTTTCATTCAGACTTTATTTCATACATATATGAAATATATGTTCTTACTGAGTAAGCAGTGGTTGCTGCAGAGCTGGGAGATGGGTTAGCTCTGAGACCTCTGCATTTTATTGTCTTAATTTTGAGCTGTGGCTTTGGATAGTGAAGAGTATTTAAATTTTTTGTTTAGCATAGTGTACGTCTGATGGTCTGGTAAATGTTTCCCTGCTGGTTGGTCCTGGCAGTGTTTATGCTGTGGTACTTCCTGCCCTCCACAATTCTGTGCTCTCGCTGCCCCTGTCCTGAAAGTATTGCCAGTTCCCCATTGCTTAGTGACCTGTGAGGACAGGAGATGCTGATTTTGTTTAAAGAGAGAACCTAGAAGGCCTCAAATGGCCAGGATGCTCACCTAAATCATGCAGTAAGATGTTTTTTTTAATGGCAGGAGCAAATTGTGGGAATTCTGACTTGTGAGGTTCATTTGCACTGGGAGCATTTTCCACTCTGTTGAAGCACCACAGAAACTGGGGAAGGCTTCCCTCAGCTGTTTGTATCTTAGAGGATGACTTTTTTCTAAGCACACACTGGATCTTCACCCAAGAATTAGCAAAATTTAGGCAGGGTCTAATCAGATAAGAAATAATTGTACCTGAACCAACTCTAACTTCTGTGCAACCACCAGTGTTTCTGTTTCTTTTTTGCAGGAGAATGTGTCCTCACAGGAAGAGGACTCTTCTGTTTTCAGTTTATCAATAGTGTGTTCAGAGTCTGGTATTTTTTTTACATGTGAGTTTTATTTCAGAGGACTTTGCTAATTCTTCAGTCTCTTTCTTTTCAAACTAGACAAACCCATGTAATCAATCTCAGATTCAGTGTTCTGCTTACCTGCTGTTGCCCAAACCCATAGACTCTGTTTGCCCTCAAGCTTTTTTGTCTTTTGGCAGCTGCTCTCATTCCAATTACAAAATATCCTTGGAAATTCAATACCTCATTTTTCTATTATTTAAATTATGGCTCACATTGTAGTTCAATGAATTTAATTAAAGCATTTCCTTACACACGTGGTGTCCATGTGGATAGGGGAATAAGAACTTTTAATCTTAAAACCGGGCACGTGTAATAGCTACAGCACAAAAGATCATTCCTTCTTATTGCATCCTTCAGCTAAGATGAATGTTCACGTTGCCTGGAGGAAGACATAATCTGTATGAGCTGGCTTTAAATCCTTAGGTAGCAGAGGGAATAACCTGTTTTAAATATCCATGTTGTAAATGGGACCTAGCTGAAAGTCTAGGAGTAAAAAGCCATGGGGCTAACTGAATGTTTGGGCTATTGTATGGCAACACTGCAAACAGCAGGGAAACCTGGGACACAGAAACTCTTTTCCAGTGGTGATGGCAGGGTGGAGATCACTGTGGCTGTACCTGTTTCTGCTCAGTGAGACAGGTTATTTTATCAGTGGAAGCAGCTGTCCTTCAGTTGTGTAGATCTTTGGAACAGCCAGGGCTGGGGAGCAGTGCTGGTGAAGGAAACTATCCTGCTTGGATGGAGCTGGGCCCAAAATTTTATTCACAGCCTTGAACCACCTGCCCTTAGCCAGACTATTTTACAAAGCAGGTGAATGTGCAAATTGTACCCATCAGGGACCTTCCACTGAAGCAGGATGCAGCATGAGCTGCAGTTCAGGGTGAATCAGCTGTGAAACCACAGTGTCATCTTCCCTCAGCTTCTGTCCACTACCCATCGTGGTCTCAGTCACTTTTTCCAGCACTGGGCTGCTAACCCACTTGTTTAGGAAGCTCAGATCTTTGTGGGATGTTGGAGGGGTGGAGCAGGACCTGAAGCTCTGGGGGTTACTCAGTGGAGTTGAGGCTATTGCTGCCTCAGCCCTGGGGCTCTCACCACAGTTATTGGCTGCTGAAAGGGGGTTGTGATCAAAGCCTCACTTTTCATCACAGTGAAGGTTTGCAGATCTGAGTGTTAATTTTGTGGTAGGAGTTTGTCTTCAGAACATCCAAAGCTGGCTTGTATGCTTTCTTTTAGAAAAAGTTATTACTTTTGTTAAATTTCCTTTCTGATGTGCTAAGGAAGATGCTCAGTTGATACCAATCCCTCTCTTTCTCCACCTTCCTGTGAGCTGTTGGTTAAATTTGATTGAACTTCCAATCTTTGGCCAGCTTCAATATCCTAACAAAAAAACAAAAAGGAAATAATTCCAAGAGAAAATCAGCATCTGTAAGACAACGGAAGGCACATATGCAGCATGGACTTGATATGTATTTGGTTTGTCTCATCAGCTGAATGGTCACCTGTGGTCCCTCAGCCCATGCTGCTCCACTGGAATCTGTGCCTGGGCTGGTTGGTGGCTCATCAGGAGATGAAGGTGCTGAAATGTTTGTTCCCAGGGCAAGGGACAGTGAATTTTCAAGAAGAAGTGAGGTCTGTCATTATTACGAGGTGGGGGCTGAAGAAGCTGTCAATATTTTGTGCTGCTGGGAAGTGAAGTTTAAGGATGTGGGCTATAACCCATAAATAGCTGGCCTCCAGCAGTGCTTTTGCTTATGTGAGGACTTGTTTTGTTTCCACTGGAGTGGGAGAATTGTCATTAGGGGCCAGGCCAGTGGTCTGTCTGGTCTGTGAGCATCTCTGAATGGACAGCATCAAGGAAAAATTGTAGCTGACAGTTGTTGAAAAACTCCTTATGACTAAGCAGTTGCTGCTGCAAATCAATTTTCCTTTCCCATCCTTGGGCACTACTTTGTTTATTGCTGCTTCCTTCAGGGATGGAGGACTCTGTGCTTTCAGGGGTGTGTGAACATTTGGGATGGCTGCAGCTTCTCTTGTCCCAGACAGAAGCTGATGTGACTCTGCAGTAGAGTCTCTTTGCTCTCTTGTCGAGCCTGGAGTGATTAACTCCTCTTCCTTTGCTTCCATTGCTCACCATTCCATGCGTTTTCGTAGAAAAATCACAAAGTAAATGCGAACCCAGCTACTGCATGTTTAAGATAACACAAGTAAACACACGCAACAAATTAATTGGTATTTGGTACACAGTCAAGCCTTCTAAAGGCAGGAAGCTTGAAAATTGTGAAATATGCAGTTTCACCCATTTCCAAACCATGTACTCGACTTCACTGGTTTTTGATGCTTTTGCAAAGCAGTTTTCTCAATCCTTATCATACTGTAAGTGATTTTATTTCACCATGATCATGCTGCTATATGGAGTTGACCTAACAATTTAGCATTCTAGTGAGATGATTAATTCCAAATGTAACCAACTGCTTGCATTAAAAAACTCTTTAATTCACTAAGTTCTTTCCCTCCCTTGGTCATAGCTCCAAGTGTGGCTATGGAGACTGCTTGCCTTTTTTGCTCTGAAAACTGCCAGTTGGTTTGCATAACTTGGAGAGTAGTTCAGCAGCTTCTTTTTGGGCAGGTATTGATAAATGAGAGAAAATACTTTCTTATTACAAGTTCTCAGTAATCGTGGCCATTCTGATATGATGTTGGTCACACACAGAGTAGTAAGAGGCAGATTCAGGACACAAATTATATTGCTGGTGAAGCATGTTCTTGAACAAGGGAAGTGCTGTGCAGAAAATACTACTACAGCACCTTAAAGGCAAGGAAATCTGACTCTGTGGTATCATCTGTGCCTGACAGCTTGTGATAACACAGAGTTAAACCACTGCTGTAACTGTAGGAACTAAGGAAAAGTAATTTTTAATGATAAACTAATTATGTACACAACTGCAGGACCTCTGAACCTTGGAAATGAGTCAATTGTAACATTTTTCTTTGCTGAAATATCCTAACGAGGAAGCTACTTTAAGCTAAATGTTATCTATGGTTAGCTTATAGCTGATTGCTTGTTTCTTCAAAGCATCAATTTTTGTAGCTCTTCCATCCAAGATTATTTTAAAATATATCTCAGCATAATAACTGTGTTTTCAGCTACCAAGGTGCTGTCATCTCTGAATGAAGTATGGTGCCAGTGTGACTTTGCCATGTTTTAATTTCTCCTCTGCCTTTCCATGATATCAGTGAGAACAAATGTGTTCCCAGCTGCACTGGGCACAAACAGATTGCTCTTGCATCTGGCAAGAATTTGGGGGAAATCCACTTTGAAGCACTACTTGGAAGGACTTGTTCTGCTTTGATAGCAACAGACTTCCAAAACATGGGTTTCCTGAACCCTTTGGATGTAAAAAACCATCACAAATGAGTGATCTTCTGTCAGCCTGCCTTTCCTTGGAGGATATCCTAAGCAATGAAAGTGTGTGCAGTGTGCTCTATTTATAACTCAGAAAACACAAGCAGTACCAATGTCTTTGGCCCCTTTTAGTGTGTTTGCAGAGCAGTCACTAAGCTGTTCTGTTTCGGAAGTGCAAAAGGAGCCATGCAATCTCCTCCCAATCTCCTGTATTTCAGCGAGTAAAGGCTGAAAGGATGTGTCCAACAAAAATTGCTTTAATTCAGCATCTGCTCTATGCTGTCGGAGTCTTTTGGCTTCAATATATGCTGGATGAGGTGCTTTGGCAGTATCACCATTAGCAGCATTTTTTGCTCAGTGCATGTGCTAAATGACAGTGAAAACGTGCCAAAGAAATGCTGTTTGCGTTTTAATCTTGCAAGCTGGGTGTGGTGGTGGCATGTTCCCCTTGTCCCTCAAGAAGATAAAAGAAAAATCTGTCTAAATAACTTAAAACTCAAGCTGAACAAGCTTGTTCTGTAAACAGGTTTGGGTTGGATTTAGTCAAGAGAACTATATTGTACTGAGATTGAGGTGATACAGTAAGACTCAGTGATGGTGATGTTATTGGTGCACTTCCATGTGGGCCCATGGAAGTCACTGAGGCTGAAGGCCTCACCTGGCTCACAGAACCCATGTGGAGGGATGGGATGGAGGGAATTTACCCGGATCTTTGGCTCACAGGCTGGGTTTGCAGCCTGGTGCTTGGTGCTGTCTGTTGGCTCCTTCCTTGTGCAAGCAGCCTGCAGCTGATTCGGAAACCTGTGAGCAGGAGCTCCCAAGGCTTTTGTGCTGACAGAATTCTGTTAGGAGGAGAGCTTTGTGCAGTTAAAATCACAGATTGGCCTGGGTGTTGTGTTTAGCATGGTCTCTGCAAGTTTGGGATAAACACAGTGTGCAGGGTTTAGCATTTCTCTGCTCAAGCTGTCAGAGGCTGACTGTGCTCCTGATGGATCATTAGGATTAATTACTTGGGTCCTCATCTGCCTCAGATGAATGAGCTCTGTCACCTCCCTGCTGAGGGTGAAACTGTTTCTGGGCTTGCTGCAGCACTTCTGACATGCCACACCTGCAGTGCAATTAGCTGTGCCACGTTGTTAATTAATCCTGGTGTGGATTAGCAGAGGGCACCACGCCTGTGCTGGATCCTCTGCCAGTACTCGGGCTCTCGTGGGCAACCTGGCAGGCTTGGGGTAAACTGGGTGTGAAAAATGTCACTCCTGCTCAGCTGACTCATTTCAAGGGAAAACAGATCCTAGGAAGACCTTCCTTCCACTCCCCTTATATGGAAGGAATGGCTTCTTGATTCTCAAGAAATGCATGGCAACCAGCCAGAGGAAAACCCAAATCCTTAAAGTTGCTTATTAGTATATGGAATGCCAAAGTTGGCATTTTTTTCTTGGTCTATTCAAGGCTGGTAAACTCCATAATCCATGTCTTTTCCGGTCTCGTAGGAATATGGCAAGAGAGGCTGAAGTTTGCCTAAAAATTAATTTAAATTTTTTAAACGTCTCGCAAGTGGGAACACTTGTTCTGTGCAGTTTGAGATTCTCAGTGACAAGTATACGCAGAAGGAAGGTTGGGAAAGATGCATGAATGAAACATTTATGTAAATATAAATCGCAGAGGGAGACCATGTATGGTTTAGATCACTGTGTTTTAAAATCAGTCCAGTATCTCACATTTCTGATTTTAGTCAGAATGAAAGGCTTTTTTAAACCCCCAATTAAACCATTCAGTAGAGGGATTACCTCATGCTGCTTTTATGCCTAAATACCCAGACTGAGGCATGACCCAATAGATACCTTTGCACAAAAAAAAAAAAAGATGGCAACAACTTCTGCCCAGTATTTTTCAGTGTTTTTGCCACAGTCAGATGCTTGTAATTTGGTTGGAGAACTGGAAGTCAGAAAACTGCTCACAGTGGTCTGGGCAAGAATGAATTAATGTTGGCAAATATCTTGTTGAGTGTAAGGGCAAGTGCCTGAGTTAACTCCTTTAATTTCATGGAGCCTTGCGTGGGCTTTGCACCGTGCAAGTTGGCACACAAGACAGAGAGCCACAGGAACAGAGACCCTTGGGAAGGACTGGATTAGTCTTGGGGAGATCTTCTGAAGGTGTTCATGATCACACCCCAGCTTCCTGTGATGATCTGTGTAATCCTTGCAATGCTGTACAGCAGGTTTGCCACTAAATCAAGCAAGGATTTCTCCATGGGAAAACTTGTTTCCTCTTTTTGGTCACCCCTTTGAAGCTATTCTTGACACAGAGGGGTGCTCAGTTCCACTTTGAGGAGTGCCTAAGTCTTTTAAATGGCAATTCTTTTCATCAGTGCCTTTAACTGTACAAATAAGCTGCTTTACTGAGCTTAGGCACTAAACATTTAATTTTGAAACCAAATCTTACTTTTTTGTTTGTTTGTTTTGTGGATCTGCAGCAGTATAGATTTTGTAGCACATCTTTATTAAAATTATATTTTTTTATGATCCCAAATGTTTCTTTCCTCCCTTTGTCCCTGGTTGGTCCCAGCAGGTCATGTGGGCATTGCCCATAGTTGTCTGTTTTAGAAATCAGCCTGTGTGTGATGCATTACCTTTTTGTAGGTGTGAGGTTTTTTTTAAGGTTCTATAACTATTGCCTTTGAATAACTATTCCTGCTCTTCCACATAATTTGTTCCCAGCTTTGCAATGACTAGCTTTTATGAAAAGTAACTCAAACAGCATGAAGAAAAACAGTACATACAGTAATCAAAGTCTGGACTGATCCCCATGTTCTGGATTTCAGAATAATTATAAAGAATTTAATCTGCATTTGATATTCATTTTGGGTATCATTCTAGCTTGGGAACTGTAAGCCATTACTTTATAGCAACTTCTCAATTTTGGAGAGCAGACCTCTGCTGAGATTTCTAGTCTCAAGCTCTTTGCCACTTTTAGAGTTCAAACTAGTATATCAGAGAAAATGCTGACAGTTTAGAGTTTATTTCAATAAACTTTGTTCAGAGCTGTGGCTACACGAGGCATGGGTTTGATGGATGGACTGCCTAGTGAATAAGGAATTTCCTGGATGGTCACACTCACAGTTGTGGCTGATGGTTTGATGAGAAAGTGGAGAGCAGAGATGAGTGTTCTTCACAGGGTTCAGGTTATATAACTAAAGGGAGCCTTCAAGAAAGCTGGAGAGGGACTTTTTAGAAGGATGTGCAGTGCTAGGACAAGGGGAAATGAGTTCACACTGAGAGATGGAAGGTTTAAATCAGATATCAGGAAGAAATTCTTCAGCTGAGACATGGAAATACCTTACCCAGGGAAGCTGTGGGTGCCCCATCTCTGGAAGTATTCAAGGCCAGGCTGGATGGGACATTGAGCAACCTGGTCCAGTGGAAGGTGTCCCTGCCCATGGCAGGGGGGTTGGAATGAAAGGATTTTTAAGGTTCCTTTCAACGTAAACCAATCTATGATTCTATGTGTATGGGAATTTTTTGTTAGCCTTGCCTGGTAATTCTGAGCATTATTAATCTGTTAAGACGTTTTTAAGGTTGCTAATACTGTGGAATTTGTTTGATGTTCTGTGAGTGCTGTTATTCTCAGGAGACCAAATATAGTTGAAGGTATCTGGCACTTGAGATAGTATGAATCAAGTGTTCCCCACTTGTCCTGAAACTGCTGAATTGCACAAGCTGCCAGGCTCCAAAGGGAGAATTTGACCTGTGCTTTGTGTGTGTGTGTATATGTTGAACCACAGTAACTGAGCAAACTGCGGAGACCCATGGAACTCTGCAGCTGTATATCATCCTGGTCTTGCTAGGGGGGATCACAGAATATCCTGAGTTTAAAGGGACCCACAAACATCAGAGAAGTTGAACTGGCCCTGTACAGGACAACCCCAAGAATCCCACCATGTGCTTGAGAGCATTGTCCAAACACATTTTGCACTCTGGCAGGCTTGGTGCCAGGACTATTCCTTGGGGGGGTCTTTTCTAGTGCCTGACTACACCCTGGGTGAAGAACCTTTTCCTAATAGCCAACCTAAACTTCCCCTGCCACAGCTTTGTGCCGTTTCCTATCTCTGGTTGATAGAGAAGAGATCAGTGCCTGCCCCTCCTGAGGAAGTTGTAACTGAGGTCTCCCCTCAGTCTCCCATTCTCTGGGCTGAACAGACCAAGTGACCTCATCTGTTCCTTGTATGGCTTCCCCTCCAGACCCTTCACCATCCTCATTGCCCTCCTTTGGACACTGTCTAATGGCCCAATGTCTTTCTTTCATTGTGGCACCCCAAAATGCACACAATATTCAAGGTGAGGCCACCCCAGCCCAGAGCAGAGAGGGACAATCCCTCCCTTGCCTGGCTGATGCTGTGCCTGATGCCCCCCAGGACACAGCTGGAAGGAGAAGATATCAGGGTTATTGCTAGCCAAGCACTCCTACCTTGGGTGACAAGTAAAACTGGTTCAGCAGGCCCAAGCCTAATGAAAGACAGAATAACACTTGCAAATATTTTCTGAAGTTGGTATTGAAAGTTGTCCCTGTGTTGGTGTGGACCCCAAGTTCAGTACTCCCCACCTTTCAGATTCAGGCCTCACGGGTCCATACCACATTTTCTAAGTTAGTGGCAGCTGTAGTTCTATTTTGCTGGATCCTTCTTAGAGTAAGTAGATTACTGGAAATGTATATGATCCCCCTAAAGGACCAAAGTTGCATAAAATGCTCCTGTATATCTTATGTAATCCATTCTGGATTTCAGTTACCTTAATTGTATTAAATACCTTTTTAATTTTTTTTTTAACTTGGTACCACAGAAATGAATGTGATTTATTTGTGGGCCAAGGTAAGCACAAAATCTGGTATCAGAAGTCTGGCTCTTTCAGTAGTGGTGAAAAATGGCAAGAAATAAACATTTCTCATTAATGCAATTACCACACCCCATCAAACATGTGCTGATAAACTTGAGAGGCTTATACTATTCATTAGGCATATGAATTCATTAGTGTAGCCATCATGAAATAACAAGGGGAGTGTCCAGCTTGGGGGAAAAAAATTCAGAGAACAAGAGCTCACATTATACAGAGCTATGATGATAAATGTCTCCTGTGGCATAATTTTAACTCTTACCATCT
Organism: Pachycephala philippinensis; assembly: GCA_013397055.1. NCBI lineage: Eukaryota > Metazoa > Chordata > Aves > Passeriformes > Pachycephala > Pachycephala philippinensis. The sequence goes on along the minus strand of VWZT01016557.1, from coordinate 141,768 downwards.
GTTATTCCCTGTTGCCATAGAAACTGAAAATAAATATTAAAAATAGTCTGAAACCAGGAAAAGCACAGCGGGGAATGTCAGTCCTGAAAGAAAACAAACCCTCAATGTGACCAGGAAATAGCAGGGAAAAGGACTGATGAGAACTTGAGGAGATTTAGCGGGGAGAATTTTCAATATGCAGGGGTGGGTGAGAGAAGGATCCCAAAGCAGTGTTTATAAACCCTTGTAGCTGGGCTGCCAAAGCACTATCAGATGCTCTGTGCTGTACTTGCCATCTGTTTTCAACTCTGAGCTTGAGAAGTAATTTTACTCTAACTGTTAGAAGATTTGTGTATATATGCATAAATATGATTTTACATTTTTGAGAGATGTTTGATTTCTTTTTTTTGTAGTTGAGCTAGAGAGCCACGAAGAGCTGTTCTGATGCAGTCTTTGTCAGCTGTGAGCGTTACACTGGTGTTGATCAAATGATGCCAGTCAAATATTATTAGAACTGAGTGTTTAGGCCAAAGGCAAAGCTTAAAAGGAGAGCTGCACTTTCATGCCAGGCCAGCACAGGAGCTGTTTCCAGAGGCTTCTTTCTGGAAAATACAAGGGCTGAGCCCCCCACAGCAGGAAAAGCTGACTTGGGAAAGAAAGGGGGAAAGGCTCCATTTAGTGTCAGGGGCATGAAGAGTTGTTTAAGTAATTGCAAGTGTTGTGAAATAACAGAGCAGTTCAAGAACCCAGGAACTTTACTCTTTCTGGGAGGAGCTAAATTATTTGGGGATGGGGATGCCCTATCTAAAGAAATGCTTGGTTGAAAAATGCTTTGTGTGGGAAGAGCAGCCCTGCTCGGGGGAATTGCTAACTGCTCTGGGAGGGTCCTTGCTTTAGTCTAATTATAATGGAGATTTGTTTAGCTTCCTCGGTGAGTGTTCCTGTGTGTTTTTTAGCATTCCCTTTCATTCATTTGGCAGTCACTTCAAGAGTGATTTACGATAAGAGATGAGGAAACAAACTGAGATTTGATATTAGGCAGTAGCCAGGGAACATAGATGTAATCACTGCTGCCTAACATCCTGTGCAGTTCTGTGGGCAGTGTGTGCACCACGGAGGACTCACTCAATGCAGAAGGTCCTATTTGAGCTTACCAACCAAGACAGACTGGATATACAAACCAGCCTGCAGTGCAAAATAAGGGTCTGTGCCTGGCTCAAGTGCGTGCGACCTGAGGAACATAAATCAGAAGTTTTGTTTGCCCCTCTTATGGCTGATGACCTGATAGGCAGCTCTTTATCTGCAGCCTTGTGGTTTGCTCTGTGACAATAAGAAATGCAAATTCTAAAAGGCAGCCAAATGTAGGTGCTTTGATTTGCAGCAGAGCTCTGACCCACCAGAACTGTAACTTTTAGTGATAAAAGTCACATGAGTTCTGGCTACAGCCACTGTACATCTGAGTTTTCCTAGAAACATCTTTTCTTCCCCTCTTTTATCCTCTGCCATCTCAGAAAGCTCGGTGTAATCTGAGAGTTTCCTATATTTGGCCAGAGGAGCTGAGCAGTGCTGCCCTCAGCCTGCTCTGTGTCTGGAGGCTGTGGACACTTCCATGGCACAGCACCAGGCTGCACAGCTCCTGTGCAGTGAGTCAGCGCCTCTGGGAGCTTTGAGAGCTGTTCACTCTGTTCTAAACAGCTGCTGTATGAATGGAGTAAGCCTGATGCACCTCAAAATCTTTGGTTCACCCCCAAACCGACTTGAGGGAGGTCAAAGGTTTCTCACAAGGCTGCATATTCTTCCTGACAAGTTAATCATGACAGAAATGGGGCATCTTGTGTGATGATGTGATCTGGTAAAATCTCTCCTGATCTGGGGGAGACCCGCACCACTTTGTTCTCACTGACACAGCTTTTCCCTGGCTTGCTGTCCTAGTCTGAGGTGCAGTGGGGAGAGCCCCAGAAGGCTTTCTCTGAGACCTGTTTTCAGTGGTGATAAGGGAACCAACACAATGACCTGTTAGGGTATGACATAAGATAGTTTCAGTCTTTGTTGGCACTCCTTTTTGTCCATGGTGGACTCTCATGCCCATGACAAACTGAAAATTCCCCAAACCCCACCTGACTCTCCTTCAGCTGATCAAATAGTTTATCTAAAGCTCCACTCACTTTCTGTGCTTCAAGTATTAATTCTGAAAAAGGGTTCCTTTAGAAAAATGTTGTGCAGTCTTGTGAACTTTACTCTTAATTTTTTTTTTCCTGTACTCCATTCCTGTCTGCTTATTTTGTGGGGAATCCATGCTCATACTGAAGTGCTTTCTGGCATGATGCAGGAAGGAAAGGGTTTTCCAGGAGTTCTGGGAACAAGCCAATTACTTGGAAGTCCTGCCGGAAACACTGCTTGGAAGATGCATAGAAAATAATGAAACTTTCCTGTATTCTGCCCAAAATAGGCTATTATCCAGTAGTGTATCTCATTGGATAGGGTGGAGATGTGTGTGTGTGCTCTGACTGTGCTCAGTGTACATTACTTAACACAGACTGTGGGCTTGGCCATCTCTTCTTACTACTGAAGATAAAATGTTTCCTGCTTTGAGGAATTTACAGCCTAGATGGGTTTTCGGTCTTCCTGAAGTGTCCAACAGCAGCTCAAGATGGAATAGCTCACTTTAGGAAGTTTATCTCTATTTCATGATGGTGATGACATAATTTTTACTTGGAGGAGTAGGATTTATGCTGATGTACTTTCAGCTTTTATGCCAATCTCCTTATGTATTGCATTAGACGGTCCCTGCTGCAAAGGTTTGAAATCTCAGCTAGATTAAGATATCTGATCTCTGCTTCCCAAAAATTCCACTGTGTTGTCAAGTGAAAGCAGAAAGCTGATGGAAGACATAAAGTGTGTAAAAGGCCTGCCATATTTCACCAGGATTTACTCTGACATCTGTATGTAGTGAGTTGATTTTTTTTCTTTTGACCCGAATAGCAGTGTGAGTTCAGCAGTCAGCAGTGTACATTCTTTAATGCATCTAGAGAAGTCAAATTATTGTTTTATGGGTGAAGTGATAGCTGTGCAATCAGGATTTCTATCTGTGCAATCCTCTGCTTTGGTATGGTGGCAAACATGTAGCATGAAATAAGCTTATTACAGCTGTGGGAGGAGAGCTAAGGTTGAACTTCTGTTCATGGTTTTGCTGTAGAATTTTACTTTTTCAGGAACTTTGCAGATGTTTACAGAATTTCCATATAGCTGCTTCCTGAAGTTATGCCTTGCCTTTAATCAAAAATGAATACTTAGATGGCCCACAAGTTCCCTAACTCCCTATTTGTACAGAAACCTTGTTCCAGTTAGCTCTGAACTTGTGCTGTCCCCTTAGTGAAAAGCCCTTGCTGTCTTCCTGCAGTCCAGTGTTTTACAGCACAGACTGTGTATGTTTCCAAGCAAACCTGAGCCTTGTTTTCCATGAACTGAAATTCAGTTTGGATCCAGTTGAAGCCTCTCTGTTGTTTTCCATTTGGGCTGTAAGGGATATGTGGGTTTGTATTTATTAGAGAATCTTGTACAAAATTTTGGGCTGGATTTTTTGGACTGAATGCTGTTTTGCAGTTAGCAGCCATGTTCTGCTGTCTGTCTTCTGGGCTGGAGATGTATCATCAAATTCCAAATAGCTTCCAAGTTGCAAAAGGCATTTCCTTCCTTACTCCATCCCCTTAGCTTTCTGTTCTGTGCAGGCAGCAATGGTTTCCATGCTTGCTGTTCAAGATCCCATGGATCTGGAGAGCTCATGGTGACTATCATTTTATTCTGCTGAGTACTTTTAAAAGTTGTAATGAGACTGTGTGGTAAAGTTAATAGAGCCTCCTGGTTATTCTCACAGTACTTGTAAAAAATTACTTGGTGTCATGACTTCATATTCAGATGACTGTATGAAATTAGGAATACTCTTAATGCTTGTTCTCCCAGATATATATTTTTAAATTTATTGGTGCCATGAAAATGCAATCATTTTATCAGGGAGATAACTCGGAACTTTCCAAATGCTAGTGAACAGCATGCCAAATCTTTTCAGTGTTCAATAATAAAGTTCAAGGCAGAACACATTGGACACATGGGGAAAGTTCCCTTTTGCAGATGATTGATGTGCCAACCTTTTATTCTGCTTCCAGTGTGCCTGTGCTTGGAGATGCAGATTTTTTTTTTTAAGGAAAAGGTTACAGGTCTTTTAGAAATTTTTCTTACTTATACTATTCAGAAACTTAATGTTTTAACCATTAAGTTGAATGAAAATGAAGTTTCATGTTGTCCCTTGTAGGTTATCCTTTAGGGCCTTGTGGAGTAAATGACTGTGCTCAGCAAACGTCATCCACCCAACTCATTACCTTGTGGTCTGTAATAATTAGATTTGTATATAAGCAGATTTCCTGTGGCATTGTATTTTTTATTAACCAAGTGAGGGGTGGAAATGAAATGCTAGCGTGGTTTTCATCAAGAACAGGTCTTTGTTCTTACAGATGTTTACTGCCTACAGAACTTTACACCATTATGCAGTCTTGTCAGCCCATTTCAGGTAGCTTTTTATGGCTAAAAAAATGATGGGCAAGGCATTCACATGTATTTGTGAACTACACTGCTGAAGTGTGCACTCATGATAAATGGTCCCTTCCTTGTTTATGATCTCTCCTGCAAGGCTTCTCCAGCTCTTCCTTTGCTGTCAGACTTCACCCTCTTTTTTTTTTTTTTTTTTTCCTGAGAAACTAAACTGGAAAAAACTGCACTGAACGTGACTTACTGTGCTGAAATGATCATGCTACAAATGTCAGCCTTTCCCTGGCTTGATAGTTCCACACTGAGGATGACACAGTCTGTCCTTAGGGAACAACAGTAACTGGGATAGTCTTGTGTGCCAGCAGGGGAAGGGATGGCTCTGGTGCCTAATGTTTGGAAGGTCTGGATGTAACTCTTTAGACACAGATTTCCTAGAGTCTGGCAATGATTTGTTGGGTAATACTGGGAAAAAACCTTCTCTTTTACCATGTCCCACGTGAACTCCTTTGACAAATGAGAAGACTGATTCTTTCAAGTGCTGAGGTGATGCTGGTGAGGCATGGGGCACAAAAGCCGAGTACCACGTGTCTTAGAATGCTAAATGCAGTGCTTTGTGGAGATGTTAACTGGTGAGGGTCTGGGGTTGAGCAGTTTGGGTGGGTAAGGTTCCAGGAAATGTGGGTGCTTTAACAAATAGACTTACTGGACCTGGTACTCTCCAATGTTTCAAAGTCTACTGCTGGAATCAAAACAAGTATAATACACAAAATTACGTGTGTTATTCTGAGATTAGCTCACTTGACTGGAGCATGGTGATGATAATGAATGCCAAGGTCAAGGGTTTGATCCCCAAACGGGCCATTCACTTGAGAGCTGAACTTGATAATCCTTGTGGGTCCCTTCCAATTTGGAATAATCTGTAATTTCTCAGTAGCTAAAGCACAGGAAATAAATGCATGGTATGGAATCATAAGCAAGTGTAATATGTGCTTTGAATAATGTGCTGCTCTAGTCTATCTCAGTCATAAGAGGCTACTGAAGTTGATGGGAATTTTTTGCAAATTTGGGGTTCTTCCCAGAGCAACTCTTTGGCCCTGTGGCCTTATTAGAGGCCTCATGACATGTGTTTGTTATCTTTAGAAGTAATGTCCTTGCGTTCATTCCTCATGAAAGATACATGACTACAAGTGAGAGGTCTGTACTTGTGCAGTGTGGGTTCCTTCTGGACTGGAGGATCCTTAGTAAGTTCCTGGTGGGAATGTGGTTACCAGCATCAGAAGACACAAAGGGACTGAGTGTCCATTTTTTTCCCCCCAAAAGGAGTAACTTTGCAGTAAATGGGATAGGCTTAGCATTTCCACGATTTATTAATTGTCATATGAACGAGCTCCAGAGGAAAAAAACCCTACATTTTTAGATGTTAGCCACATGTGATCACGTAACTGAGGCTAAGTAGTTTTGTAAAAGGTCATAAGAATGGTCCTCTAAAAGCTAGTAGTCATATCTCACTATAATCTTTGGTTGATATTAATGATGCCAAAGAATTACTGAAAAAAATAAATGCCTGGGGGAAAAAAATCCTTAAGGCAAAGAATACAAATGGCACCTATCAATGTCTGATATTGCTTCTTTATCTGAAAATCTAGACTGTGTACTCAATCAAATGTTCTCTTCTAGAGATGCAAAACTGTGGAGCTTCTGGCTCATCTGCCTAAAATACAGGGTTGAAAGCTGTTTTGCAAGGTCCATGTTTCTGCTAATTGTTAATTTGGCAAGCTGCTGATGATTATCAGCAGCATGAGAAGTGACAGGGGTCATCTTTGACCCACACAACTGCCTAGCCTCAATAATTCTGCAAGTACTCTCAAGCTGCTCTCTCAAAATACCTCCCACTATTATTTTGGATTTAAATCCAACCCTCAAAGGTATGTGAGAGCTGCAGAGTATTTTACTACTGATATGATGTGCCTGGAAGTTGTATTCCATGCCAAATTAAGCAGCAATACTTCTGTATGGCACACACTGTAATTAGATGTGGAACCCAAGCCTAATGTCTGACCTTAGGGAATTTAATTCAGTTGATTGCAGTGTTGGTGGGAAAATGAATTCCATAACTGAGGCTGAGATCTGATGTCCCCCACAGTATTTGAGTATTCAAATACAAAGTTTTGGGAGAAGTCCATTTCTAATATTCAGGCTAATTTATCATTTAAACTGACACATTTGGATTCCAGAACAATTGTAGGTTAAACAAAAGGAAAACAGGATATTAAAGGATCTGATGGGTCCCATCCAAGTTTTGTGTGAGCCTCTCTCTACTGGCTTTAATGGAATGTGGCCCACTCTGTAGAAATAGTTCTTGAATTCTTTTCACTGGAAACACTGACAAAAATTAATATGTCCCTAAAGTGAAACAGACCTGGGAAACAAAATAAAACTCAGCTCTTGGAATTGTCCAAGCCCAGAGGAAGTGCAGAAGCGAAACAAATACCATGAGAATGTAAGAGAAGATTTATTCTTTCAGTTTTAATATTTGAAGTATGAATAACAAAGATAAGGTAATGCGGGTCTATCTGCTAATTAGAATAGTGCTGCAGATAGAGTAAAAATGGGAATTTTAAATATTCAGAGGCTTACTGGAATTGAGACAGTGGGCATTTCAAAGACAAGATTTTTAGAATGATGCTGGAATTACGTATATCTTTTTGACATAACAGCCCTAAATAAACAAAAGTATGAAAAATTTAATATGAAACAGTTTTTTGAAATCTCAGTATATCCACCTTTTGTTGGGAAGAAACTGTTCCTCAGTGAATGGCATTTTCCTTTGCTATTTGAATTTGTGTGGAATTGTTTCTGCTGTGCAAGTAGAGTGATGTGACTTTTTTGCAGTGATGTTGTTGCCTCTTGTCATGCAAATGGAAATTGTCAGTATATAAAAATTGGATCTTGGAAGTCATCCCAAAAAGCATAATGAAAAAGGTATGCTTTTTTTTCTATGCATTAAATGCAATGAATCAGATGATTGAGAATCCCTGCTTTGAGGTTGATATTTTACTTTTTTTTTTAGAGTTAAAGTTATTCTGTGTAGAGTGCTATTGTGGGAAATCCCCACTCTTCAAGCTGAGGGTAGTTTTACTGTGACTTAAATGGTGCCAGCCAGTTTAGCTTTAAGTGCAGTGGGCTTTAATCCTGCAGGAAGGCAGTGCTTTGCATGAAAGAGGACAAGAAAATTCAGTTTTTCTATGGGAAAAAAAACATACTAGTGGGCTGTGATAGTACTGATAGAAGTATTGGAAAAATATATTTATCTATTTGGGGAGCAAAACAGCTTCTAGAAACCTGCTGTCAGAATGCAGCAAGTTTTTCTATGGGATTTCTATTTTATTGTGTGTGTGATGGGTGGTTTCCAGTTATTTGTTTGGGGTTTGTTTGTTTTTTTTTCTTGGATTTTGGCCTCTAGCTTCCAATTTTTAGCAAAGAAGGCCTGAAAATGTGTTTGTTCTGAATTTTCTTCAGCTGTGACTTGCAGCACAAGGTATAAAGTCCAAAACTCTGAACAGGTGGAGGCCCTTTGTGCATGCTCAGAGCTGGTAACCAAAAATCCTGGGGGTTTAAGTCCAGGAAAATCCCTCTTACCTTGCAAACAGCTTGCAGGAGTAAATGCCAAGTGAAATCTGTGTTAGGTCACTCATTGCAGCACACTGGGGTTAAGAAGAGGAGTGTGTGATCTATTCCTCCACTGCAAACACCCCAAAAAAATGTATTTATTGAGTTTATTTATAGGCACTTCTGTGATGCTCACCACTGCAATCTCATTTTGCTGCTCTAAGGGCATTCATGCCTTTAATGGAAAAGGACAAATGTTTTTTTCTCTTCAGAGTTTTGCAAGTGAGGACACATCACTGAAATTAATCTCAGGCCTAAATTGTTAATGTAACTAAAATAACAGGGTTTTCTTCTAAAGAATGCTACTGTTTTGCAGCAGTTTTTGGCAGGTTTCTTAATGAAATGAAGCAATGAGTGTACTCTTCATGTTTCTTTGAATGTGCTGTGTATTAAATGTGAAATTAAATTAAAAAATTCTACTATGCATAGCTTTTCTGACTTGCAGCAGTGTTTGTTTATCTAGACATTTGCTTTTTCTGGTAAAGGGCACATGCCACAGGGAGTACAGCTGCTTGGAAAATATTAATCCCTTTAGTAGCCTCCTTCTGTCTCAAGCCCCCAAATTCTGATGACAATGAAAAGAATTTCACTCTTAACAAGAAAATTCTATTGAAAGTTTAATTCGGGGGGAAAATAAAGAACCTTAACCATAATTTTTCTAAGTGAAATAAAAGCATCGTGTCAAGTGAAGTTCTCAAAGTTTGACCACAGCCCTCTGCAGTCCCTCATAACCCCAGGGTATAATTCAGACTTTTTGTTAGCTGGGCCACCTTGAAAAACATCAGGAGAAGCCAGAGTCAGCTGAAAGACTGGGCCTCAAAAAAGTGATATTTTGAGATGTTGGTCCTAGAAATCTTGAGAGGCTATGTCTCAGCATTTCTGAAGGTAAGGGCTTTTTTTTAGATGAAACAATAAGTCCATTTTATTTCTGAGATTTGTTTTGGTCCAAAAAGTTAGGAGTTATCAAAAGAAAATATGATTTTTATGAGGAGGAAAAAAGTCGGGTGTAATTCTTGGCCTTTTTCTATCAATTTTTCTGACTGGATTTTTTTGGCTGTCCTAAAAAGAAAATTAAGCAGCTTGAAATCTTAAGCCTACTTCTGCTGCTGAACTGAATCTGTAAAATCAATTTATTTTGTCTGATTTTTGGATAGTACTATGAAGCCGCTGACTGGAGGAAAAACTGCTATAAAGATTTAACTTTGATAGACCTTTGCATACCTGAAACATGGTAAATAAGTTTTAATATTATCTCTGCTATTATTTTGGGTCAAAATTCTCTTTGCAATATGATCCAAAATGAGACAACAAAGATAATTTAGAAAAAAATGCTGTAACTGTCAAGTCTTTAATCTGCATTATTAGTACACCATGTGTGGTTTCCCTGAAAACCAAAAGCAAGCTGAAATCTTTGACTCTCATAACTCATATGTACAATGACTATGTCTTCTGATGTATGTTTTGTAAGGTTTTTGCCAGTCCTTGAAAATGTTGAAACATGCAAAGGAGCCTGAGGCTAAAAAGAGTGTTCTGAGTAAAGAACAAATGGAAATTCAGAGGAAGAGAAGCAATCTGATCCTGGAGAGCTTTCTGGTAACATAGAAAGTCTGAGGAGGAAGAGGTGTGTGACTCTTCAAAGCCACAGTTGTTAGAAATGAACCATTCAAAGTGAAATTCCACTGGGGAAAAAGAACAGGAAGAGAACTGATGTGAGGGAAGAGAAGGATTTTTTTTTTTTGGTCAAAGGCTGGAGGGATAGAGCTTGTGCTGGTCCTGCTCAACCTGTTGTGGAGACACTTTCTATGATCAAGGAAGAGAAGAAGTTAGGTGGAAAAAGTGAAAAGGGATAGGTGGTTCTCCAAGAGCAGGGGATGGGAGGTCATCACCAGTGTCATGTGCACACTATTGGCTCACACCAGGAACAGAGTGTTTGTTTAAACTTTGTTTATCCCTGTTGAAAATACTGTTTTTGAAGCTGGGCAACTAAATGACAGCATCTATTACTTATCACTCATCTATTACCTCCAAAAGCTTTGGAATTTTGATGTATTGAAATACAAAATGGGGATCACAGATGTAGTGGAAGATTATCTTCCTTTCCACGTGCTTCCTGTTGTGATGTATGAGGGAGAAAACCCTTTTGAAGGCAATAAGGTTTCTGTCCAGAAGGTATGAGGAGTTTATTGTTTAGTTATAAGGCAAAAAAATGGCTCATTGATAATATAAACCAAATCTTGTGTTAGCAGTGTTGCAAGCACAAAAAAGAAGTACATTAGAATTACAAAGCTCTCTGTAAAATCATAATATTGGTTATGAAGCTCAGACTTTAGAGCCAGATGTCACTGGTGTTCAGCCATTCCAGTTGGGTGAGTTCCTCTAAGTCTTGAGTCTGATGGACTCAAGGCCATTGAACTCAAATTTCAGTGGAGAAAAAGTTCCTTACTGTTGTATGAGAAACTTGGCAACCCAAGAATGGCTTCATTTCTGTCATGTGGGATGCTCCACACACAGAAAAACCTGCTGCCTGAGGCTATCCTTTCTGTATGGATACAGAGGAGTAAGAGTGTGTTTGTGGCTGGAATCATGTGCCCTGATTACAGCAGTTTTCCATATGTTTGTCTACTGACCTGTGAGATAATGTTACAATTCTCAGGTCTTCAGAAACTCACTGGAAATTCACTACCTGAAACTGCACTGATGTGAGATGTAAAAGTTACTTGGTCAGGAGGTGCTACTCTGGTTTACAATTTCTGGTTTACAACGCAGAACTCGATGTGTTGTTGAGGGACAGACCAAATCAGACTTGGTGCTGTAGGAGAAACAGTCTGTGGGTTGAGTTTTAATGCTGAGCTTATAGCATTTTTCTCTGGCATAGTGTTGTAATGACTTGATGAAGAGTGAATTTAAATTCACTGACTTATGTTCTACCTAGCTAAAACTGCTCCTGCATCTTCCTCCTTCTTGAATCTTTGGACACAGTTGTTTGGTGCTGTCTTGCTAAAGAATTCCTTTCTTTTGCTCTGAGTTGCATCTGCTTCAGTGGCAACTGATGCAATTAATCTGTGTCTAAAACCTTGAATCTCCCTACAGTGAGAGGTAATGTGTAATGCAAGATATGTTTAGATGTGTTTGTGTGTACTTCCAGTTCAACAGGTAACTTCTTCATTGCAAATTCCACCAATTCAGGCTTCTACACTGTTCAGATTTGAACAGCTGGTTTTGTTCCTTGCCACCCCAAATACCCTTTATGTACCTTACACTTACGTGTCAGTGATTATTTCCTTTTGGGGTATTTTCAGAGTCAAACAAGAAAGTCAGCTGTACTGCAGACATGTGCCTAGCAGGAGTTTTACAGAGACCACCAGCTCATTTCATGTAGGTCATCAAATGGTTTTCCAAGCATGTGCTGACTTGGACTGGTTTTGAGCCATTGACCTGGAGTGGAAATATTTCATATCCCTTGCTAATCCCCTGAGCCTGCTGGCCTCCCACCCCTGTGGCCATTATTTTTAAGGAGAATCAATTAAGTGCAGAAATTCAGCTTTGTGTTCTTTCACTTAGGTCTCCAGCATTCTGTGTTATGTCAGGGAGCTTTTATGAAGTCTGGGGAAAAAAAGGTAGAATCAGGAGATTGCAAAGGAGTGAAACTTGCTTTTCTTTCTAAATGGTAACAAAAAAAATATACCTAACTATAAAAAAATGTCAAATAACATTGCATGCTAACTACAACTTTCTCAGCACAGTTTCAATCCTGGTGCTCCTCTTTGGACAAGCTTTGGACTTGATTTCAAGGGGCTTTATGATTTTGGTTTTTCATTCTTTGCAGAGACAAGCAGGTCTGATAAACAATGTATACATGTGCATCTTGAGCCTCCCTAAATGCTTTTTCTGCATTTTCTTCCCAATAAAGATTGTGAAACTGGCACTTGTAGTTACCACAGTATTTCAGGGAGCTACATCCTTGAATATGAAAGTAGAGGAGGAGCTGCAAAAGTGTGTAGAACAAAATTATGGGAACTTGCCACACTGTCTGGAAAATATGTCTGGAAAGCTGTGGGTTTCCTTTTTGCTCATACTCCTCTAAGTGGATTTGCTTTATTGCAATGCCAATAAATAATTTAAGCCATTTATTAGACAGCTTGTGATCCTGTCCATTAGGCTAGTGTGTTTTTGTTGTGAGGGTAGAAATTCCCTTGCTTTTTTCCTGCTGGTTCTGTCATGGATAGCACGGATAAGTCTACAGCTTTTTTTAGTCTTAATTGCAAGGGTGTCTCTTGCTTACCAATGTTTTTGTAACCTCTGCTGAGTGGAGCACTGATAAAAGGCTGTTACTATCTGTAAAAAAAGGAGATGAATAAGCTCATTGTTGTGGTACACAAGTTAGGAAAGTGACAGCTCATTTCCAGTTCTATGAAAGACTTCAGGAGAAGTCTTTAAGCTCTTTCAGGGTCTGAAGCTCTTTAATTGCAAAATGGATGTGGGATCTTCACTTTCTAGAAAGTAAAGTTTCTGTCCAGAGAGAGGTTAGGAAACTCTTCAAGAATGCTCACTCTGGGAATTCCTCTATCATTGTGAAATAAGATATTTTTCAAAATTATTGCTAGATATTGACCTTCCAACATTTGTGTGTTTGACTGTTTTTTTTGCCTTTTCTCCCTGCTTGGTAATTTCTCTGTGATCAAGTAATAACAGTATCATCCCTGGTATCTACTTTTTTTGGTAGTTCTGTTTGATAACAGTTCAGAAGTAATGTTTCTGTGCCACCATCCTTCTTCAGCAGTGGTTGGTGGCTCTACCTATTTCTAAATACAGCATAAAAACCTAAGCAAGATTTGTGGTGAGCTAATTAAAGACAGCATGACAGAAAATGCTGAAAACATGAAGTCCTAAGGGAAAGGAAGTTCTCAGTACCTGCAGAGCTCCATGATGCTCCTGTTTGCTTGGTGGCTCTTAATGACTGCAATTAGGGGATTGTTTGAGTTCTGAAGGCTTGATTTAGGGCTGGACACCTCGATGAGCTTTGTGTGAGTGGATAGATCCTGCTACTTCATGGAGCTCCCCTGAAGCCCAGCTGCTCAGTCACATCTCAACATCACCAGTTTGTTGCCGGTTCATCACTTCTCTTAGTTCAGCAAGTTCTGAAAGGCCATTTCTCTGCTATCCTGATGTAAAAGCTGTTTGGTGTTGTTACTGTCCTACAGAATCCTGCTTTGTCTATTTTACCTTCCAGAAGAGGTACAAACATATTGTTCCTTCCAGTAAACTCCTGTTGGGGATATTTTCCTTGTTTAAGCGTTGTTTCAGTTCTCTTCTTTGACTTTTAGCTGAGCAGGAGAGTAGCTAAATTGTGATCAGAGCTCTGACTTGAAGTCAGTGTGTTGCTGTGCATTTGGGTTTGAAGGGAGGGATATGAACACAGTTGTGATCCCACAGAGCTTGTTCCAAAGCTCAGTGAAGACAAAGATATTTGAATTTTTAGTCAGCTTCTGTCAAGATCAATGAGAAAAAAATTAAATCTACTTTCTCCTGTAAGAGCGAGGCCTCTTTTGTAAAGACTGTATTTCTAAGTTTTTCCTGATTTTCATGGTCAAATGCACTAAGATACCCTTAAGGTGCCTACAATTTTTTTTTAGATTTCAGATGGCTGCTGAAGTAATAAAAAGCCAAAATATATCAGGATATCCAGTCTCTACTTAGCAATATGCAACTAAGAGAATAAATGGTGTAGGAAGAGAAGGTTGTCTATCTATATACAGCAATTTTGGTCTCTGCATCTCACTTCCATGGAAAAATCATCCTTTGCAGAGTTTCAGGTTTTTCTCATGTGCAATCAGAGTAAGATCAAATCTCTTCCAGCTATCTCTGCTGCAAGTAGGCAGTGGGAAAAGCTCCAGCCTAGCCTTAAAGAAAGCATTTTGTAGATATGTCAGTTGTCAGCAGCTTCCTTCCCTTTGACACTCTACCCCCTCACTCCTAGAAAGCCCTTTCCTGAATAAGTGGTAGTGTCTGCTCTCAAAGCAAATGCAAATGTTCCCAGAAGCCCTGGAAGGGAGATGATCCTGTCTGTTGCCCTGATGGGATAAGTGGAAGGAGTTCCTCTGAAGTCACTGTGGCTTTGCTGATTTACATGCAAATAATTTGTTGACATATTTTTATAGACTATTTCCACGTTGTGTCTGGAAACGAGAAGGGTTAATGTGTGGCTCATACTTTCTGCTGGTACTTGATGATTTGACCTCTTCTGTTCCAGTTAAGCTGATCTTCTCCCTGCAGAACAAAGTCATCATTATAATTTCTCTTCCCTCTTCACTTTTCTGAGTTAAAATGATAATTCACAATAAGGGCACTAACTTTCTGTTAGTCCCAACAAATATTTTACCCCTTGTCTTTTTACTTTTTTCCAGCAGCTGCTGATCTGTGGTCTTACCCTGTTGCCTTTTGGTTTATGCCTGCTGAATCCCACTTTGCATCGCTGTCATGGAACAGTGGAAGTTGTGCCTGTTCCCAAAATCAGCAGTGTCACCCTCTTTTATGGCATTTTCCAGAATCCTGTAACAAAGGTGAAAATATCTCAGTTAATGTTTTACTTCACTCGGTAACTTAGGGTCCATTGCTTGCTCTGATGTTCATCTTGCTGAATTCTGGAGCCCAAATCAATACCTAAATTGACTTTCCTGCTCCAGCATTCCTCTACAGTCAGTATCTTTCCAGAGGAAGTCATCATCACAAAGTAGGATTAATAATCCACAGGAGGTGCCTATTTTAAACTGAAATTTAGGGCAGTTCTGATGCCTTGGGAGAGAGGAGAGGCAGATGACATGTCTGGGATTTCACAGGGTAGCAGAATCTGGTGGCAGCTGTTGCCATAAGAAATGAGTGAAAGGCCATAGGGTGGATGAGGATTTACAAACACATTTCAGCCACTTTTCCAGTACTGAGGTGAGGCACTTCTTTGTCTTGGGGGAGGTGCTTTCCTTGAATAGGAGAGGTTCATGCTCTGAATGAAGTTTTACATGTAATAAAGATAAAAATGCAGGGAGAAATCACTGACTGCACACTCTGGAGCTGCCAGTGCTGAGCACTTGGGTCTCTTTTTTCCCTGTGAGATGGAAGCACTGCTGGCTCTCGTGGCCAAAGGGTGTTACTGGGGTAGGGCAGAGCATGCAGTGTGAATAATAGTGGGGAAATTAGGAACAAAGAGCATCTGAACTCCTGATCAGCAGTTCAGCTATGCACCAAAATGTAAACATTTGGCAAAACTGTCTGGCACACGTGTTTTGTATTTCAAAAGATGAGTTAAAATTTCTAAAAGCTTAAGGGCTTTGATGTTCTCCAGTTCCTTCAAAATGAATTCCTCCTAAATGAATCTGTGAGGAATAGATTCTCTCTTCTAAGAACTTATGAAATGTTTTGGAATTTTTACTTTTGTCTTTACTAAAGGAAAGTGTGGGGATGTATGAAATGAAAAAATAGAAATATAGAGACAGTATCCAGGTTAAGACTTACCAAAAGTTCCAGAGTTCTTGGCTGAAGAGAGCTTCCACACAACAAAAAGAAATTAAAATTTAAAGCGAGAATATTAACTCTCCAGGATCACTGTCCTTGTTCAAGTAAAACCACATGTACAACAATTTTGCTGAATGAGCTGTGCATGCATCAAGTCTTACAGAGGAAGGATTGGAGAAAGGCCTACCCAATGTTCATGAGGAAAAACAATCACAAAAATATTTCATATTGCTTATTTTTGCCACGGGGAAGAACTTTGACTCAAACAAAACAATGTCTAATTAATGTTAAGCAATTAGGAAAGACCTTGTCTCCAGGAAAAGCATGGCATGTAAAAGTGCTTCTGCTCTGCCACAAGGGACCTGCCACTTTCTATGGGGCACTCAAACTCAGAAACCTCAGCCTGGGCTCCTTTCTCTGCCTTTCAGTTTGAGCCCTGAGATGATAGAACCCTGGGAAGGAAGTTTTCAGTACAGTCTTCAGTGGTGATTCTTCCCTTCAATGTACTTCCAAATGGTGAGGGAAATCAGGGTGTTGGGCCTGGGATGCTGATGTTTTCCCCAAATCCCCAAAGTCGAATAGATGCAAAGTAACGTCTATATGTGGGCTGCTTTTTGCCACATTTTTTTGGTGAGTTGTGTTATGAAATTAAGGGTAAATCTATCACTGTTTATATATTCCAGATATAAATAGTAAAAGTAAATGGCACCCTTATGTTTTACCATCAATCTGCAGATAACAGTATAAGACAAAAGCTCAGATGGCTGTAGCCTGAATTTTGAGTGCAGGCAAGCCAATTGACTGAGGTGTAAAAGACTAGGCATGCTTCAAACTTGCATCCCAACTAAGATGTGTCTCCTCTTCCTTTGGCAGAAACTTTGGATCCTCTCATGTCTAAAGATCCTCTGCTACAGACTTTCCCTGTTCTAGTGCTTTTAATCACTACTTGTCAATAAATAGCTGACAAAAAATGTGCTCAGCCTACCTCTGTAGCTTGGAAATGGTGCTGGTTCTGTGTGCAGTGATGGTGTGAGGTTCAGGCTTTCCATGGAGAAGAACAAAGGAGTAAGTGTACAGAGAGTACTGCCCAGGACAGACAGGCAGATATCCCCTCCCTTTTCTCTTGAAAATGTCAGAGGGTGGTCATTTAAACCTCACAAGCACCCCAAATCAGCAAGAACCATTCTGTTTGGCATCACGTGGTGAGAATTATGGTTCAGGATCAAAATGGATTTTCAACTTTTTTACTGGTGGTGAAGTCTATGAAGAATCTGCCCAGAGTAAAGGAGATAGGGAACAGGATATCCAAAAAATAAGTCCAGGTGTTAAAAATGCTGTTTGTTTTTCTTCCTAATATGCATGAGGTTTTTATTTTTGCCGTAGAGTTGGTTTTATAGGTAGGGGAAGCTCAAAAGAAAAGCATAGAGCTGCTCTTGTACAGGTGATTATGTCCAAAAAAACCCTGCTCTAATTCAGATTGCTCTTTTGCGTGGGCAGTAAGTGTTTGTGAGCAGAACACCTAATATTTAGTCAGTCTCAACTCATCAGCTCAGCACCAGCATCCTCTGACTGCAGCCCAGGCTCGCTCTGCAGGCCTGGCTACAGAAGCAGATTCCAGAAAATTAGTTTAGCATGTCAGTCCAGCACAGACCTCCAGGCTTTGGGAGGGGGAATGAATGGGGGCTCAGTTCTGGTGCAGAGCACATGGATCTGAGCCTGCCCTCTGATTTACACACACGCTGAGCTCGGGGGAGGGCACAGGTGTATGTGGGGGCAGAAACAGGCACGTTTGTGTTTGTTTTTTTAAAAAAGCAGCGCAGACCTCGACTGTGCAGCCAGATCTGTCCCAGTCTGGCACATGCTTTATGTCCATCCAGTAGCTAACTTCATACCTGAGGCTAGATTACAGAATGTGGTCTTAGTTCAAAGTGGCTTTGTACTGCTGCCAAACAAGGAACCGGGCTCAGTGCTTATTCTCCGAATCAAAAATACATTGTAAAAAAGCAACATAACACAGAATTAGGGTTGCATGGTTTAAACATTAAACAGTCAGCAGGACCAAAGGGAAAGATTTCTGTGCCTGCATTAGCCCTAAACCAGCCTATTTCTATTACTATTTTTCCAGCCAGACGTGCAGCCTATGACCAGTGTTCGCTCTTGATGAAAGTAGTGACATTTTTGTGGTGTGGGAGGCAAATGGAGCCTTTAAATGGGCTGGTATGAAGAAGTGCCAACTGGCCTATAAACCTCCCCAGTGCATCTGGTCTAATTTTCAGCTTGAACTGACCTAAAACCATTTCACAGAATGAGGGATGGTGTTTGCTCAGGATGGCTGGACACAGAAGCCATGGCCTGGCTTCCTCAGGTAGATAATTGTAATATCTGGCTAACTGAGCCCAAAAGATGTGTGCAGGTCTGCTGGAAGCTGCAGAAACCTTCTCCCCCTGTCTAAATAGACATAATTTGGAGGTATTGAAACACAGTGAGTATGGCTCTCTGGTTATGACAGCTGCATCTTCCTCCCAGCCCTACTCTTGTTTTTCCAGCCAGAGAGCAGAGCTGAGGCTGGCAAGAAGGTTGGTTGGAGTCTAGCAAAACCAGGCTGGTTGGAAGAACTAAAAATGGACTGATCTGCTTGGTCAAGTCCAAGAAAGATCAAAACTGCACTTCAGGGCCTTTAGTGAACTGAATTGCCCTTACATGCGTTAACACAACTTGTGACACTGACGGTCCTTATGTATCTCAGGTTTTTATCAGTGAGTAGTTAGCCTTGCCCATGAGCTATTTTACATGCTTCTGAGACATGTGGGCTGTAAATTGGTTTAAGTATGAGCCACAGATTATTGATATCTCTCCCCAGACACTGGAAATGCTGCTTGAAGTACACAATCTATAGATTTGCAGTTGCAGCTGAAAGCTGGTCAAGTAAAGCAAAAGCACATGGCCTCTGTTTGGCAAACACAGCCAAAGGTTCCACTTCACTGTTATTTGCAGATCTTATTCCAGGTTCAGGCTCAATGGGTTTGACAAACTCATGGTTTAAGATTCCTGATTAATGGCCCAAGAAGTAAAGCCTGTGTGTGTTTTTCCTGTGTTCTGTTACATACTACTAAATTTTCATTTGGAGCAGGTATTTTTCTCTTGGGAGGGGTAGGGGGGGCAGGAAAGTCCCTGGAAAAGTGATGGCTGTGGAAGCTTGCAGGGTTGCTCATGGATATAGGGGCTAATACTGCAGGAGCCCAATGTGGGGAATGTAAATCCCTTCAGGAAGGCAGCAGGCAGGGCTGTGCTGCTGCCTGGAGCAGCCTGTGGTAGGAGAGAAGGTGTTCTTGTTTAATTGTAGCTTAAACATATTAGTCACGAGTCTTTCTACACTGATTTCCTTCCTTTACACACCCTAGTGCCTTCCAACTCTCATCAGAAGAGATAATCAGATTTTTGGCAGCACTGTGCTCTGATAGTCAGCCTCTCAATTGCAAGGCTTTGAGTAGGTTCAATTGGAGAGATTTCCCACGTGGATGGGAAAAGCCCTGACACAGAGGCTGTCTTTCTATCAGATCTGAAGCTGCTGTGCTCTGAAGCCTGCAAGTTGTCTGTGAAGCAGCTATAAGAACATTTTTCACGTGGTCCAACATTTAACTTCTGTAAACATCCAGAAAAAAAACCCAAACCCTTAAGAACCCCCCCAAACTGTCATCAGGTAATGTGACATAAATGCAGAGCATGGAAACTTCTATCCAAACACTTCACACTGAGCAAAGTTATAAGCTACTGCAAAGAGGGTGTCCTGTAATGGAAAATATGATGCAAGATGAGCTAGATGAGAAGCTGCCACTGGTATGTGAAACTGCAAAGCCATGGGTGGCTTGTTTTCCTTCTGCCTTTCCACCTAAGCTGTGTAAGCAGCATCTGCCACCAAGGCTATTTTTGTATTAAATTTCAAACTTCAGGTAGAATTTACAAGCTAGTTAATGGTTGTGTGTTAGGCCTTTTTTTTAGATTATAAATATACACGCTTTCAAGTAGGATCTTTCAAATTTAAAGCTGGGGGAATCATTCACACTCAGATTCTGAAAAAGGAATTTTTTTTTCTCTGAACCCGTACGCAAAATATCAGCTCTGATTCCCTGACTTTGCCTAATCAGTGGAATTACTCCCAAAGGATGGTCTCACCTTTTTTTACCTCCAGAAAGATGAGTGAGAGAGACTTTGTAGCCTATTTGTCTGCAGTTTCAACCTCTTCAGCTCTTGACTGTGAATCCTGACAAACTAAACAGTTCTTAGGGATGCCTTGATCCTCTCTGCCTCTCCCTCAGCAGCTCCCTTCACCACTGGACAATCTGCTTAAGGAGAAGGTGGTGGAGCAGCAGCTGGTAAGGGAAAAGAGGTCCTGGGGTAGAGTGGAGGGGTTCTTTTATTTGCCAGAGCATCTGACTCTCAGCTGCCCTGCTTCTCACTTCTTATTTCTTTCCCCTCTCCACCACAGAAGATGACATAATTTCTCTACAAAGTGCCACAGTGGCCATTTTTCCAGCCCAGCTCCTTCTGGGAATTTTTAGACCCAGTCTGAAGACTCGTAAAGGTTCCATTACTCTTCTAATTAGGAAATAAAGAAGGCTCATTATTTTGTGAGGGGCAAAGGACTTAAACCTTTTAAGCAATTATTTCCATGGTGAAATAGTACCCATAATTGTGAAATGAAAATTGAAGCCAAAGAGATTCAGATCCCAACAACTGGTTTGACATGAGAAAGAAGGGGGGAAAGCCCACAAAATCTGATTGCCCCTTTTCTAGTAATCCTTCTTGCCAGAATGCAAAAACTCCCAAACATCTGGCAGAGTTAGGTTAGCAAGAGTGAATAGAAGAATTTAGACACACACGAAGGCTTACAACAACAAGCAGAAGATTATTTGTAGAAACTGGATGTCCAAAATCCCCTGTGCCTACAAACTGGGAAGGAGAGGAGTGAGAAAACAATGACCCAATTTTGCCAAAATTTTCAAATTTCAGGAGTTGAGGAGTACAGATATTGCTTAATATCCAAACTTTCCCAGTTGATTTCTACCACTGCACTAGGTAAGTCTGGCTTTCTCTTGCTGCATCTGAGCCCAATGAGTTACTTGTGCAGAATTAGAGTCACCCTTCCTTATTTGAAGGGCACAGGACAATGTAGGAAGGGGTACAAAATCTGCAGGATGTCTCCAAGCCTAGCTGACAGCTTGCTTCTTGATTTTTCTTTTTCTTTGTGCAACTTCTAGTTAAAAAAGGAATGGATTTAAAATTAGCATTAAAATTAGCATAATAAACTGATATATCACTGACAACCTGATTCAAGAACAGGTCTTCCCAGTTTCCTATGTAATAAATATGAGTTTGGGGGTGAAAAGGGTTTCTCTGGCCAGCCACTTCACAGTGCAAGCGGCACAAAAATCCCTGTGCATCTGCTTAAGAGAACATGGTGTAGCTGTGCAGAAAGTGCTGCCCACTAAAATCTGCAGCTCTTTAGTCATGGAAAGGGCTTGTGCTTGTCTCTGGGTTCAGCTCACGTGAAATCCTAACTCTGTAACTCCAGTCCCCTCCCTGTGCCCTGGGGACTCCTGCTGGGGTCTGCAGGTCTGGATGTGACAGAGGAGGAGCCAGTGAGGATGAGAATGCTGGATGGGACACAATAAAACTGGAGATTTTTAGGGAGCTGATCTTTGCCTGGGCAGGATGCACGTTTTCACAGGAGCTAAATGAGATTTCAGTGTGGCTGCCTTGATTGAAGGCCACCTGAAAAGCCCTGTAAATCACAGCTGCTCATTAAGGTGAGTTTTAAAATACACCACCTTCTGAGCCTGGATTTGCTGTTGATTTAACAGGAGAAGGAGGATACTGTATGTAGAGAATTTGAATTAGTGTTCTCAGCAGTGGTGATGTTTGTGTGAGTGTTTTATAAGGAGGGAGTTATATCTGAAAATACTCTCCGAGGACTCCATGCACAGGGGTAGGGGAAGATAAAAATCTAGCTTTCCATTTTCTTTGGAATATTCTACGTATTCAGGAGAGGGAATTTAAGTGTCTTAAAACAACAGGGAGAGTTCAGCCAGTTCCTCAGAGTTTTAAAATCCTTCATCACTCACTACTGTCCCACTTGATTTACACTTCCTAAGGTGGGCCAGCCACACTTGAGCACTACAATAGCCAAATACATAATAAAAAGCTAAAAAAGTCGTAAAAGTTTTACACAGAGGATGTGACCAGCATAAACAGCTCACAACATGTCTAATGCACAGTATAGGTGTCTGTGGAGCAAGAAAACAGTCATTGTTTTAAAAAAAAAAAGAAATCTTATGTTACACCAGACAGTCTAAATGCATAATAGTTCTGACCCTGGTGCCTCCCTCTGGTTGTGTGCTGGGATCTAGCAGCACAAAACAATTTTGCACCAAAATTTTGGAATGTTTCCATTTTGGCAGAAAGTGCTGTTTGGAGGAGAGGAGCTGTGTTGCTAAGGTGCAGGGGTGTGGGAGAGACCAGCCCAAGGCTCTGCTCCCTTCCTTCAGGTCCCAGTTTTCCTTCCCAGATTTCTCCTGACTAATTTAGGGCAGGGACTGGACTAGACTTCAGGTCAGGGTTAGTGGTTTACTTCTGCTGTAGAGCAGAGGAAACCCAACAACGTTTAACAGAAATAAAAATG
Organism: Pachycephala philippinensis; assembly: GCA_013397055.1. Taxonomy (NCBI): domain Eukaryota; kingdom Metazoa; phylum Chordata; class Aves; order Passeriformes; genus Pachycephala; species Pachycephala philippinensis. The sequence goes on along the minus strand of VWZT01016557.1, from coordinate 119,393 downwards.
TAAGCTTCAATGAATGAAGTGATAATTCACCTGAGAATTGCCTTTTTGTGCTCATTCCCACCGAAATTTATTATATTACCCCGACTTCACCCCTTCCCTTCAACACCCCTTGCTGTAGATGGACTTGCTGTTTATGTGTTTGGGCAGCACAAAAGCATTTACAGGGGAATGAGCCCCACTCCCCAATGTTCTCTTTACTCATCTGTGCAAAACCTGCTCAGTGGGATCTGCTGTTGTTCCCTAGCAAATATTCACTGGGTGGGCTTGAGTTTTTGAGATTTTGTTTGCTCAAAAAGTTCTTGAGCAAGTTGGCTTTGGTGAGGTGTGAGGCCTGGAGTGGTTGACACCTCGTCAAGGATTGAGGCACTTTCTGTGTGTCTTTGGTGACAGTGCTGTATAGAGAATATCCTCAGCCTGGTTTGGGCTGCAGAGCTCTCTCTCTGTGGAAAAGGAGATGTAGTGGCTGAGTACTGATGACAGCAGGAATAAAGTACTGCATTTTTTTCTACACTTGATTGAGTAAAGCTGGACTATAAAAAAAGGAAGGGTTTGGAAATTGCCTGACTTGACTGATTTATTCTTATTGTATATGAGGCCTAAGGCTGTGTCTGTAAACACAGGTGAATGAAAACTTGGATCTATGGACACATTGATGGAGACAATTACAGTATGCAGTTTATGCAAGCTTTTTCCAGGAGAAAAAAAAAGGCAAATAGATACCCAACTTTAAACAGGTATGATGCATGGGAGCACATAAAATACACCTAAAAGGAGCAGCCCTATAATAACAGAAACCTCAAAATAACAGGACAGTAAAACTAGTGACACAGGAGAATTGTAAGATGGCTTGATGACTGAACTATCCAATACTTGGACTACTTTTTGTGTTTGTGCACTCCATCTGATATTCGTATCTCAGAGAAAAATAGGACAAAGTCTGGAGAAAGATCTTGTGGGGTTGGGGTTGTTTGGGGGTGGGTTTTGAGAATTTCCATAGCATTAACAGAAATTTGCATACAGGAAATGTAAGGAAAGCACGATTTTTCGTAAAACAATTACAAAATACCTGACCTTTTCAAAATGAAAATGCTTCTATGTGAGTCAAGGTCTCTCTGATGGCCTTGCCTTGCAACTGAGGGAAGCACAGCCATCTGGGTTGTTTTTGTTTTGTTTGTCAAACCAGTCTCTCATGTGATACCTTCTGAAAGCTGCCAAATCCTCTCAAATCTTGGGTGGCCCGGGCCTGAAACAATAAGTGGTCCAATTTCCCATACTTTTGCAGTATGTAACCACCAATATATTTTTATTCCTGATTAAATTTGGACAGCGTTTATAGAAAATACTCTTCTCCTTGGACAAAATGAATCAAAATGCCTTTTACTAATCCTTATGAGCGTATGAAGCTGAAGTTCATAAGACAGAGCTTGTACTGTAGGAATTTCGTAATCAATCACAACTAATCTGGAAGATAAGATGAAACAGCAACAGGGAAATTGGTCACTGTGTCAAAAAGCTTAAGTTAAATATTTTTTCTGGATATTTCTCTGTGCTTCTTCACACATCTTTAAAGGCTGCCAAGAGACCATAATAGTAAGCAATGAATGAATAATATAATTTCAGGAGCTGAAATTTCTTCTGTTGGAGTTTTTATTTATGGATTTGCTGAATATCACTGGAATGTATTTCAGAAGAGTTATTTTTTGGCTTTTTTTTAGTTAAATGTTATTGAAGGCGTTCTGAGAGCAGTAGTTGGAGCATTCTTTTCTATTTCTGGTACTTTATGATAAAGTAGAGAATTAGGAAGGATGTCTCTTGACGTTGTCAAGAGGAGATATACATGAAACTTAATTGGAAGGGGAAAAAAATTCCAATTAAGTAATGAACTCAAGGACAGTTCTGAAACGTTGGAATTTCCCTTGAGACAGGCACTTGGGACTCTGACCACCCTGGTGAACTGCCTGAATAGAATTTTGCCCGCTCACAGCGTTGTGCAAATGCTATTTAGAGTTCAGTGTGCCTCTGGCACAGGTGGGGATGGAGCTGCTCACATCCCCTGGGAGGGAGAGGGGCACTTCCCTGCCTGGCTTGGGATTCCCAACAGCTCCTCGAGGCTTCGGGCAGATGCCGAGTGCTGGTGGGAACTAAGGAGTAATCCCTGCTTCTGTGGGCTGAGGGGAGCCAGCAAATCCTCTCACTGTGATTTTATGAGTTCCTGACATCCTGCTGGAGGCAGGATGACAATGGTTTGAAATATGGAGCTATACATTCCAGCGGGTGTGGAGCTATCCCACTGCCTGCTCGTGCAGTCAGCAGCTCAAGGGTTTTATGGTGTGGCTCAGAGTCTGTCACAAGTGGGGCTGGTATCTCACCAAAGGATGCTGAATTTATCCATGATCTAATCAGAAATGGGAAGTGTTGTCCCATTGGGAAGTGCCTGTCCCCCAGTTGGACCAGGCAGGGACTAAAGCAAACTGTTCCTCTAATATTTGGTTTGCATGCATCTGTGTATGAACACTCTCAGTGATTGTGAGGAAGCATTCAATTATATTTAACTGCTCAGAAGCCAAATTAAAGAAGCTGAGTGTAATTTCTTTCAATCAAATATGGAATATTTAAGACTTGTTTTGAATACTGAAAGTTGGCAACTAAATGCAGGAGTGTGTTTCTGACCTATTATCAGTTTAAATCCTCTTTAACAGCTAAGGACACTTCTTAGAAAACCTATCAAATATGATTTTTTTCTTCTTTGTTTATGGTGTCACAGTGTGCTAAATTCTAGAAAAAGTCAAACTCGTGATATTTCTTCCAATGAATCCAAACAATAGCTATTAGCTAGGAATTCAACATGCATTCTGACACTCAGAAGCAGCTCTGACTCAAGGCATATGTATATTTATCCTGATGGTTATAATGTCATATGTGGTAGATGCTGGCAAGGACATCCCTTTCCTTTACCCAAAAGCATTTAGCAGTGGTGAAAAGACTTTTGTCAAGGCGGGCATAATTCCTTCCATATTTGTGCTTTTTAAAAAAGCTCATTGATTATTTTTTTATTTGTGAATGTTGTCTTTGTGGCTGCAAATAATAGAGATGTTAACCACGAGCCACTGGTGACTGGTTTATATCATCAGGATCTAAACTTGCAGCTCTGGGAATTGCTGCTGATGACTTGTGAGACTGAGTGCTAGAAGTGAGAGGAGTGTGGTAATGGTGCTACCTTAATCTTAATAAAGAGTAGCGTATGATAATCTAGAAGGTTTAATGGAAGGATAAGTTATTTTCTTTATTGGAAAATGTAATGAATCTTCAACCAAACGTTATTAAAGATGTCTTTTCAATCTCTAATGGGGAAAAAATGCAACCTCTCAAAGACTGCTGGTTTTTTTGAGCTTTGTATCCTGAGGTTCTTAACAAGCCAGCTCTGAGATCTGTTTTGAGAGGGATGCTCTGAACGTGTGTCACAGACAAACTCATGTTAATTTTTTGTGGTAACACATAAATCAGGACCGCAATGCCAATGAACACCCGTGGAAAACTGTGGCCTGCTTGCATTGCTGGGTTCCCCCTGATATTGCTAAAGAAGATAAGCAGTGATCCCTTACAGACATTTTTCAAGGTATCTGGAGGTGTTTCTTGTATCCATTGTTACCAATGCAAGAAGATCCAGGAGCCCTGCAGCCCTTCCTGCTGATATATGGCTTGTCTGAGGAAGTGGTATCTGAGGAGATACCTCGTCTTACAAAAGAAGAATTCCAGATAGCCAGCTGGGAGCATTAGTATTGTGTTTCCATTCCTCTAGAAACAGACTTGGAGCAAGGTCATTAAAATCACTTTAAAAAGCATTTCAAATGTAAATTCAAAGGACTGAATGGGAACAGGATAGAATTATTCCCCCAGCGTTGTATATTGTTAATTAAGTTAAGTGTGCTTCATACAGCTGGCACTTGGTGCTTGATTGCTGTGGAATATTCTTGGAGGGACAAGAGAATGTTTGATTTTGTGACGTTCATCTGTCTCAAAGAACAGGAAAAAGATAGGATATTTGCACTCTGTCTGCAAATATCAATACCCTGAAGGTTACACTAAACTCCAGGGTTTCAGAGCTTGCCACAGGAGGGGAACAAGTGTCACTTTGGTAAAGGAAGGGACAAACAGAGATTGGAGCCATTCAGAAGATCAGATATTTAATGAGCGCTGATCATAGGAGAGCTGGAAAGTCATAAAGTATTTCTTCAAGCAAGTGTGAGAGAATTTCATGTAAGAGAATTTAATTCTAACGCTTTCAGTTCCACTGTCTGACCAAAGGGCAGGCCAAAGTAGGTTTGATATAATGTGCAAAAGCTGCGTTCTACAGAAACCTCAATTTTGCCATAAACTAAGGGTACCCCACTTGCACAGCAAAGCACGGGGATGGAATCTCTTGGAAGCAAAGTCATTTAGAAGTGCAGAGGAACTGGAGACTGGAACTGTGAGAAACATATGAGCTGTTACTCCTGTTTTCTGTATGCTCCTGTTACCTCATCTCGTGTTATGCCAGGGATGTAGCTTCTAGAGACAAATAGCAGAGCTGTCTGCAGTTCACACCCCCAGCTGCCCCCCTGAGAAATTCTGTCATGCTACTTCATCAATACTAATGATTGAGGCAGTCTGGGGATGTCGGAGGATAGGCAGCACAGAATGAAATGTAATGTAAAAATATATGGCATGGAGGCTTCTGTACTGCTTCTTTTTCTTAATACCTAATTTCTTTTATTTAAATAAAGCTGTTGCAGGAAATTGCCTGTGAGGGGACATAGCCCAGAGCACTTCACAGAAAGCTGGGTGTGTCTAGATTTGGAGAGGAGCACATGTAATGCTGAATAGTTGGCGAAACCTCACTATCCCTCTCTTTCCACGTGAGAGAGGACAAGGAAAGACATTCCACTATGTCCACTATTACACTAAATGATGCATTTTTTGAGAAACTCCCTTAGGGGTTCATACTTTCCTAGGATTGCTGGCATGGAGCACAAAGGATTTGGCACCTGGAGATCCCACCAGTGCAAGTGCCTTCCACATCCTGCTGCTGTGATATAAGCAGAGGGACCACCTCATGGGAACCTGAATCCTGACTGAGATGACATGATGGTGTTGCAATAGGGATAATTGTAGTTTCAGTGGGGCCCCTCAGCTTTGGAACAAGATGCCTTGGCAATATATGCTGCTAGATGAATGTTAGGGACTTGGTGCACTCCCATATCCAGCTCCCAAATTAGGTCTGTGGTATCACATATTGCTAATATTTCTTCATTTGCTTCCTCTTCTGCTTCTAATAATTTCTTTTGAGGCAGATATTGCAATTCCTTCATTGGGTAAGCCCAAAGGCAGGCAGAGGTTTTGGCTTAGCAAAATGCCTGGGACTGCTGTCGAGGTTCTGTCTGCTGTGCCAGCTCCTCCCCATAGATTTGTTCTCTTTGACAACAAATGACAGAAATTTGGCTTTTCCAAGGAAGTGGCAAGGGCTTGTCCTGTCCAGAGGGGACTGCGTGGCTGGCAGATTGAGGGAGGGATGCACTCTGATGTGTAGCTCTTTGCACAAATCCCCTGTGTGACTTTGGCACAGCCACAGGCTGCTCTAGTTGGCCTCCAGCTGTGGCTCTGCTGTTGCACCACTCAAGCTGAGAGGGTGAGATCTGCAGAGCACTACAAATCCTGTTCTAAAAATGTTGTTTACTGGGGCAGGTAACACTTGTCCGTCATCTGAGTGTTCAGAGAGAGGCACAAAGCTGCAGTTGTTGTTCTGAGCTGGGCCAGCACAGCTCTGCCCTCTGCATGTGACAGGAATGGGAGTGTGGGAGCAGAGACTGGGTGCTCTTGCCTCTTCCCCTGTTCACTGTCTTGTTCTTCCCAGTGCTGTCTCTGCTGAGATGTATCATATTGATATATACAGCAGGTCTGAACACCTCTGTGGATCTAAGCTGGATCTGCATGGATCTCTTCAGTACCTTTTTTCCAGGTGTAAAAAGGGAGCAGTACTCTCTGCTTCTTATAGTGCTGTATTTTACCTGTATGGCACGGAAGTGCAACACTACAGAATGAATTTCTCTCTGTAGGTGTGTGCAGTGTGGCCTGGACTGGCTGGAGGAGATGCAAGGAAATCTATGACAATAAAATATAGCATGAGCTGGCTGTGAAGTGGTGACTCTCTTCACACTGTTCCCCTTAGGCAGGCGTAAAATGTGGACAGTAGTAAATTCAGTGTTTGATGCAAACACTGGCAGAATCAGGTATTCAGGTATTCTGCTTAAGTTTGTTGAGCCTCCAGTTGCTTGAGGTGCCTTTCTCTGTCCATGGCTTGCCATCCTTAGGGATATGGCCACGGAGAAGTAGTCACAAGTGTTGAGTTCTGCTACAGCAGACAGAGCTGCACAGGACACCTAAATGAAGATCCCAAGTGTTTGCAAACATGGGCATGTGTGGGACTTAAATGGGCTTTGCCCACGAAAGCTGTGTTTTCATTTGAGTCCAAGTTTATGACCTTGCCCTAACCTCTGCTCACTGCCCGAGCCAAGCTGCTGAAGCTGAATAGTTCATTAACATCAGAGCACAAAGGGGCCTGGTTCTCACATTGCTGCAACAATAGGAGATGTCAGGGAATATTGATTTGATTAGGCTGATACTTGGTGTAGCTTGGCCTAAGGGAGAGGAGAATCAAGGCCAAGGAAGATGCCTCACCCTCAAAATGCCTGTACCAGCAGCTGTGTAATTTGTAAGCTGGTTGCAAAAGCAGATGATGGCACCATCTCTTCTGCCTGGAAAACAATACTCAAAATAAAGCCAAATTTCCAAAGGAGGAGTGTGTACTGTGCAATTGTTTTGGGGCAAATGCACTGATTTTTCTCAAAATGAGGCAAACAGGGAAAGTGTGCAAATTTCTGAGCGCTGCTACTTGCCTTGCGTGTGGTTTTTCATGACTGGCAGTGGAAAATGGAGATGTTTGGAAAATGATACACATCTGCTGTTCATAGTTTGTACTCTGTGTGAGACGAGGGCATGTTCTTCAAAAAAGGGGTCCCTGAGGGCAGAGTTCCCTTACCATGTGTTTGCCTGCAGAAAAAGGGTATAAAAGCCCTACTTTTGGAAGCAGTGCTTCCAAAAAGAGCTCTTTTTTTACTTTTCTGCTAGTGAGTGAAGGTGCTGTGAAGTCTCTGTTCTTTGGGGGGCACTGTGTACTAATAGCTAGGCTTAGTTTTGTAGTGGAAAAGTGCATGTATTCTGTTTTCTTTGGAATACAGGCCACTATGCTGTTTGTTTTGCTTTTAGTAAGGTAAAGTCACTGTGTCCATGATTAATTCTTTCTTGTTGTGGGGTAAAATATCTTTTTGCAGCAGCTTTTTGGATGTCTTTTTAGTTTTGATATTTTTTTAGTATATAGATGTGCTTTGCATATATCTAGTTGTCTAAACCCAGAGAAAGAAAATATCTCACCCAGCAGAAATGGGTAGATACACCAGACGAAAATGAGTGGCAAAGAGGCATAATTATATGCCAACTTTCTAATTACTTTAATCCAAGGTCAAGAAGTGCTGCTCGTGGAAACACTTGACTAAATCCTACTCTCAGGGTGCTAGGTAAGTCTCTCTTCCCTGTATCCTGGGGGCCCTTATTTCTCAATACCTTCAGGAAAGCTGAGTACTGGTACCATCTTCTGCCCTGCATTCATTGCTTGGGTTTTGTGGACTAATGCTTTTTGATTCCTGCACCTTAAACAGGATCCATTGCTTTTTCACTGACTGCTTTTGTTAGCACTCTGAAGAATCATATTGCTTTTCAGGTGGAAATGAGCACAGTCCTTGCCATTCTTGGGGGGGTTTGGGGCACTTGGAGTGAGAGGCTTTGTGCCCTGGGTACAGCTCCTCTGGATGTGCTAAAAATCCTTGATGGCAATAGCTCATTGCATGGCTCTGGCTCTTCCACTGGATAGAAATGAGTCCTAGGCAGACTGAGAGTGGAATTTGTGTTAGGAAGTGCACCCTCCTCAGTACTCACGTTCTAATCCTTGTTACTGTGTCTAAGCACACCAGTTTTTTTTTATTTTTAGCTGACTGACACTGTACTGCACACGGCCCCGCGTTTGAAGAGATGCTCATATTTCTCTGCTCTCTTTTGTGGTAGCTTTTACACCCTCTTTGAGCGTGCTGGTGGCTTTGAAGTCCTATGGATTGCGCTGTTTCAGGCCAAAAGATACTGCCTGAAGCAGCATGTGTAAAATTTTCCTAAAAAGCTACCTCTGCCTGTCTAACATAGAAGCAGCTTGTCTGTGCCCAGGAGGTAATTATGAGGATGATCAAATCTGCTCGTGGTGTGTGGGCTTCTCCCTGGTGCCCTCTCAGCAGCAATCCCCCAGACAGAGCTGCCAGCTGGGTGGCTGGCTCACAAATCTCAGCTTACTCACCTTCATGTCAGAGGGCAACAGCTGTGAGCTCCAGCACCTGGGCTGCAGCCTCTGTGTGTGTGAGATGAGGCTGATTTCAGATGAGCTGTGGAAATGGCACAGCCATAGCATCATTTAGACATCGTCTGCTGGGGTGGGGGAAACCCACACTGTGCTCTCTTTATGCTGTGAGGAGGTCAGAGAAAACGTGCAGAGCCAAACCGTGCTCTCTGCGCTGGCCTGGAGCGAGAGGGGAGGTGTGAGCCAGCCCTGGGCGCACGGCACATTTCCTGCCTGCTGCTCCTCAAAGGAGGAAAAAAGCAAAGTCTGCTGGAGAGCCAAGTGTAAGCTGGTGAAGCATCTCCTCAGCTGCTCCTAGTGCTGATTTTCTCTGGGTGTGCTTCTCATCCAACCCAGTTCCTGAGCTAATCGTGTCCCCTGGGGGCCGGGGAGGTTTAGTCCTCCTTCCTTCCATCCAAGCAAGTGATGAAGGTGTCCCCCACCCTGCTATATGCAACAAGGCTTCCAATGAGATCTGGGTAGCCTGGACATCTCGTGTGATCTCAAAAAAGTTCCCCTTGCCTTTGATTGTGAAGTTCCACTTAGCACTTGTATTCTGGAAGGGCTGAAAGTGAAGGAGGTACTACTGAAAACCTGAGCTCTGAAGGATGCAGAGTTCAATGCTAGTGGGTGCCCCTTTGCATCCTCTGACAGGAGCCACCTGTAAATGCCTGCTGTAAATATAGTTATAACATGCCTGAATCCACAGTTGTAACAATTTAGGGAACTCCCATGGTAGTCCTTGCCCTCACCACCAGGATTGCCACTCTAGCCACACCATCCCCTTTGCTTTAAACCCAAGAGACCCTTTGTATCACAGCACAGAGCAGAATGGGCAGGGGTGGAGTGGTTCAGAATGTGTCTCTGAAGTGGCAGCAGAGGACACTGCAGTGACAGTGGTGGGACACTCAGTGCTGCTCAGTGCTGTAGTGATCACCTGCACCATGTCAAATAAAGAGAAGAAAAGTAATTTTGGGAAGCTCAACAATAAAAATGACTTAATTCTGAAAAGCGAAATATTGCCCCTCCATAAATACCCCAAAGGCTTTTTCCAGGCAGGGATCACAGCTCTGTCACTGCAGCTGCTTTGGGAAGAAGGCACTCGGAGGCTGGACCAGCAATAACCCAGGTGGGACCCTCTGGCCACCCCTGCCTGCTGAGCCTTGAGGGCTTTGTGGTGCCAAAATGCACAAGGTTCAGTGTCTGCACACAGCAACCAGAGCTGCCCCCCTAGGGGGATGATTTATACTGCTCTTTCTAGGCCACAGATTTACCTCAGCTTTAGATTGTAAATTTTGCAGGAAAAATTGATAAACCTGAGAGAGCCCCAGTCTCGACAGAGATTTCCAGGTACTTCTACCATGATTCTTCTGAGGGAGAGACTGCAGGCTGAGGTCTCCAAGAATGCACTAACAACCCAAAATGTGTGTGTGCTTTGGCTCTTATCACAAGCAGTCCCACCCTTGCCCTGAGTTATCAAGCTGGAGAGCTTAGCAATGAGCACTTGCAGGGCTCTTCCTTACTGTGATAAGGTATTGATATTAAAATTGTACTTGATTTAGGGGTTTCATTTCTGCATATACTATTTTTTTCTCTGTCTTACGTGTGCAATAAACCAGGATTTGGGTTATTCAAGTCCCAGAAATATTTTTAGCTCTGTGCTGTGACACAAAGGGTCTCTCGTTGTTACAGCAAAGGGGAGGGTGTGGCTAGAGTGGCAATCCTGGTGGTGAGGGCAAGGACTACCATGGGAGTTCCCTAAATTGTTACAACTGTGGATTCAGTAAATATTACTATATTTACAGCAGGCATTTGCAGGTGGCTCCTGTCACAAGATGCAAAGGGGCGCCCACTAGAATTTATCTCTGCATCCTTCAGAGCTCAGGTTTCCAGCAGTATCTCCAGGAAAACTCTGGTATCTGTGAAATTTGTTGGCTTCAGAGCTTCAAGTCATGGAATTCAAAAGGTCCTCTCAGTGAAATTCAACTGAGCGAGAAGGATGCAAACTTTACTTTTTGTGATGTAAACCCCGAAGTAAAATTGGGGTTTTTTTGAGGAATTTTATTGAAAAGATTACCTGGAATACAGAGTTTTGGATGCTTTAGTAAGGGAGTATCAAACCCATGGCAAGAAGAAAAAGCTAAAATACCACAACAACCCCCATCTGCTTTCAGCTTTAGGCAGTGTATCCCTTCTAGCTCCCTGTTGCCGTGGACACTGCGATTGCAGGGGTTGATGGCCAAGCTGGAATGGGAACCTGAGGGTACTTCTAACATTCATTTTCCTGTCCTGAGAGTCCACATCCCTTCATCCTGCTTTGTTCTTAGCTTGGATTCTTCAGTGTTTTCCCTCCTAAAAATCTAGGGGATGCTAAGATGCAGTAGAGATTTGTAATTCCTTCCTAAATAATGTCACTACCTCTTTTTATTTGGTCATGGATACGTGGGCTAATAATTTCTGTAGTTAATGGAACGACTGGGAACAAGGATTTTGTTCTCTCTTGTCCAGTAAATCCTGCAAAACAAAGTTCCATATATGCTGTAGGTATTACTTTTAATATTTAAAACCATCATAGCCACATCATGGGAGCTGTCTGGCATTAGAAGAACTTTCCAAAGGGTTGTTAAAATGAAGGAAAAAAGTGCCTTCAAAAAACAAACACCACTTTTTGCTCCATATAATAAAGCAGTGAAATTTAAAATGGCACTAGAATAATTATGATTTCTTGCTGTTAATCTGTGTAGATTTGGCTCTCTTTGAATTTTTTTTTATGCTATAAAGATTAGTTTACTGTCTGTGGACTGGATCCTTCTTGCATTTCACATGTGACTAAATCTGTGGGGCCCAGTGGCCAGAAAAAAAGACCCAGAAAGGCATTAAAATAGTTTAGCCTGTTCAGCTGCAAAGTCATCTTATGCATAGTTTCCCCCTAACTGGTTTTGTGTATGTTATTGTCAAATATGAATCTGCAGAACATCTCCTGGTCTGGAATCTTGTTCCCTCAGAGCAGTCAGCTGTTCTCCTGCATCTTTTCTTAGTGGCTGGTATCATGTGCATGTTGGAGTTTCTATACTGTGCTGTTTTCTAGGCAATAGTTTTCATTTTTATTTTCAGACTTAATTAATTTATGTACTTTGTATGTTTCAGTCTTTATCTGTTTGTTCATTTTTTAAGATACCTGCATAATCTGCAAAATTATCAACAGTGTGAGATCACTAAAGCAAAACAAAGATAAGAATTAATCTAAGTTTACTTTATTGATAATATTCAAAGAGAGAGAAAGTATTGGTCATATCAGGTAGATGCAGGGCTATTTTCATAGTAAATGAATCAGGTTTAATGTCTAGATAAATAGTTGTAGAACTTTAAACTAAACTCATGTATCCAACTAGTCCAGCTTGCCAAGGAACATCATCAAAGTTTTGAATCTCTTTAAAAGTTATTTTTCAGAACATGGCTATTCTATCTGTAACTTCTATTGTACTATTTGAAATGGAATCAGGCTGTGAAGCCTGCCAACTCATCTTTCATGTGCCTTTCCCACTGGTGTCTCTCTCTTTCTGCAGAATCAAGTTTGCACAGCAGAGTGTTTCTGTTGCCTTTTACATGTGGTCCTCGTTAAAAAAAAATACAATGAAGTTTAGCTGGGGTGAAATTATTTATTTGATTTTTTTTAAACTGGTGCAAAAAGTAAATATGTTTACTGTGTCTCTTTCCATTCAGCGCATTTCCTTTCTCCTAAGCTCCGTTTGTGTTCAACAAGACAGCCTCCTTCTCCAAGATTAACATTTCTTATGATTGTTCCTGACAGAGGATTTACTTTCAGAGGCCCTGCTAAGGATAACCAAAAAAGGGCATGCAGCAAGACAGTTTTGGCAGCTCGCACGAATTTTCGGAGCTTTTTAGGTCTTGGTTTTCTGATGAGTGGCTTCCTGAGCATGCCTGGGGAATGACAGGCATCTCTGCAGGCAGGCTGGACCCACCTTGGCTTGCGCCTAGCCATTGGCTGCCTATTAGAATAAATTGAGGACAATGCATTCCGCCGCCTGCCAATTGTAAACATCGGGAATATGTGTTCACTTAGCGTTGACTTTTGGGAGGGGCCAAGGAAAAAGCTGCACTTTTATTGAATAGGGCTGTGTGTGCGAGGCTGCTGGTGTGCCTTTCTCGCTGCCCGAGCAGCCAGTTATTCATTTCCTTCCTACTAGCTGAGAACTTTGCAGCCAGAGGTAAGGAAGGGATTGTTTTGGGACGCGTGTGTTTGGGAGCGAGCCGGGCTTTGCGGTGCGCATCGAGCACCACGCGGAACCGAACCAGCTGTCCGAGACTATTTTTGCTGCTCTCCTCCTCTCTCCGTGCTCCCCCCGCATCCTTTCCAGATGTTCGTGGTGAATTAAGGGAGATCTCCGCGCTGTGCCGGGAGGGTGGAGGGGGGATGGATGTTTGCTCACCCCGCTGCACCCCGATGGGGAGGTGCGGGGCTGGGTCTGTGATGCTCCCACCACTCCAGTTTTGATTCTTTGGTGGGCTTGGTAGTGGAGCAATAACCCATCTACCCCTTCTTTTCTTTTTCTCCCCCCGCCCCCCTTTATTTATTCATTTATTTATTTTAAAAGCCATTGCAATGACAAAATTTTTAGCATGGTAAGGTCTGGTGACTTGCTTTTAATTTTGCAACCCAATATGTGGACTTTCAGGGCAGCCTGGCTGCAAGGGCAGTCTCCGGGCGTAACTGATACAGATACAGTAAAGCTCTGGTTAATGTAAGCGATCTGAGACTCGCTGGAGCAGATGTCCCCCATGGCAGCCTTTCACAGAAGTATTGTTGACAATAGATGGCATCAGTTTTTTGTTTTCAGCCTTCAACATGCGCGGCAGCGCGTTGCCAGAATGTTTCTTGTGAAGTTGTCTTTCCTGTTAAAAGGGGGGGGATAAAAAAAATGTGCTTGGGTGGGACTGGAGCTTTTGAAAGGCTGGGTCTGTGTGTGTCAGAGTGCTGCTGGGGAGAGCTGGATAGCAGGCTCCTCTTCCCAGCTCCTGTGACATCTTGGGACAGTTGGAAAGCACTGTGCAAGGCTGGCTGCTGATAGCATGATATTCTCCATAGCAGGGAATTTCTCAGGGAAAGGGCTGGGAAAATGAAGGGAAGAGGGAGGAAGTTAGCTGCAGATGAATGCTTGGTAGCTGCAGACACTGACCAAGCTGTTAATCTCTGGCCAGACCTGCAGGGATAGAATAGATTTGTCTCATATGTCATATGTTGTTTGGAAGAATGAAAACATAACTGTTTTAAAATGGCTTTTTTATGGAGTATTTGTTTTCAGAGGAGAGTTCCTTTTCAGAGTGTGCAGTTTTTGTACAGTTTTGCCTGAGAAGGCTTCCCCTGCTAAAAGGCAGACAGGAGAATAATTTGGGAAAATAACACATTCCCTCCTTGGCAGCAGCTCAAAGAAAATAAGGAGGCAGAGTGGGATTTTTTTTTGTGAGAAGCGTGTATTTATTCTAATTTGTCTGTTTTGGAAACCGTACTGTGAATGATTGTGTTTGTATGATTTTTCCATTGAAGAACCCTCGGATTCTGCCTCCATTCTTTCTCTGTCTCATTAAATGTAGCAGTAAGTCCTCATCTGCAGCAAGTCTCATCTTTTTCTCCTGCTATTTAGACAGGATGGGATCCTCAAACTAAACACACCAAACCCAATGGAACAGACTCTTTCAGCATAAATTACAAATGGAGCAAAACTTTTAGTCCATTTGCTTGATTGAATGGCCTTTAAGGTAAAGCAGGAACTTTTCTCAATATATTTAAGGAAATGATAGGTCTACCTTTTTTGGGGAAGCTGCTTTGATAGGCAGTCTTAGTCAATGAAACCTGCATATGTTAATGCAGAATCTAAATCGTGATAGGAGGGAAGAAATACCAGATGAGATGTCTGCAAACAAAAGACTCAATTGAAATAATTTGTTTTTCCTGAGAGCTCCTCTTTGTTGCCACTTGCAATGACAAGAGGATCAATTCCACAGCCTTCATTCACAGGGTTAGTCCTGGTGAAATCAATACCATCATTAATGGGTTCAGGCTCTGATGCAAGGGGAGTCCTGTGCACTCTGAATACACTTTGACAGTGAGTGATGTAAGCATGTTTCAGGAGAATAAGGGATTTTCCACAATTGCTGCTTCATGTACTCACAGCAGCATTCTGACATGGAGCAGCCTGAGAAAGGGGTAACTTCCCTTGTGCTTTGATTTCTTGTCCAACACTGATATACACAATGCAACAGTGACACTGAAAGATAGGTGATGTGAAAGGAAAAGTGTGTGGGGGGTGTAAGTTCCTCTGGCTGGCATTAGAGGGAAAATTGAAGTGAGTTTAGATGGGAAAGTTTCTTATTCCTTGGTCTCATTGATGGGGCCACGTGTGACACAGAGCATCTGCTCAGTCCCATACAGGGTTAGGGCACAGTGCTGCTCATCCCAGGTTGGGAGGCCACAAAGGTAGGGCAAGGCTTTTCTCCTGGCTGCCTCCTAGGAGGTGGCTTCTGTCCTGTGAAGATGCCAGGGAGGGTCTATCCAGAGCCTGACTGGAAGTCCTCCTTGTTTCACACTTCCCTTCACACAGCTGGAGCAGCCCTGCCTGTGGGGGTGATCTTTTTCACTGTAGAAAAGTGAGAGCCTGAGGGACTTCCTTCCTGCAGGACAAATAGAACTCAAATGTTCTGGGACTGCTGAGAATACTCTGGTTTCTCAGTAGTTGCTTACACGAGACCTATTCTTGTGGGCTGCCTGAGTTTTACTTTGTATTAAAGATCAGTGGAGTTCTTAACCCCTATCTGCCAGGGGTGCAGCTTGATCCCAGACTGTGAACAAAGAGGAACAGGAAACCATATATGCCTAAGAATGAGAGGGCCAGGAGATCATTACTGTCCATCTGCAGGGCTCGCCTGGACTCTCCTGGGTATGGGAGAAAGCACCAAAAAAGGTAACAGGGCAGAAGGGGAAGTGCAGTCCTGTGAACGTTTCGTTGCCTTTGAGAGGAGCTTTATAGGGAATTTGCAGGATTGGGCTCCAGGTGTACAAAGCCTGAGGCACATAGGCCTGTGACTGCAGAGAGTGGGAGTCTGCCTTCAAAGGGAGCTTTCATTCTTTAAAAATTGTCTCCTCGTAGTAAGTACCCCCTGGCAGCTTGTAAGGAGAGAGGTGCTGCCTTACTCAGCCTTGGGAAACACGTGCATGGGCAGGGGATGGTTTGCTGGCTTTGTGCAGAGCTGCTGAGGGGTTAAATGGGTAAGGATGGATTTGGGGGGCAACTGCACTGGAATAAAGTCACTTACTTGTGTGTAGGCACTTCCTCTTGGGGTGCTGTTCCTGCTTGGAAGATGGAGCTGCTGCTTGTCAAGGGTTTGGCTAAGGCTGAAATTTGACTCAGGCATTTGAAGATCAGATTAGATCTGACCTTTCTGGATGAAACACCGAGGTCACAGGACAGTTGAACTATATAACTTTTTTTTTCCTGATGCTTTTGTACATTCAACTAGCCCAGCAGGGAAGGACACTCAGTACTCTGTAATTTGGGATCCCTCCCACCCCTGGGGGAGCTTGCTCCTACATTTCTCGAGACAGATTTGATCAACCAAAAAGGTTAGGGAATGTAACACTCTCACTCAGCTGGTATGTTAGCTGTACAGTTTACATCCTGCATTAAGGAAGTGCTCCTTTCCATGCTTTTTTCCTGTGGATCTGTGCTTATGAACAGTGTGGGGCTGGCAGCCTGACTGCCCAGCAGACACCAGCATGGTCCTCTCTGTGCCAGCTGCCCTTGTGAGGAATTGCTGCCTTCTGCTCTTTGTCTCCTGCCCACCTCCTGGGTCCTGCTTTGTCCTGCAGCACTGCTGTGCACCCAGGGACAGCAGTGCCCAGCTGGGCCACCCACCCCCTCTACCTGTGGGCAGCAACCACCACCACAAACTGATGCCTCTTTCTCTTTTCCTGCCCCTCAAAAGGGGAAAACTCTGTCCATGAAGCACAGGGCCACCTCCTGATCAGAAAATCTTGTCTACAGCAGTGTTCATGGGTTGAAGCCAGGAGGAATTGCTTGTGGGGACCGTCGTGCTGGTTTGCAGTGAGGGCAGGACCAAATAGCCAAGGAAGCAGGGGAAAGAAAGGGAAAAAGCAGCAATATCTTAAGCCACTGGAGTAATTTCTCCTCTGAATTTTTTCCTGTGGCCATAAATACCTGGTGAGTCACTTAATGGCCATGTGTCTGTTTCTCTATCTCCAAGTAAAGGATAAGCTGTACCTTTCTGTATTTAGCCCATGGGGCTGCTGGGGCTTGGTTCATTAGTGTTTATACAGAACTTGCAATACCAAAAAGCCAAGTTTAAGCACCGGCTAAAACCTTATTTTTGAGTGATTTCGCAGAAGATCTTGGACTTTTTTCTTGATGTGTTCACACAGATATGTATTTGACTTCTAGATTATGGGTATAAAACCACTGAAGCCCAGGGAATGAGGTGGAAGGTGGATGAGACTCAGTGGTGACACTAGACACAGCAGCACAGAGGGAATTTCCTGGGTTCTTGAGGATTGAATTGTTTGTGCTGCATCTGGACCAGTCTTCCTGTCAAGCTGTCATGCGTGCTCCAAAAATGCACGAAGGCAGCTTTTGCTTACATCCACCATAGTGTCATAATCTTGGAAGCAAAACTGCCCAGCAAGCTGCTGAACCTTATCTGCTTGTTCAGTCTCATGTTGATGAGAGCAGTTGAAATCGTAACCCCTGGGGCCAGGCCAAGCTGCAGTGGGGAAAATATTAGGGAAAGATTTCAGGCAATGGAAACATTACATGTTTCCACACCCTCTTGTGTACAGAATACAAATAAAGAGCGTTTTCCCTTGAGACTTGCTGTGGAGGGTGTGAAGCAAAAGTGGAACCCACCCGTTTGCACATTTTCTGGTTCATGTCCTTAAATGGCAAAAAAAAAAAATCTTTGGAATTTAGCTCATAGAAGGGTTATAAATAGATTTGTGGAGATAAAGTTTTGCTATAAATGCTCTGGTTTGGGATCTGTTCAGAAGGGTGACTTTGTAGCCAACAAATATGAAGAGGAGAGGTATTGCTAAATGCAGGAAGACAGTGTCGCTGCACATGCACGTGTGACCTTCCCAATCTTCCCTCAAGCATGTGGAGACCTAAGGGGCAGGGAAATCACTGTGTCACTTCTAAAAGTTAAATAACTCGGGGTGAGGAAGAACTAGAGTTCATGATTCATTAAATGGCTCAGGGAGCCTGAACCTATGACAGCTATGTAAACAAAGGGTCTGGGATTTGTTGGCAGCTGGTTTTGCATCCTTGTCCAAAGGAGCTGAGTTTGCCTGGGGAGCAGAGAGCAGGGCTGGACAAAGCCTCACCCAGTGAGCGCTGGAGCAGCGTTCCTGTGCTCCTTCAGAAGCCAAGGTTCCATCCTGCAGCCTTGTGCCCCTCGGATTCCAGGCCTCTTCAAAGGCAGCTCTGCCCAAATGAAGCAGTCTGTGATCAGGCCATTGTTTGTTTCTTATTTGCAAGGCTTTGATGTTCTCTCTTGTCTTTCTGACTGCCACGGGGCATGTTACTACCCTTTTCCCACCTCATTCTTTTCTCTGACAGTGAGCTCTCTAATGGTGAAATGGCCCTCACTTGATTTTTTTTTCTTTTTCCCTTGAGCCACGATGTTCACCCTGGTAAAATCTTTCATCCCAGAAGCACAAAGGCTTGACCTTTCATAATTCCTCACCATTTCAGAGGACCTCACAGTGCCAGTGTGATAGCCCAGACCATTGCTTTCTAACATCAGCTGTTGTACTGAGGACAATTTCTGCTTGGTCTGAGTAGGTTCAGCTGCAGATGGAGGAGGCAAAGGACTTTATCTGCATCTTCCTAATGACCCCGTGATAAGCCCCTTTCTCTCAGCAATTTCAATAGCCATTGAGCTGGGGAGAATTTGGCTTTGCTCCGGCCTTGTTAAAACTCATAGGTTTGGAAAAGAAATTCCAAGAGCTTGGCTACAATGCGTGGAAATAGGAGTGGGCTGGGTTAGCTCTGAGATCTGGAGGAGTGTTTGCTCAGCTCTCACTTACCTGCACAGCTGAACCTGCTGGTGCTGCAGGATGCCTCTAGTCAGCATCCCTTTGGAGGGCTGCAGCCCTGGGTGAGCAGAGAGGAGAGGGTTTGCTGCTTTGTTTGGCTTTGGGAACAGCATATCCCCACGTGCAGAGCCACACCCCTGCTATGAAAATGAGGAGTTTCATTCAGATGTCTGATAAGCCACAGCTGTTGCTTTGCCACTTCAAACAGAACTTGGATTATAGAGACTGAAGTGCAGCGTTTTAATTGCTGTAAATATGAACAAGAGCGTTTAGGCAATCCAGATGAGACGGAGCCAAGCATTTCTGTGGCTAATGTATATTATACTGACAAAAGCAGGCCAGCTGAGAATTTCCCTACTGCTGTCCCAGTAATTTAAAACACCACTAATCTCTTTTCTGCTACATTGGTGAAAAGGAGGGAGAAGTTTTAACCTGGGCATCAGTTGGCCTGAATCTGAACTTGATTTTGGTAGCTGTACTGGGATACATTTGGTGATGTAAATGCTATTGAGGGTTTTTAAAAATATACATTGGATCTGGTCTGTTTGATTTCCTTGAGTTAGAGGAATTCAGAATTCACTGTGAGCTGCTTGCTATCAAGGAGCTGGCCCTTTTTGTTTGGTTTTCTACACATCCCCTAGAGGACAATGACAGCAGGAAATTGGGTCAAAAATCCCAGTAACGAGCGTTCACTGGGAAATGATATTTTGTACAAGAGAGGGCACTGCAAACCCAGAAAGCCAGGAAAATTCCATTGCTCCTCGCTCCCTGGTGATTAAAAGGCCCTGCCATATATGGGAAAGGTCTGAGCTTCATTCACTCCAACCACAATAGTAAATGGCTTATTCACTGGACACAGTATGCAATCAAGGAGCATATTGACAATAAAAAGGAAAAGCAGAAACTTTTGTATGCAGTCTGCTCACAGTTTTCTCTGCTGTGTCATTAAAAGCTCTGCGAGTAGTTTTTTTTTCCTTGTTCCTTTATTTAGATCCCTGTAAACTTCATTCAGTTTTGTTTGCCACTTAACCCTCCTTCTAAAACCAGACACACCAGCCTATTTCCTCTCCTCCCTCCCCCCTGTATAACCCAAACAAGAAAAGAACATTTCCCTTAGCAGTGCATGTATAAATGTAGTTCCTTGGTCTTCAGTGCTTCGAATGTGTATTTATACGACTAAAAGCTGGGATTAGGGGACAAAATCTTATTCTCACCGGGTATAAAGTACTGATTTTAAGAAAAGCAATGGTTAAATGCCGGTGTTTTGGGGTCAGGGATGGGACCACAGGAGTGAAGCAAATAAATGTGTGTGTATAACCAGGGATGAGTTTTGGGGGGAAGGAAGGGAGAAATGTGCTTTGGATGGGAGTTGCAGAAGGGGTCCCCAGTGCTCCACACAGCTCTCAGGGATTTTCTTTCCACCACATCAGTTTCTAGGTAGTGAAACCCTACAAAGACAGCACTGAGATGCAAAGTCATTGGAGCACAGTTGTGTTTACATTTTTGCTTTTCAGTTTGTTTTGTTTAGGGATTGGTATTCTCTGCCATCAAAATCATGGGAATAAAGCAGTTGGTGTAGCTGAGGTTCATTTCTCATGGAGAAAGTTTAAGTGCAATAATGGAGTGCCACGAGGTTCTTTGCGTGCTGGAGATTTTCTGGAGTTTTTGTTGTTTGTTTTGCATTGAGTACCTTAGAAACACATTGTTTGTGTCATATTGGTAAGTTTAGAAGTTGTCTGGGATCCCCTGTATCCTTTTGCTGAAAACCCACATCTCTTTGTGGCCAGGAGGGCTGATGGATCAATTGGCTCTCCCAGACTACGCCTCATTCCACACCATGCTTATGTTTTGAGGCCACGTTTCACATGGGTGTTACAGTCAGCCACAGGACAGGTTGCGTGGATTTGAAACCAGTCTTCTGCTCCTCCAAATACTTTTCATCTCTGGCCAGCAGTCCTTCTGAGGAGGTGGCTTTTAACCATTATCAGGAAGTCATGCTGAGACATGCCCACTGAGGATCTCTGATGTGGCCAAAAGAAGCACGGTCAAGTTGGGACTGTTGGGTAATGCAATAGTAGCATGTGAATAATTCTGTTTTCCAGCTCTTAGAAGGATCAGGGATAGCCAGTTTGGAGACCAAAATAACTACTTATCTAATCTCATTCATATTTTTTCATTCAGGATTTGGATTGTGAGAAACTCTGCATTATATCAGCTTTGTAAATGGCATCTGGAGCCTTTGGAAAAAGTCCTTGAGTAATAAGAACATTGAATGCAATAAGTATTACTGCATGGTCAAAAATGCTTTTCATTTCTTCTATTTTTACTGTCTTCCTGATTCCAAAGGAAGACAGGAGACTGCTTTGTTTTCCTTTTGCCTCTTAAAAGAGGAAAGTGTAAATGATGAGTGTTTTGGAGTAATTTTTCCCTTGGTTTTCCCCTCCCCTAAGTGATTTGTGACCCAGCTCAGTGTTTGTGCAATTTCATTCTGGCTTCTTGTAGAGCAGCTTTGTAGGAGTTCATGGTGTTCAGCTCTGCTGCTCTGTGCTGTCCCCAGCTGGCAGTTCCCCTTCCCTTTGGGATCACTCAGTAAAGGTTCTCAAAGTCATCAACTCCCTCCGGTGTGAAGCTTCAAAGCTCCAGTCCTCTGTCCATGGTCAGCAAAGATGTTTTTAGCTTCACTTGTCAAACCAAAAACTGCTTTGCCATTCTTGTGCCATCTGCTGAAGAGACCCATTTGCTTTTCCAAAATTTTGGGGTTTTTTTTTGCCCTCCATTCGCCATCATCTGTAAATAGATGTGAGCTCCTTTCTTGGAGTCAATATATAGCAAACATAATATTAACAAGTGGAGAGGGAGTAATGGTGTGTTTGCCTTCTGTGGCAGAGTATCTGATAAAGATCAGTTCATCTTACTGAAAAATGAAAGGAATTTACTGTATGTGTAGGAAATATGTTTTGTTACAAATGAACGGATTGAAGTGGTGACAGGCTATGAATCTGACTTATATGACTAAATACAGTTATACAGTTCTGAAAGCCTGGAGACTGGTGTGATGAACTGGAAAAAACATTATAATCTGAGCACGTTATTTCTGTCTCTCCTGTGACCCTTCAAGGCAGTGGAAAGTCACTGATGGAAAGGCTGTTGGCATTAGCAGGCATAGAACTGGTTTCATTGATCCTGGTTCCACGCTTGCAGATCTCTGAGGCTGAATTTAAATAGGTATATTCAATGTTTCCCAATTTAGAATGAAATACCAGAAGCTATAGGTGTAAAAAAACCCCCATAACCAACACCAATCTCCCCCCACAAAACCAAAACTGAAAAGCTGGGAAAACCATACATAGGTCATCTTGTCCCTATCCTCTAGGCAGTGCAGGATAATTCCCAAAAGCACATTCGCACATGTTTTGTCCATAAACACCTCTGTTTATTAACAGAGTATAATCAACTGTCATTTTTCAGTGAGGATTGGGATAGTTTGCTGCACTTTCTAGTTTTTAGCAAGGGGGAAATAGCTATCATTCTGAAATGTGTTTCTTGGCCCGTGGCTATTGCTCATGTGAATTCAAGCAAAAAAACCCAAAACCCTAATGAATGGAAACTTGTAGAAGAGTTACCAGCAGCTGGTTTTATTATGGACCATGGCTCTGACATGATCTCACACACGTTTAAGACAAGTGTTACCTCACCGACTTCAATGGAGCTGCTTTTCATTTGCAAGGGAGTAAATGAGGCCAAAATCAGACAGAGACCTGGGGAGACTCTCTGGGAGAGGGTTTTAGTCTGGGAAATGTGCTTTATGTACGTATAAAATATATGGGCATATCTGCACACTGCAGTAAATGTGTCAGGCCACCTGAGAGAAGGAGGCCAAATTCTGCTTTGAGTAGCACCTGTGTAAATCCAGAATGGACTGCAAGGAAAATGTGCCAGGGAGGACCAAAGAAGTATCTAATTTTCTTTGAGTGCTAGAGTGCATTTTTCTTATTGGGTTTCTCAGGTTTTCTTGATTAGATGGCTAGAAAATACAGCAAAATTAGACTGTTCTGCAGGGAGCTTCATGGTTTTGGCTCCTTAATTTCAACCATATCAAAAGAGTTGTGTTGATTACTGTGAAACTGGTTCAGGCAGAAGCACCACAGGTACAGTTATTCTACCTTGAAAATACCAAAGGAAGCAATGAAATTAGAACTGTATATTTCTTGAGTCAACTCTCTCTTCAGAATTGTGTAATATTGTGACTTCTTTCAAGCTCAGCCTTCAGCTCAGCTAAATCTTGCAAAATTGGAGGAAGGTGGCTGTGCTCTATTGAAAATGTAGCTTTGATCTCAAAAAGGCAGAAAAACTTTAAAACCTCTTCAGGTCCAGTAGAGGTGTTAAGAAAGATATTTTGGTGCTACAGCAACACTCTGCAGCTGTGACATGGGCTTTGCTGTTTTTCTGGGCGTGAGGAAACACAGTTGAAGATGTGACAGGTATTGGTTAAGAGTGAATAAAGGGCACAAGAGAGGGATTTGCTGGGTGGGTTTGTTGCTCTCCTTGTGTTTTGGCAGTCGTTCCTGCTGCTCTCCTGTACGGCAGAACCTGAGGTACAAACACACCTCGGACCAGAGCCTGCAGCCTCCTCGGCGTGAGCTTTGAAATGTTGTGTTTTAGCTGCAGAGTTTAACACAGCTCCCTTGATTTTAGCAGGATTTCCCACCAGTGTAAACACTGGTTTCAGATGCTTTTTGCTTTACTCAGTGTTTGAAACAGGGATGTTTTCAGGTGTGTGGTGTAAAGTTTCGTTATAATGTGGTTTGCAGCTGATGCTGTGCACTCCCAGCGATGGAGGGAAAATGTTTTAAGACTCTGGAATTCAGTAGTGTTAACTTTCATTTTTACTTTCCTTGAGGACTTGAAGGAAAGCAGAATGATGGTAATTAAGCTTGATCTGTAGCCCAAAATTGAGGGGGGGAAGGCAATAAAGTATAGGGAAGGTTTTAAATGGCCCTATCCGCTTATTTAAAGCGAGCTCTTAGAGAGTGGGGTTACAAGCCTCTTCTCAGCCTATTACAGGTTCCTTAGTGTTCACTGTCTGAGCCAAAGCTAATTATATTGTCCACAGACAAAGCACAGCAGAAGCTGGTGTCCCTGTGGTTCATACAACTGCTAATTATTTCCAGTGGTGATGCAGAAATACGTTCTCACATAATTGGTCTGAGATCACCAACTTGTTTCACATAGATGCTGTTCTGCCACCAGGCAGAAATGACTTCTGCCAGCTGCAGTGCCCTGCCAGATTCACAGTGGTAGGCATGAAGTAGAGAGCCCATTGCTGAAAGCATCTGAGATGAGATTTTTAGTTCTCCCTGAGGAAATTAAATGCTGCTGAGAGAGAAACTCCAGCGGGAGAGCTCATGTCTGAATACGGCACAGAAAGGCTTTTCTTCTGCTTGCTTCCAGCATTCTTCTGTCTTAAAAACCACCCCATATTTCTGTTTTCATATTGTCTTTAGATAAACAGTGCTTACAAAATTCAATCTGCCGTGTATCTGCTAAACTACATTGTGCATGTTTTAGATCCCTTTACTGAGATGAAAATGGCCAAGGTCACGTGGAAAGTCAGTGAGAGAGGTAGGGGCAGAGTTTGGGACTTCTGTCTCCTACAGCAAGACACACAGATCTAAAATATGCTGTCCTCCCAGGGAATTATATCCATAGGTGTCCTAGTTTTGGCCAGGACAGGATTAATGTTTTACAGTATTGGGGGTGCTGGTGGAGGAGAGGCTGGACATAACCTGGCAGTGTGAACTTGCAGCCCAGAAAGCCAATTATGTCCTGGGCTGCATCCAAAACAGCGTGGGCAGCAGTGGAGGGAGGGAGGGAATTCTGCCACTCAGCTCTGGTGAGATCCCAACCTGCAGTGCTACATCCAGCTCTGGGGTCCCCAACACAGAAACCTGTTGGAGTGAATCCAGAGGAGGTCACCAAATTGATCAGAGGGATGGAGCAGCTCTCCTGTGGCAAAAGGCTGAGAAAATTGGGGTTGTGCAGCCTGGAGAAGAGAAGGGCTGAGAGCAACCTGGAGTTCAGTGTAGGGATGAAGTGTAGGATGGAGAGAAGGGGGTCACTAAGTCGATCAGAGGGATGGAATACCTCTCCTGTAGCAAAAGGCTGAGAGAATTGGGATTGTGCAGCCTGGAGAAAAGGCCTGAAAGTAACCTGGAGTTCAGTGCAGGGATGCAGTGTAGGATGGGGAGATCACACAGATGGTGCTGCATCCATTTCTGCCGTGCCCAAAAGCGATGCAGGAGTTGAAACAAGTGTGTCAGACATGAACAGCTAGAATTTTATGCTGGAACACACCTGTGGCACGAAGACAGGAGGGTACATAGGAACAGCTGTTTCTCATACAACTCTGGTGCTGCCTGCTGCACAAGGGCACAAAAGTACCTCTCTGAAGTACCAGAAAGAAAATCTTTATGTACTGCCTGTGACTTTGCATTTATACAGGTGCAATTGGCTTCAACTGAAGGGCTGTTATAAATGAGACATTCTGTCTCATCAAATCTTAGATATAAATTACATTCTGACACTTACACGAGTAGTAGAAAACAAACACACTCCACTTGTGTTGGTGTGCTTGTGTGCATGAAAGATGACCTGTCCTCCTTCCCCAGATGCATTTTCTGGATGGACATAATGCCCCTATTCAGCATTCATAAAGACAGTAGTGCCTGCCCAGCTTGGCTGCACGATGAGAAGAGGCATTTGCAGAATTCCACCCAGCTGAAATCACTGATTCTGCAAATGGAATTTGTTTATGCATTTTTTCTTCATTAAAAAATTGCAATTAGTGGTTTACAGTGTTTATATGGCTAGCACCAGCTGAATCTTGTTCCTGTCCATTGCATGCTGTTTTAATGTGACCTACAATAAGCATTGTGCAAAAAAATTCTGGACTGAGATGTTCAAATTCCCACTGTAAGTAAGAAGCTTTGTCAAGCTGAATTAATCTCCTTAGGTGATATCAAGAACGGTTTTATTTTTTATGGTTCTTTTTCAAGGGATAGAAACAAAGGAGACTGAATAGAAGTAAACTGGTATGCTGCAAAATTAAGGGATTAGATCATGAATTGTTGTGTTATACTGAAGAATTAAGTCAATTCACTGTCCAATTTTCACCTTTCAATTCAGCAATCCCTAGAATCTCTTTTGGGGAGCCAGCTGTGCTCACATCCACTTTCTCCCTATCAGGGCAAGGGTGTCAGTTCCAAATTTAGGGGTGTGCAGGAATACTAAGAGGCCATAGTGTCAAACATGCTGTTTGTGTGAAACTCAGTGACAGTGCTGTCCCAGACTGCTTCCTCTTTTACCTGATTGCTTTATTTTTTATGTCTTTTGCTTCACTTTATTGATCACACACTACTTCTGGTTTAATATCACAGCAATAAAAAACTTGTGGAGAATGTATTTCAGTAGCTTTTAGGCAATTACAGTGCAGCACTATGCTTATTGCTTTGAAACCTGAGCAATCTCAGTCCAGGTTTGCCTCTGAAGTTCATTTCTAACCACTTGTCATTCTACAAATGCAAAATAGAATAGAACAATTGCTCTTTTTGCAGAATATGCAAAAAGAGCAATTGTTTCCCCTCTCCCTTGAGATTGAGAAAAGCTTCTCTGTTCACTAGAGTACTAAATAAAGGGTTCTAGAGAAAAATGCCTGCTCTGAAAATCCCCAGCATGTTGTTCAGAGATGACCCTTACAGACAGTGAAACACCTTCAGAGGTGCTGCACATCGGAAGTTGTAGGCACTGTCCTGTTTCTACTCTGTGCCATGGTATTTCCAGCAGCTTTTGAAAGTAATAATTCCTCTTTTGGGTTGTCCCATGACACATAAAATCTGGATTTTGCCAAAACGGTTTAATTGTCATCGTTTTGATTGGGAGTTACTCTCCTAAAAGAGCAGCTCTGCTTCTTGTCGGGATTTTTGTCAATGCCTGTTAAATATTATTTCAGCATTTCTTCTTCTACTAACAGCTGATGCAGACTGCCCAAAGAAACGTGCCTGCCCTTGACTTTTACTCATCTGAATCCATTCAGTGGTTTTACATTTCCTAGTTTATAGTTGTGCTCACTGAGGGAGAATGGGACCTGAAATTTCATTTTGAATGCTGTTTTGTCTTCAAACAGCACACAAACAGCTCAGTCACTTCTCCATGGCCAGAAGTACCAGATTTTGTTAGTACCCTCAGCTGTTGACATCAGCCTCAGAATAACATCATTTCTTGTGCATAAATTTAGGTAGATTGAGAAAGGCTTCATTTGACAGAGACCAAAGATTTAAGGATTTAGGTAATTGCTGTCTAATTGTCATAGCCTTGGTGATGTGACAGGGAAAAAGAGAAAAGGATATAAGTTACTTTGAGCTATCAGATAAGAAATATAGATCCTATAGGACATATTAGCTGCATTTTAAAATGTGTGTATGGTTTGCAGCTTTAGGCATTGCGTGCTGTCTTTGATTATAACAGTGCTGAACTTTAGCTGCAAAATCGAAACTTCTGATTTTCTGGTACATCAGCAAGTGAAACCTAAACCCATGTAATCTGTAAAAATAAATGTAATTACTTTAGCAAATGTGTTACAGCTGGCCAGGTTTAACATTAAGGTACCTGTTTCTTATAGCTGACTAGTGTCAGAAGACAGAGGTGATGGCTTGAGCTGGGCTTTGCAGACAGAATGGAAGAGAAAAATTATTGCTTTGCATTCTTCTGTGTGCACATTAAAGTGAATTAAACAGAGTTGCAGATCTGACCTCTGACACTTCTTCCCACTATTTTCTTCTGTTTAAAGCATCTTGGTGAGAGTAGCTTTTCTTCATTTCAAAATTGCTGGTAAAACTGTAGTTAAGCGGGCAGCTTCAAAATTGAACACTTGATAAAATCTTCAAGAACACCTAAGGCATCTGAAGCTGTGACTGATCCCTTTCAAGGTGGCAGTCTGCTGGAACAGGAGATGGGACTCTGTTGCACTCTGTTTCTGGTGCTGTTTAGGTTTTGCTTTTGCAGAATTTTGGCCTTTTTTTCTTGGTTACCTGTCTAGAAAACACATTGGAGTTTTCTTCAGTAGCACAGAGGTGAAGGGCTGACTGCAGCAAAGCATTTCAGCGTTGGTCAGTGAGTGCTGTGCTGAAAATAAGCTCATGAGAGGCTGTACAAGATCTCTCTGTGGTCAGAGCACTGGCACTGCCTGCATTGGTGCAGGTCTCATCCTTCTCCAGACTTGGGTGTCATTTCCTGTTGAGGATAGAACCTTATTAATCTCCTATAGGAGTACACTTGTTCCCTGATCTTTTGGAGATTTCAACAGCTATTTTTCATGGGAATGCCGTGGCTTGAGGCTTAATCAGGGTCTACAAAGTGTTTAGAGGTCCTTTAAGGAAAGTGATAAGTTCATTGTGATGTTGTTAACTAAAGTGATGCCTACCAAGAACTAGTGGTAGATAAGGCTATCATCAGCTGCTGAGCTTTTCTGTTCCTGCTCTTTGATCTTGCAGCTTTCCAGTTCTTCCACTTGAGCAGTTTTAAATGCCTCTACTTCACCAGCACACTTTCTTTGTAACGTGGACCAACTGATTTTTGGGTCGCTAATTCAAACAGTTGGAGCAAATTATTAGGCTTACAATTTCAGTTTCGATTCAGAGTGTTGGGGTTTTTAGAATTGCTTTCTGGGAGGCTTAACATTTAGGAATAGCTGTCTTCAGTAGTTGGGGTGTGTTACAGAAGAGTACATGTGGGATCCTCCTGAGAGGTGGCCTCATTGTTATTCTCACACATTCTGATCTTTCCAAGAGTCATTTTTCTCCTGAGATGTTACTGGGAGTGTTTTGTGGCATCACTAACAACTCTGTATCTTGCTCTTGACCATCCTGGGTCTCATACAGCATCTGAAAAGAAAAGCTGCAGTGAAGGCCTAAACTCTGTGGGGTTTTTTGTTTTGCTTTGGGTTGCCTTTTTTTTTTGGTTTTTTTTTTTTTTTTGTTTTTTGAAGCAAAATTGTAGTTTCTGAACGACCTGCAGACATTATGTGGGCAAAATTCCTGCTTTGAATGGTTCCCAGAATAACTCTGCATTATGTCCCAAGCAACTTGTAGCTGGGATTTGTTTTGTTTGCTTGCAAAAGAAAACCAGTATATCACGATGGGCAACGCATGGCACATAAGTCAAACTACACAAACAACTGAGGATTTTTGTGTTCTTGTATCTGTCCATGGATAATATTTAGAAAACAAAGTCATTTAGAAACCTTAAAGAATTTTGGCTGCCTTTCAGAAATGCTAGATTCAAGTCAATAAAATGCTCAGTAGAGATTGTATGTCCCCAAACATATTTTATCTTGACAAGTTATATACTATTGAGAGCTGCAGCCATGACTTGGAGCCAAGTTGGGAAAAGAACACTTCTGTTCCAGGGCTACATTTGATGGGAATCTGAGGAGGGGAAGGGAGAGAATCGTGTGTGCTCTGAGAATGCCAAATGCAGAAAGCTTCGCTAAGCTGAACTCCTGGGGTCCATAAATCATTGTAACATCAGTAGGTCTTCACTGATTTACATCTCTTGGGCATCTGTTTTGGTTTTTATTTTACACAAACCTAATTTCTCTGGATGCAGGAAAGCATGGGGTTTTAATAGAAGTTGTATTGATGGGCAGTAGCTTGGAGTCTGTGTATTGAAGTTTGTAGGCGGTATCACTGACTTAAAAAAAAAATAAAATGGGGAAGTGTGGTCATGTCTGGCCTCCATGACCTAGATCAAATGGGTCCATGATTTCACTGCACTGATGTGGCTCCACTGAAGTTTGCTCATCAAACATCTTGCTTTTATGCCAGTGTGTGACTGGAAGGAGGAGGCTTTCTGGGGAGGAGACTGGAAATTACCAGTTAGATGACATTGTTATATGACCTTGATTACTCATTTTTAGAGAGATACCTGCTAAATGAGACTACACGATTGAAGTTCTGGGGACTGAAAGGCACAGTGTGATGCAGAAATTTAAGGTCAGATCCAGCAGAAATTAGAAATTACTGAGAGTTGTTGCTGTCTGACAGCTTCACAGTGATTTAAGGCACAAAAAGCAATATATTCCAGCAATGTTCAGGAAATGCTCCTCAGTTCAGTTCTTAAGACATATTTTTCCACTACACCTGTGTGTAGTCATTCTAATCATCAGTAGATTATTGCTCAGTACTTAGCTGTGTCTTTAGGGAGGCAAAATGAAATCTGTGTTGCTTAGTCCCTGCTGTAACTTTTTCTCAATAGAAGACTTCATACCCAGCATCTTTCACCAGCCCTGGATCCACTCTGTTTGTGGTGCTGCAGTAACCTCTCAGACATTCCTGTTCATTGGGGTGTTTGCAACATCCTGCTGAAAGAGTGGAACCTGTAGTGCTATGAAACAGTGACAGAAACTCAAGCAGGTCCCCCAGAGAGAAAAGAGAGTTTATTATAATGCATATACTTAGAAATGACTGTGGTCGTGTCAAGTCTGGCTTCTTTACTTTTGAAGCAACTCACTGTTTCTTGTTTTCATAGTGCCATTTGGAGTAATTCCTCTAAATGCTGAACCTTCCACTGCTGGACAAATTTTGCACTTGGCTAAAAATACTCAAGTATTATCTGAGGCTTTCATTCCTTCACATATTTCTTCTCCCTAGGTGTGGAGAAATTGCATGATAGTGGCTGGCAGGGTAAAGAAAATCTAAGGAAAAAGCAAAAATCATTCTTTATTGGATGATTGAAAGGTGATTGGTACAGATTTTTAAATGTGAAAGTGGCACTATGAGCCAACTGAAGTTAATACTGTTATTCCTGAAAGTGCCACTAAAGCCAGAAGTGAAGTGGCATTTTGGAAGTGAAGTCAGGGTTTTTCAGAAATCACACTTCAGCAAAAGCAGACATTCTTTTTTTAGCTGTCACTGGTAGAAATCCAGATGAATGCTTTAAAGCTCACTTTACTCTGGCTGTAGTCAAATAAGTAAAGACAGAATATTGGTCCAGATGGGGATGCTTAAATCACCAAGCCATGTCTTAATTTCTCTTCTTTTCCTTCAGTTTATCCTCCCTTTGAAATCTGGTCACCTGAGAATTGTTCTGGATGCTGTGATCTGGAATATGTCCTTAAAAGAGTATCTGCTGAGTTATTTTAGATTGCTGATTTAGTGCTGTCCTTCCTGGTTCTTTTTAGGTTTTCAGTTCTTTCTGCAGTGCTTCTCCATTACTGTCAAGCCTAGGGCAGTAATGAAAGGAAGCCTCTAGACTTGTATTCAGTTCCTGGTTGTCCTGTATCCTCTGATCTCTATCATGGCAAAACATGCTAGTGGTGAGGTACCCCAGTACTTGCCATGATTGTTTCTTGGAAAATATTAATTTATTGGAATCTTGCTTGTAAGAAGGACTGGATGAGCAGTGTTGAAATGAAATTAATTTGCTTTCTAGAAGAAGATAGCCCAAACAGCAGCTTTTATCAGACTTTCTCCTGCCCTGAAAGAGCCCAGCTGTTAGGAAGTGGGAAGGGATGTGTGCAGGCTTCATACTCACACAAAGGTTGGCCTTTTTTATACAGGCTGTTGGTAGGGCTGCTCATTTATAATAACTGGAGTTGTTTGTGTGATCAAGTAAAAAAACTGTCAGGGTCACGTCTAAGGAAATCGTGTTCCATTGGTGCAGAGCATCATCAGGTGTCATGAGGCAGATTAGAAAAAATAAATTTGCAAATTTTTCCAGCCATACAGCCCTGGACTGTTATTGTAAAATGAGTAAAGATACTCAAAATACACATTCCTCTGGGTTTTCTTTCCAAATCTGAAAAAACAAATAGTCTATCTAAAGCCTCTTTAATGGAAAATGATTCCCAAGGGATTGGAGAGCTTCTGATTTTTTTCCCAGTAACTAAAAAGTTAGCACTGAAACAGGAAGTGCATATAAACATCTACTCAGCAAACACACTGCACATTTATGTAGTGGAGAGTTTAGAGGTTAAGAGTGTCCAGTTGGTACTGGGAATGCTCCAGGTTCTCCAAATTTCAGTGTTGTGTTTGAAACCTTAGGGAAGAATAGAAATACTTATCAAATATTTGCATTTATCCACATTCTTGCAAATTACATGCAAGAATGATATTTTAGAGATTCCTTGAACTTACTCAGTGGTTGTGGAAATTCTGTGGTCTGCCCTGTCCCATACCTAAAAATTCTGCTGTTTGTCCAGCTGTTACTTTTCAAATTTCCAAAACAATTAATTAGAAAAAGAAGAAAAAATTAACACACCGTAACAAGGAGAGGAACAAAATTTCCTTACCCACATCCCTGACCAAAAAATGTTTTTACAGAGTGGGGGGGTGGTGGGAGAAGCAGGGCTTGGAGGCTTTGTGCATAAAATCAATGGTGGGATAATTTCCAAGGTCAACAGAATATAGTGTGGCTGTACTTGTGTAACCCGTAACTCCCATAAACACGCCTTTTCCGACACGAAAAGTACCCCAGCTCCTCTGGGATTATCCAGGGGGAATGAATGGGTCAGCAGGGGAGGCCTGGCCCTCTCTGAGTTCTGTTCTGTTTGGTGATCTTTGAGCAGATGCTCCCCATGGAATTCCGACGTGGTTTTGGGAAACGTGTATCAGACAGGCTGCTCCCTTGGAAGAGTTGTTATTGCAGCACACCAGGACTGGGAAATTTGGGGGGAAAAATGAAGTGAGGAGCAGAAGGGAAGGAGAGTTACTACTGGGCGATGCTGCTACTACAGCTGCTACTACTTAGAATTCAGATAAGAAGCACAGCTGATACCAGGATCAGGAGGGTGGGGGGATAGTGAGCAGTGATGGAGATAAGGCAGCTGTAGAGTGCAATCTGTATCACTCAATAAAGTGACTCCATTCAGATAAATTGTTGTCATGCAGCCAAAACCAAAATCATATATTAGGGAACAAGAAAAACGGAGTGAGGGACTGTATCTTGTGTGTATGGACAATGTAGAAAATTCTAATAAAAATCAAATCTTGGTACCTCCTCAGGGACAGATATTGACTACTAACAGGCTCTGTGATTCTAGCAGAGAAAGTCCTATGGAATAGCTGGAATCTGAAACCAGACAAGTAAATTAGACACACATTTTTATGCTCAGGGTGATGAACCACTGGGAGAACAATGTTTGGTTGATCCTTCTCTTGGTGGTGGTAAGAAAATGTGACATCTGCCTCATGTCACAGAGTCCCACAGTTGATTTTTTTACTTCGTTTTTGCAGTTCAGAAGTCCCCTCGAGTTCTATCTAAAAACTGTTTTAGGGACTATGTGTACACAGGGTCATAAGTCCTGCTAGTCAAGTTGGAACCTTTCTGATCACCCCTGAAGTGCAAATGTGTTGCAGCAGGAGTATTGATCTTGTTTAATTAAAAACCCAACAGGAACAACTCTCTTAAAATGGTTAATAAAATGTGCTGTTGAGCCTGTCTGGAGTTGTCACAGAAAAGTGATCCAGAGATGTCTGGAAAGACAAGAAACCCAAAATAGAACACATGGGAAATGAGCTGCTAAAGAGCAAACGTGAAGGCTGATTTTGGACTATTGCAAGGTGGCTTTCGAGGTGCCATGGCACCAGAAACTGGGGCCCACCAGCAAGGCACACACTGGAGGCTTTTCTGGATGGCTTCTTTCATGGGAGACTTACAGGCTGGAATTTATTCTAGATTTAGCTTCACATTAACGACTTGCATCCACGGGAGAAAAAGAAGATATAAGTGAGATGTGCTGCTCTACTGCATCTCCAGAATGAGAGCAAGGTGTTTTAATAACTAATCATGATGTAGTCTTGAGTTTCTAAATGTGTCAGTAGACAGTAGGCACCCCAGTGGCATAATAAAACAAGAAAATGTTATTTAATGCTTGCTTTAGTATATAGCTTATGCAGAATGGAGTGGATTTACTTTGAGCTATCTTTCATGTTAATTTTGTTTTTAGAGTTTTACTGATAAAGAAATACTATCTTCCACTAGGTATTGAGCAATAGATGAGATTAGTGACAGCTGATTAACAGTTTTATAGGACAGTGTGGGCATGGCTTAAAAACCTAAGCCCCATTCCTTTTAGAATGTTTACATGCTAACTTTTCTGCAGGGTGGATGCATTTTTTGGTATGTTTTCTCATGTGTGATATGGTCAGAAAATGGGTGTGGGTGGGAAAGAAGACTAATTCTGCTGTGGTGTTTATAAACCCAAGTAACTGGGAAGGCTGCAAAGTAAAGCAGATATTACAATAAATCAGAAAATTTTGTAAGTTCTGTGGTTTAGGGTCTTTTTATTATGATTATTGTGAGGGGTTTTTTCAGGTTTGTGTTAATACTCCTGAGGAGGGCTAAGAGAAAAGAATTGTGAGGAATGACAGCAGAATTTAGCAAGAGACTTGAAATTGGGAGGAAATGTGAGGGAAAAAAAATGAAGATTGCATTGGGATCTGTAAGTTTGAGATGAGAAAGGAAGGAGGGCAGAGCTGTCAGGAGTGATAGAGAGGACAGACAGAAACAAAGATGGGTGCAGGTTTCTGAAGAACCAGTCTGAAATAATGCTGTAAAAAGAGGGTAGGAAGGAAAGAACAGAATATTTAGAGGTGACTGGAATGATACAGCCATGGAACTGAAATTAGAAATACCAGCTCTGGGCACTGCAGGAGGTGGTAAACTGTTTAACACAGATTTTGAACTCTCTTGTATTTCCATTTAGGTGTGATGTTATTCGGTGTATTTTAGGCTAGTAGTGGCAATTTTGTTAATTGTGGCACTGCTCCATCTGGTGGAAAATAATTTTTTCCTGTTTAGCATGGACACTTCACATATCTGATGGTAAAAAGTGATTGAATGGAAAATCCCACCCCATGTATTTCAGTGGACCAAAAGCAAATTAAAGTCATGGGGGAAAAAAGTAGTGCAAGACACTCATATGATTTTTATAGAAATTCTCTGCTCTCCAAAAGTTTTTGATGGTTATCAAAAACCTATCTTCCTCCTCATCATCAGTGTTTTGGTAACAAAGGTTTGTCTTGTGTTTGTATTTTTCTGTAAACTGTATGTAGGCAGCATTGACTTGTCTTCTGTGAGAGCTCGGATTGTAGTTCCACTTTGTTTTTCTGGTAAGCACAGAAAAAGTTGTTGATAACATTGTTTTTGTGAAATTTAGGAGTACAGTGCCTTTTTTTTTTCTTGGTGTGGTGGTTTGGGCCAAGTGTCTTGGAAAGCATTAAAATACATACAGGGTAAAATGTTTAATCTTTTTCTCTGACTCTGGCCCCAGTTTTCCAGAGTTGATGTCCTGGGTAGGACACATCAGGAGAAAGTATCAGACTTGCACTCTGACTGTGATTAAGTGGCTATGTGTGAACCTCGTGCAAAGTAACACAAGGTGGATCTGCCACCACGTGAGCCTTTAGAAGTAAGTTTTCATCTGAGTGTTTGGGTTAGTTGGAGACAGACCTAGGGTTAATGTAGAATTTGTCATCTTTTTTGTGTATTCAGTACTTTTGCTTCCATTTTCTCTGCCCGTGAATTTGATGAGCCTTGACTTCTCAATAGGATTCCATGACACATTTTTAAATTGTTCTTTTGTGACTCGAAGTTATGTTTTCAAATGAGTGCTGGCACAGGCTTCCCTGTTGCATCTTTCATCACCTTTTTTAGATGTCTCCCTGTAAATGTCAGGCACTTCATCACTCCTATGACTTCATGTACCTTCGTGCCGGGCTGGTGGCCTGGGATATTCCACAAGTCTGTGTTTAGCTTGTCATCACCAGTGGTGCTTTGGACTGGACCTGCTCCTGAGCCATGTAGAGAGATGGCTGAGTGATTGCAGCCCTTGTTCTGTGCCATCCCGCTGCCTAAACTTGCCCCATTTGCCTGCTTTTGGATCTGATGGTGCCCCAGGAACAAGGGGAAGGGGAATATTATCTATGAGCTGGAGAACGTGTTTCCAAAAACATATATGATACCATCTCAGCATTTTAGCAAGATCTGTCACACAGCTGAAACTGCAGCATGTTCATCTGGCTGTTTGGTCATCTTGCTGTAAACTGTTTATGAGGATTTTTATCAAGATGATTCATCTTGAATCCACTGTGTGTCATCCTCTCTGTGATTTCAGAAGGGCATTGCACAATGATTGGCAGGGATGCCTGATTGATCAGTCTGATAAGATCCATCTGATCAGCACGACTCTGGTTTGTGTGGTCACTCTCAGCTTCATGGGAGCTTTGATGTCTGTGTGCTCTGTTTGAGGCTTAGGTAGCTGCACGTTTTTAACCAGTTATTACCCAGGTGTGCTCTCAAATTCTCCTTGTTCTCTTCATGTATTGCCAAGCAATACGTGCAATTTTATTGCCATCTTCCATTTTATGTAATATGTCTGGGTCTATGTATTATATTGCATTGTAGTATGTATTACTGATATATATACACACACACACCTTTCCAAACTTTGTAGTTTGGCCAAAACTGTATTGCAACCATATTGGTTGGTGGCTTGTTGGGTTGGAAGCAGTGAATTGAGATTGACCACATGAAGCAGTGCTCTTCCCTCTGGATTCAGTCAGCTTTGACAGTGTTGTCTCAAGTTGAAGTAGCAGGCAAATATTTGCTGGACTTGGAGTAAGTGACTGACACGGTGCCATCTGTCATTTTTAATGAGCATTTAACTCTTAGGTGTGAAATGGAGGAAGTAGTAAGTGTAAAAGAGATGATTTCCCTCTGCTGCAGTGGTTTGCAGTTCACATAACTGTAGTTGATACTGACTGGAATTAAGTCTGGATTAAAATTTGGATGCTAGCTGTAGACGCCATGCATGAAAAAAATAAGAGAAATAAATTCCTTCATGATAGCTGATTTTTGCAGAAAAGCCTTTTGGTTGAAGTACTACATGCATTTTACAAAGTTCATGTACCTCTGCAGTTTATTTTAAGAGATCTGAATTTATTTGGTGTAGATTTATTTCAATTATCTAATCAGAAGCAGACACATAACTTCTTAGGCTGTCAAAGGTATTCAGGAATGTATGACAAACTTCAAAGGAATGTATAAGATCTTGCTACACATCTTACTATACATTTTTATAGAGAAGAGTTAATTAAATTTTCCCTTTCTGCCCAGAAATTACTTTCAGGCTAAATTAAGTATGTGGGGCTGTAAGGCTTTTCAGTGTTCTCTCTTTCTGCTTTAGCTTTGTGACTGATTAAACAACCAAAGGCTTATCTGGATCAAAGAAATAATAAGCAGAGGGGGCATCCTTAGGCCAGTTATCAGTTGAAAACAATTTAACTGTCAGGTATCCAAGTTGCAAGGCACAGAGCCCCCCAGATGGATTAAGAAACAAGGACTGTGTACAATAATGTTTACTTGCAATGAAGAAACTTCCAGGGGAAAGCAGCTGGGTTTCCCAGCTCGTGTTTCTGCAGGCTGGGGAACAAAAGGACCGTGGCACCCTTGGGAGTCCTACTGGTGTGGGTGTGTGGTCCCAGTGAGATGGGACACGAGTTACCTTGCTCCAGGACAGCATCCTCCCCTGCCTCCAAACTGAGAATGCAGCTTATTCCTGGCTTAACGCCTTAATTTATGTTCACTTGCTGGGAGGGAAGGGGAGGAAAAAAAAAACCCAAGCTCTGGTTATCTGAATATCCACCGTTCAGTATGTTTGCAGGGACAATATTTCAAGTTGTTAGCCTCAGCAATTTAGATAAGAACATGTGCTTTCCTCTGAAAGACAAGGCACCGTGTCTTAATATTAATACCCGACACAGAGTAACCCTGTGTGATAAAGTACATAGATAGCACAACAAGGGGTGAATTAGAAATGCCTGGGAAGATAAATGATGCCATTAGTAAAACATGGAGATTTATGGGTGACACTAACATCTCTGAGACAGCAGAAGCGGAATTATACTACTAAAGCTGCATAAATGTTTTTTCTTTTTCCTTTCCCCCAGATGCAATAACAAAGAGATGTGAGAGAAAGGGTTATCTAATGAGTAAAGTACTGCCTACAATTTGGCAGCCCTACCATTCCCTTCAAATTTTCCTCTGTATCCTCTGGCAAATGACTAGGACTCAAATTTTTGAAATCCATGGCTGATGGCCATAATGATAGTGGCGTTTTGGGTGGGATTGAACACAAGAGTTGGGTTGCCCTTCCTTGGCATTCAGGTATCTTGCTACCTGCTGGGAATGCCTGTGTACATCACGGGGGAGAGTTAGGCAGAAAGAATGGCCCTGGAGGAGCAAGGCTGGCCAGCAGCAAGCACCAAGCATAGAGGTCTTCTGCAGTCCACTTCTTGAGCTCTTTGACACCAGTGCCAGGAAACAGGTGGATTTTAACTCTGCTGGCCAGCTTGTGTGACATATTTCATCTTCCATGACTGCAGGATCAGGGGAGTGAGGAGTGGCTTCATCCTCTCTGGCTGAGAGGGCCCTTTGCTGTTTTATCCTGACAATTGCTGCTGTGAATTACTCGTGTTGTTTGTGTCCTGCCCAGCTGGGCTCTGTTTTGCATGCACCTAGGGTTGGGACAGCAGTGATGAGTCCTTGTTCTGTGAGTCCTGTCCCTCCTGCCAGGGGAGAGATTTCATTGTCTTGGGTTCTTTGTAATACAGAGAGATGGAGCCACAATTATAACTCTTTCACAGCCCTGGAATTTGAAAATTTTCTGTTGCCTGTTGGGAGTTTCTTGCTTTGCAAAGTGAATTCAGTTAAGCAAGAACTAATTTTTCAAGAGAGACCTTTTTTTACAGTGCAGGAAGTTCTCACTTGTGGAGAGCCAGTGTGAAAGTCAGCAGTCTGTGTTGTCTTAAAAGCAGAGAAGAAAGAAAAACTGTCATTGTACTTCGAGGCTGAAAAATTTAAGGAATAGCTCAGTGTACAAGTAGAGAATGCAAGTTTCTCTTGAGCAGACCATCATTGTGTAGTAAACTGAGGTGTAATTATCTATTGAAATTGTGCTTTCCCTCTCTTAGAACTGTCAGCATTTATACATAAAGAGAAGTTCTGCTTGTTTTGAGGCAAGGCAGTTTAATTTTGACCCAAGTTTATTGGTCATGTGGGCAAAGTTGTCTGGTGCTGTGGTAGGTGTGCAACGTAATGAAGAGTTTTCTTGGAACACTTGGGAAATATCCTCAGAAACTTGGGGATCAGAAGTTAAAGCTGATCACACCCTTTCAAGTACATGGTTCGTTTGCTGATTGGGAAAAAAAAAGTTGCTTATAAGTAAGAATAATCTCACATTCAAATATGGAGCCCTTTTACATTTGGTGACGTGTCATTAATAATAGCAAATCACGTGTAAAAACACTTCATCTAAAAGGTCTCCAAGATCTTTTCAAAGGTGAGCTTTGTGCCAGAGCTCACTGAAAGTATCTTTTGGGTTATGCAGACTGAAGTATAGTGAACTTGAATATTTAGTTTTAATTTACACTTGGAATGGGAAAGGGAAAATCAGAAACCTTACATCTAGTGGGCTAGTTACCTGACAATCTTTTGGGGTCTTTTCCTGTCAGCTGGAAAACAACCCTAATACATGCAACTGCTGCATAACAGGAAGGGTACAGAGAAGCTGACAAATATCAGAGATGCTGACTTTGTACTTTTTGATGCATTTTTCATTTTTATGCGAGAAGCTGACCAGAAACAGCTCCATCGTGCATAACCCTTTATTGTTTAGGGGTTTGTAAGTTCCATTTTATTTTTCATGGCTTAATTTTTTTAATCTCGTAGTCTAAAATGAAACAAAACCTCACTTTTATGGTGTGTAAGCATATATTTTACATTTATTTTCATAACTTCCAATGGAAAGAAGTCCTCCAAGGAGTTGTAGTCAGGTTAATAAAGCTGGAATCTGAGGCTCCACAGAGCTGGGAAGTCCTTGAGCTCCATTCCATGACACGGATGGTTCTGGCTGCTTTACAGAAACAAAGATGTCAGGGTGTAATTTAGCAGCACTTGTTTTCAGTAGTCACACAATGACTGATGGAATGTCTTCAGTGAGTTATGGATCAGGTCATGAAACAGTTTGCCTATGAAACACCACAGAATTTAGATTTAAGAACAGATTTTATTGGAGACCAGGCTCCTTATATACATATAAAAAGACTTAAAAATATGGTTGAAATAAGCGTTCGTGATTCCTTTAAAATCAAGAAATGAAGCTATTCTAGTGATTTCTAAGAAGAGTGGAAGTTAGCATGTAAGAAACAGATGCTGAGCTTTTGGCCCTGCTGAAACTGATGATGAAGCTTCTCTCTTATCCAGTTGTACTCCTCAGATTTGGCAGACTCGCTGATTTTCTGGCTGTTGACTGTTTTTAGCAATAATCTCTGGCCACAATACACCAGCTCGCTGCATGTCCAGCTCCCTAGGCTACTTCATGTCTGTGAATCCTCTATGAATGTTTAATGCATAAACACAGAGCATTTTCATTCCACACCTTGGTATGCCTGATGCTTTGGATTGATTCCAGTTGAATGCTGTGTCAATCAGTGCAGTATAAAGTAATTCTAACAGAGAAATATTTCAGGCCTGCTTATTTTGACTTGTCACTGTTGGCAGGGGGGAGAACTCACAGAAATTGGTGAGTTTTCATGTAACTGCTGCATTCTTCTAGAGTAAAATGGACCAGTTTAACAAAAAAACTCATAAAAATTGCCAGAATGAGTGTGCATGCATAATAGAAAGCTCTCAACCAGTCTTGTTAAATTCATGTTTTACCCTGTCACGCAGTCATGGAATGCATAACAATAGTCTGGCTATAGGTCAAGGGTCTGTTTGTTCTTTCATATTTCTCCTTAATTTGGCAAGTGGACACTCTTTCTGTCAAAGAGAAGATGCCAAAAGAAAGGGCAGGGTTTTTTTCCAAGTTATTTTTGAAAGGCCTTGATTCTTGGATGTCTGATTAGGATATTTTAGACCTGGCTGTCATTACCCTGGAAATCAAATGTTACAGCAGCTTAATACAGGCAGCCAAAATCATTAAAAGCTTTCCAAAAAAATTCATCTAAAGATACAGTTTTGTTCAGCTGCACAGAACAGCAAGGCACTAATTGTAAGCTTAGCGGGGGATTCATATCTTCTGTCTTACATCAGTTTTTAACCAAAACTGTGTGCTTTGAAGAGGGAAAGATGGGGTCTGCTGTGTTCTCCTTTCTGTTCTCATGCACATCCACACGCAATTTTCTGTATCAGAAATTTGTTTCTGTGCTTGGGTTTCTTTCTCTTTTATGTGCACATAGTAAGCTGAATAACGATGATCTGTGTGCTGTGCTTACCTGAAATTCACACAAAATGGGAATTGAATTCTGTGGGATCCGGGTCGGGCTGTGTGCTTTCCCTGCCTCCCAGAGGTGAGGAGCAGCTCCACTGGGTGGAAGCACTTTCTTAGGTGTGAATATTGTCAGCATTGTCAAGACCCTGATGGGAGAAGCTGCTGTGAGCTCAGGTCTGTCTGGGACATGGATTGCTGGGTGACCCATGAAAAACATCATTGTAACATTTTCAACAGCTCATTTGTTTCTTTTGTTTTTTCCTGGTCCTCAAATGTCAGCCTGGGATTATCCATGGCTTGTTCCAGATCTGACAACATAGTCCTGTCCTGTGTTTTAAAGCAAAGGTGGTTCTGCAAATATGTTGTTCCAAAGACATTTTTTAAACTTGGTATTTCTGCAGTGTTTTGTTTTCTTTATCTGCTTCTGGCATAAAAACATGAAACTGAACAGCTCTAATCAGAATTATTTCTTGGGCAACTGTGGAAGTAACAGTTTGAGATACTGTATCAAACTCTCTTCTAGTCCCAAGGCAAGTGTTGTTACAGTGAATATCTTGGAGTTGATAAAATTTCCTATACAACGATTGCCAGTTTATATGGTGTTGGAATCCAGTAGTTTCCCAGAGTTTCCCAGACTCAGGTGATCAACCTGCAGAAAACAGGTGATGATTCTGAAAAACTTTCAACCCTGTGTGGCTGCAAGGCATTCAGTGCCTTTCTTAGTATTTCTTTTTAAAAAAATCTTTAAAAGTTT
The DNA here is from genome assembly GCA_013397055.1 of Pachycephala philippinensis. Taxonomy (NCBI): domain Eukaryota; kingdom Metazoa; phylum Chordata; class Aves; order Passeriformes; genus Pachycephala; species Pachycephala philippinensis. The sequence goes on along the minus strand of VWZT01016557.1, from coordinate 77,716 downwards.
CCTTCTTTCTGTAGTGTAAGATGGCTTTATGATCAAGCTTTTTCTGTGTTGATCTCAAAGTTCTTTACAGGGGAGCTTGGCATTGTTTCCCCTTTTACCACTGTGACAAACTGAAGCACAAAAAAGAGAAATGATTCCTGTGACAGCACCAAACTGGAGGTGATGCCAGCCAAGAGCTTTGCCCACTGTGTCACGCTGTGCTTTGAAGGGCACTAATCTCCCAGTCCAGCTAACATCAAACATTGTTACTAAAACCATCAAAATATTATTCATCAAGGAGATGGATGGGATATGAAAACAGGAAAAATACTTTTTACAACGGTTGACAGCATCACAGAGCTGTAGCAAATGATAAATCTTTTGAAAAATCCAGCAAAGGGTAGAATTAGATTAACTTCTTAAGATAGATTCAAGTAATAGCATAACTTGTGCATGCTAAAATGTCATGTGACAGAGCACAAGTGAGCCAGACAAGTGTGTTGTTTTAACCCATATTCAACATTCCTATCAGGAAATCTGCTCAAAGGGCCCCATATCCATACCTTGTGCAGTACTATCATTAAATCTTTTTTTGCTACTGCCTGGAATTTCATTATGAACCATCAGTGATGTAATACTAAACCTATGGAATCTTAAACACGTCTCAAAATCTGTGGAACAAAGTAGACTCCTACCAAATCAAAAAGGTGCAGTATTTTTTTGTTGGTACTGTGTTTTTTTCAAGTGGCTCATTCCAATATTTTCCCAAACATATTTCAACTGAAATGTCACAAAATAAACTTTCTTCAGTAGATCTGTTTCTTTTAATAAATGTTGTTTCTGTTTTCTTCTCCCCCCTGTTTCTGAGACACAATTTTTTTTGGTCTGTTGAAATACAAAATACGTTATATGCTGCCCTCTTTTGCATGAAGCGTGTTTTTAGTTGCCACTGGTTGCTGTAGGAGCCTGTCTTTGGGTTTTTCCTGGAATTGTGGGATTCTGTGAAAAGAGTCTCTTGTAGAACTCTAATTGTCCTCCTGATGCCTGTCAGAAAACATTTGCTTCCAAAACCTATATATTTTTTTTTTTTTAAAAAGGGTCAATTTCAGCTTTGTAGCAAAGTCTCAGTCTGGGCAAAATGTTGTTTGGCTTGTATCTTATTCCTTACATCCACACACATTGAAACTAAAGAGAACTGAGTTAAGAAAATGAGTGGTGAAGTAAAAATTGTGGTTTATAACATAGGCTACCAATAATCAGTTTAAAGGAAGCACTCAGTGGATCTGCTGCTGTGTACCAAAGCTGGAGTTGATAACCTCAGGGACTGGAGCCTAGGTGAGGGTTCAGCTTGGTGTGACTGGGTACCAGAGATCCTTCAGAGCAGATGATGCTTTCAATTCTACTCTTCCTTTGTGAGCCTGGTGACAAACTTGTCAAAAGAGTTTTGCAGTTTTAAGGAAAAAAGAAAAACAACAAACAAAACCTCTGTCCCACAAACTCCTGTCTCTTCAGACTTCCTTTGAGTTATAAATTCACTGCTGATATTGGCCTAGGAATCGGCTGTCTGCCCAGTATAGTTGTCCCACAAAAATGTACAGAATCTCTATCTTTCAGTCTCCTATGGAGAAAAACATGGAGCAAAAATGTTGGGGGGAAAAAATAAGTAAAACAGGACATGACCTTCTTTGGAGTAAATGTATGGAGGAATTAAAGGATCCTCGAAAAGCCATTCTTTTCTAAAATGCCAATGTTTATGTTGATGATTGATTCCAGAAGTGATAGAGGCAGTAGGATAGGCAGGTGGGTGGTGGAAGTATTAACCAAAAATGTCTAAGCCAAGGTTTTAAAGCAGGGTTCTGTCTGCACGAGCAGCATTCACATGTGTGCTGTGTTTTTGTACGCTGACAAGGAAACAACAGAACCTGTCTTACTTTTCTCCATGTTATGTGGTGGAATATCACATGCTGGGTTGTCATCAAATTGTTGTTAACACAAATTGTCAGAAATTCAGCTTCATGTTTGACTCATGAAAGGGACTAAATCTGTACTTTGAGCAAGGCTTGTGCTTTATTTTATTGTTCAGCAGTAGTGAACAATACTGTGAAAAAACAAGTGCTGCCCTAGTTCAAGTGACAGACAAAACTGCTTTGGGTCTCTTTTAAATGCTGTCAGAGGAGAAACTCAGGGACTTAATTTTATAGGTAAAATGAAAGTGTAAAAGAAGCTATCATGCTAAAACACCTAGAATGATTTTTTTTCCATTTTAACTGTGTCCCTTTGACCATATATATACACTGTATGTGTATTTGGCCTATGAAAAATGACATCTTAAGTGAGATTTTTCAAGAGCACATGAAAAGTCTATAAGCTGCCACCTATGACACCTTTCTGTCAAATTTCAGTCTTCAGCCTGGTCAGCTGGAAGCATTGGGAATTTGAATTAGGGATGACCCTACAGAGCATTTCAAATGTGCTTTTGTGTATGTGTGGTTCTGGGCTGTGGGTTGCTTGCTGTAAGGGCACCAAAGAGGTGCTGCTGTCTGTGATGGGTGGTGGTTTTCTTGTTGTCTCTGCAGGTGATTGTAAATGGAAGATGTAATTTTTGGTTGCACTGAAAGAGGTTTTTTTTTGCCATTTGTCTCCTTTAAAATGTCTGCAGCCCAGATCCACTTGGGTTGTAATGTCTTTTGATCCTAGGGCCTGGATAAAACCAGGCCAGGTAATCCCTGGGAACTTCTGCAACCAGAATTGCTAGGAAGCAGGGTAATTCAGCACATCTAATGCTTCCCTCTGAATCAGTGCCATACCTGATATGGTTTCAATGAGTGTTTTGGCTGCTGTTCATGCCTCCTGCTTCAACAGCCCTGAGCCGGGGCTCCAAAGATGTTCAAAAATCCAGGTTTGATTTCTGTAGGTTTTTAAATGTTTGTGCCATAACGGGGAGAGTTGTCCTCAGCGCTTTAGTCAACTGAAATGTCAAAGTTTTTGCTATTTCCTGGGTGTTGCAATGAAATAAGGCATTTTGTTTCTTTGTTTAGGTTATGGAAAAGAGGATCAAGCTTTTCCCAGCAGATTGGAAATAGGTAGCCCTCAGTGCTATTGTTTTTGCTTGCTAATTCAGGCTTTACCATCTAAGTGTTCCCATACTTAATCCCACAAAGCAGGCCCATGAGGATTGCCCTCTGGGAGAAACATTTCTGAAAATGATCATTTCCCCCTTTCTACAGAGAACAGAATTTCACATTGAAAAATGTGAAAAAGAACGATGGAAAAACATGATTTGGTTTGCTTGTAAAATGTTAAATGTTCTACTGCTCTGTTTAGAAGTAGCTATCTGTAGTTACAAAGTTATAAAAGAAAGGACTGACTACTTGAAGAGAAGAGAAAGTTTATATATCCACAACTGTTTGGGTTTGGTACTCAAACCTGAATTTCTGCCACCTGGTAATCAGTTGATCAGTATTAAGTAAATATAATGATGAGATGATCTATAGGAGATTGAAGAAATAATGAGGTAAATAAGGTAAATCCATTTGTAATGCACTTTGCATTCTTTTTAAGAATGAAGTGCAAGATAATTGTCTCAACTTTCCTTTGGGTGTGTCATCCAGAGATTTCTTGAGTATGAACCAAACAGATTAATTTGATAAAAGCTTTTAAGTTATTTTGATATTTTGCAGGCTGTATGGTATGAAACAGTATAAAAGTATATCAGCAGGTGGATTAAAAAATTCCTCTGGCTCAAATCATGTCTAGTTGTTAGCATTTGCTCATTCATGGTATTTCACTTGATAGATCATAGAACCATAGGGTGGTGTGCGTTGGAAAATGTCTGAAATATATTCGTGAGTTTTGTTTCAATAAGGAATTCTTGAAGATCTTTGGCAAAATGAATTAATTTTTTTTAGTACTGTGCTTAGGGCTGCAGAGTAAAAACAGCCCGTGAAAGAAAAACATGTCCTTGGTCGGGAATATGTGTGTGTATGTTTTGGCTCTGCCTCAACAAACGTGTGCCTAACTTAAAGAAGGTGAGTAATCTTGTTTGGTTGGTGAGGAGAATGCTTAAGTGCCCTGTGAATGAGAGCACTTAGGAACGACTTGGTGTGAAGGTGTCACAGGAAACAAGGCGAAGTGAAAGCCTTAGAAAGAAAACAAGATGTTCTTCTGATTAAGACTAATGTCCACCTTCAGAGCGTTATCTGCTAAACATCTCAGCAGCCAGGAAGTTACACAACTTAAAGCTGTTCAACTGTACCATAATGTACCCTTGAATTTGTATTTTCTTCCTTGTATGTAAATGATGGGGCATTTTTTTTTCACAGCTACAGTAAGCAATGCAGGGTGAGAGGTGTGAGAGCTGAGTTTCTACTTGAAAGAACTGGGTCACCTCATGTAGCTACACGACTCCTGAATGGCTTGCCAGTCCTTGGATTTTGTTAGGGATTGGAGTACTGCATTTTATTGATGGAAGGATAGATCTGGATTTTCTCTGGATTAGAGCATGCAACTGCAATTGACTTTAATGGGGATTTTATTAAAGCTGAGATGGTCCTGTTTTCTGGCTTTATGCATTGCACAAAGAGAACCTGCGTTCCTTTCACCAGATCTGCAGGATTCAGCAAACCTCAGGAAAAAGTGGATTCTTCAGTATTTACTGTGATACTTTTTGGGAAGGTCCAGAATAGAGTTTGCTGGAGGAACTGCCATCTTAGCTGGACACAGCAGTGATCTTGGGGCAGCAAAGGTGTTTGTTGTTTTTGTAAAACAAGAGGGTACCAGTTGTGTTTTGGCCACGGTGGAGCACAGTGCTGCATGGGTGGAGGAGATTTTGACTCCCTCTTCATTCCATCACACACTGCCTTCAAAAACCTCCTTTGGCAGGCAGTGTGAAATTGAAACAAACACCTCAAAATTCTCTAAGATAAGCAACCTCCCTGCCCCTGACCCTACTGCTTCTGGATTTAGAAGAAGTGGTGTAAAATTGCACTGTCACTTGCAAAAGCATGATGTATGCTTTCAGGGCTCAGTCCAATCTCCTGCTCAAGACAGTCTAATGAGTGCTCTTAAGCCCACCTGCTGATTGTGTTGATTAGGTGGGAAGGTAAACTCCATTTGACTAATTAAAAGCTGGTTGTGAAGCCAGCTTGGTTTTGGTATCTTTATCTGGTTTAACAGATGAAGAAAATTTCTTGTAATTGCAGCCTGTTGTCTTCTGAGTGTATGAACATTTGTAAGTTTTGTCTTTTTTATTGCCTCTGTGCATGGAAGTGGATGGGAGTCAGCAGAGCCTCTGAGCAACTTCTTTACTCCATATTGGAGATCTATTTTCCCAAGAACTCCCTCTAGTTCTGCCCCTGAGGCATTGCTCAGAGGCAATTTTTTCTCACCACATGCTGTCTAAGTTATCATTTATTCCAGCTATTGCTTGAAGGTGGCTGTTCTGTCGCTGTTGCAGTCAAAGTACATTTACAGGCAGACAAACAACCCGTCCCTGAAACCCATGTAAATGCAATTCAGCTATGCACAAATAGCCAAACGTTTTTGCATCTTTGACTGGAGGCAGCCAGCAATCAAGAAACTCTGCTGGTCTACAGCCAAAAGAAATAGGGAATTCCCTCAGATTTTTTTTTCCTGAGGTGATTAATGATAATCAGGTTTGGCTCCATATTAATCGGTGCAGTTTGGATATTAAAATTCTCAGTTCTGTGGCTAATGCTTCCCAGGCTGTTCTCAGGATTGCATTGCACTGTGGTTGGGTTACAGTCATGGCAGCAGGGGCAGGGGAAAGGAGCAGTTTTCCTTGCAAGTGGAAGCCACTCTTTTCCCATAGTGGGACTTCAGATGCATAGAGCAGTCTGCCCTTTCTTGCCTTGGCAGTTGCTTCCTCACTGAGGAGTCACTGGAAAAAGAAAAGGAGCAGCAAGTCAGTTTAGTCAGTGGTGCAATAGCATCTAGAAACTGCAGCAAGGATCAAGATCTGTTTTGCTTTCTAGATCATCCTAACTGCAAAGTTTTTCTGCCTTTGGTGCCCTCTTCATCCCCCCACGTATAAACACTTCTCTCTTTCCAGTGCCTGTGAGAACCATTGGGTTACTCAAAGAATCCCTTGGGAGCTGAAGAGGCAGCATCTTCCAGGCTCAGGGGCATCATATCTGGTGAGATATATGCTGTTTATGCTTTCTTCTTTTTTTCTGGAGCTGTATTTTGTTCAGTTGAGACAATTGCTGTCACGAGCTGCACTTTAGTGTTAGCTTAGCTTCCCTTGAAACTCAAAATCTGGTGTGGAAAGAGGTTGTTTTGGGTTAGTGATCAACCTGCTTTGGAAGACACTTTGTGGTAGTCCTTCATCAAACTGACTGCTAGAAATTCCATGTATATTTGGGAATTTTCCACCCTGATTTTTCCCTTTTTTTTTTTTTTGGTGCTAAGGATTATAAGTAAGTATGAGCATGGTAATTCAACTCCCTAAAACACTGAGAAATTTTTCCATGTTGTGGCTCCATATTAATCTCCTGGTTCCTGGAAATTACCTGAATGGGGAAGGGGGTGTTTTTCCCTTGGGAAGGCCTAACTCTTGTGTCTTTGTCATTAACCCCACACGTGGTCATCTTTGCACACACAGGGTACAGACTGAGGTAATGAGGGCAGCTCAACAGCCACACGAGGCTTTCTCCTGGTGAGAGGTTATGAATATGGAGACCATTATTTGTCATTAAGATAATAATGTTGCTGAATGTGTCAGCGAAGTCAATGACTCTCTATTCCCCAGGTGTTCTGGTTTTAGTTTGATAGGGACACGTGAAAAAAATTCTGCTCGCCAGGTGGGAGGAAATTTGCCTTTCAAAAGCTTGTTGCTTCAGCACTTGATAGGAGTCTTACTAAGCAATGATGATGATAATAATAATAAATGTTCCCAGGCTGTACTTATTTTATAATTGCTGTTTAGCCCAAATTGCTCCGAGTGAGGAAACTCCATCATTCTGACTACACAGGTGGAGGTCATGATGTCATGCCTAGCAAATTCACTGATTCAAACGGATGCAACATTTATATAAAATACTACCACAACATAGAGTTTTAGTAGTGAAAACTAGAGGAAAACAGAAAGGATTCAAAATTTAAGTGAAGAAGCCAACCTTGATGAGGAGGTGAGGAAAGGACTTGCCTTGAATGGTTTCTCTGGTTTGTTGAACACCTCTCTGGAGTGACTGTCGCCATCAGGGGCTGTGTCTTGCATGATCTGATCTGATGCTGACTTTTCCTGTGAGGAAAAGATTTGTAAATTATGGCCATACACGTGGTAGAGCTGATGGCTGCTGTGTCTGCATTCACTTTTAGTGATTTTCTGTCTCTGAGCTCTGCTGTCTTGGTACCACTTTTCTCATTCACCTTTTATGATGACTGGTGTTCACAGGCAGGTTCAAGTGGCCAGGCAGAGCAGAGTCCTGAGCACATCCTGAGTTCGTGTGGTCAGCTTGGACCCTGCCTGCTCCTCTGGCCTCTGGCTATCACAGATGGTGTCAGGAGATGAGGGAAAGAAGAGGCAGGGTGAGCTGGGCTGAAGCCAGGAGAATAGAAACCTAAAAATGAATTTGTTGGGCAATTTTGGCTCCCAAACACAGTTTTTTATTTGTACATAGATCTGTAAAGGCTCCAGTTTCAGTCCTTGGGAATAATTAAACTTTAAGCAGTGATAAACAGTGCAATATTCAATTAGTGAGCTGTCCTGACAAAGGCATGTCAAAGTAAATTGGGGGTTTTTTTTGAGGCTGTTAACTATGCTGACAGAGAGTTGGTTAATTCTTGAAGGATAATGTTTTGGGCAAATTCCCAGCCTCCAAATGCCTGCAGGCAGACTTGTCCATATTTGTGGTATATTTGAGGTCTAGAGTTCCTCCTTTGGGTCATATATTTTAAGAGGGAATTTTAATGGAAGGAAACATTGCTGCAGAGCAACAGCCTCCTCTGAAACACTTTCCAAAGAAATGTTGAGGCCAAAGGTCTTGTTTTTTCAGGGCAAAAGATGTGAATCCTCTAATATTTACTCAGTTATAAATAGCGTTGGGCAAGGCTCTAAGGATGGATTCCTGGGAGATTGTATCAGGGGTAGTTATTCCCCAAACTAAGCAAAGGCAGCGGTTGTCTTTTAATCGTTGCATCTTCTTTGGCACAGAGAACACCATTATTAAACAGAGAGCAAATAATTATAATAAATTTGAGATTTTCACTCCTCTCAGGCTCAGGTGCCTCTTATTTCTCTCCAGTCCCAACAAGAACCAAAATGTGCCTTATTTCTGGTAAGAGATGGCAGTTTAATGCTGGGGGCAATGTTGCTGCTGAATGTTTTGGTAATCCAGCCATGGCATCAGTGAGGGGGCAGGAAAAAGTGCAACCCCATGGGGAAAGCACTTAGCTGGGGTGCAAGAGGTGCTGGGCTTGGGCAGGGAGCTGCATTTCATTTATCCATGCCTCTCTTCCCCCATCTGTAAATAGGAGGCAAGATTATGACTTTTCTTAGAGAGATGCTGTTGGAAAATGTCGTGTTACTTTCCACTGAAAACTAAATCTGCCTGCCTCATGGCTAATAAATAGGTGAGTGTTATCTAATTCCATGAACATGTTAGTTTGCTTCCCACAGTGAAATTTGGCCTCTCACAGTGTAGGTCTTACAAAATTCAGCATGGAATTTATACACCACCAAAGAGTCAACATGAAAGGCAAATGAGACATAAGCCTTGCTGAAGAGCCTGAGGGCCACAGCCTCCCAAAGTGCTGTGACATTTCCAAACAGAAGCACAGCATTTGAGGTGTTTTTATGGACTCATGAGTCTGCTGGACCACTGGGCATTCCTGGGGTATGTCAGGCATCCATATGCATCCCCAGGAAAATGATTCCTGGCTGTAAAATCCTAAGAAAAAAAAAAAGAAGAAAATGCACAGCATTATTTATTGGAAAAGGAATGCAGTTTCTGATGTGCTTTCTAATTTTCTGTATCAAGAGTAAATGCCCAGCAACTGAACTGACTGGAAAATGTTTGGTAGTAAATATATTAGCTGAGACCTCAAATAGCAAGAAAAAGTCTTTTTCAGACACTGATGTGCTTTTGTGTAGATGTGTTTTTTCTGTTAGTACTTACCAGAGAAGAAAAAGTAAAACTGACTTCTAATAGCTATTAGGTATCATTCCAAAGTCTTGCAGTTGAACATTTATTTCTACTGATGTAAGACAGGTATTTAACTGTAAAATGTTGGAGCTGGACTGTGTAGGATACTTGAAACTTTGGAGAACTGAAGAGATTTCCCACTGTAATCTGTTGTATGCTGTCTGTACCCCAAAACATTAAAATTAATACCCAGTACTCAGAGGAAAAAAAAAAGACACAGGGATTAAATGATAGAAGTGCTGCTTTTTTTGGTGGCTCTTGGTACTATCATATATGCTAAAGCATTCCAACCAAGGGCATGTGGCTGCAACGGAATTTGATGTACAATCAGTTTTAGGGAACAGCCTGTGCCTTGTTAATATAATCCATAAAAGGCTTCCAAACTTCCTGAAACCAGTCCCTTCTGTTTCCAAGTCTGCATATGATCTCATAGGAAATGATCTGGGAGAGGCCAGCTAACCCTTTTGCATAATCAAGGTAGCATTGTTCTTTTAAGGCCTAAAGTGAGTTGTTTCGCTGATGGAAACACAATAATCCCCTTTTCTTCTGTCGACAAATCTCTGTTATCAGGCTTTGCCATGATTTTGGTGGCATTACAAAAAAGAATAAGTGGGAAGGCTGAAGTGTGATTTGAAGACTGACCTGGATGTCATTCATTTACTTTGTTCCCCTATTCATTTACTTTGTTCCCCTTTGTCTTGGCTGTTTCAAAAATGCTAAACCACTCGCTGCCCAGTGAAATTTGGAAGACTGAAATGCAAATGCATGACACAAATGGGCAGGGTTTATCTTGCAGTGGGCTCAGAGGCAGGTAAGCATCCTGCACCTTGCCAAGGTTCATAAATGGTGGTGGCAGCAAAACAGTGAGGAAAACACCTGCCCTTTATATAGTTTTGAGGTCCTAAAACCTCTCATATGTACATATGTAGCAGTAGGAAAAGAAAATGTTTTCTTGTGTTGGGATCCCTTGAAAACCTCGCTATTTACACAAACCCAGAGTGCCTCATGCAGTGCACGTTCTTTCATATCCTAGGGATACCCAGGATTTCCTTAATATATTTAGCCCAAGAAGGGAAACACTCCAATGAGCTGCTGTCTGTGAGAGCCTTGTAGGGCAGCGAGCGTCAGCGTTCCCTGGCAGGGCAGGGAGAACAAAAGGCTCTGGGCTTTGGAACTTTGCACAAGTACAATTATGGACTCGTTCATGTGAGTAGGCAGCCACTGCAGCAGGCTGAAATTGCAGTGAGCCTAAGCAGAGGGCTCTGTGGCACTCTGCTCGCTGCAGACTTGTTAAATTTGGCACTCCGCTCTGGGCTCCAGTCAAACATTTTCTTAACCATATTAGGATATGTGGAAATTGGCCAGCCAGCAATAGGCCTTCGATGTACTTATTGCTTGTGCTCATATTTTACAGAGTAGACAGCCACTGCTTTTCTTAAAAACTAGCAGGTTTGATAGAGTAAGACAAATAGAACCCTTTAAAAATTGTCATTAAATTACGTTAGGGGGAAAAAAAGAGCATTTCCCAAGACAAAGGACATTGTTATAACAAAGTTTGTGGTTCCCTTGTGCTTTTCATCCGTAGATATTGATCATCCTGTAAATCAGATCCCAGGAGTTACATATTGTGGTGTTATTCAGGTGAAAAATCAGAGTGAAGTGAGCCTTGCTGGCTATGACACGAGCATTTTTCCTTTTGCTGGCTTTTCCAAGGCATGGCAGCCCCCAGCAGAGGGGCAAGGCAAAACACTGGATTGGTGCCTCTCAAGGTTTGCTTGGGTCTGGGTTATGGAGCCTAACTCCCTGGGGGTGGTGCAAGAGCAATGTGCCTGTGTTGCTTCAGAGGAAAGGATGTCTGAAACTTCCCCAGCAAGGGATAGAATATTCCACTGCAGAAATTCCAAAATAGAAAGTCTTCAGTGTTTAACTGACAACACTTGTGTTCTTAAGGGATGGGAATTTGGGACGCAGTAGTGTTGGTTAAGCATATTATCAGGTCTACCCTATACTCCAGTAGATTTTGCTATTAAAATTACTTTTTTTCATCAGTAAATGTTTTCATAATTTTTAATTTACTGCTGCTCCCTGTAGCTGTAAACTTTTGTTTCACTAAAATGATTCTCTGCCCTTGCTAATGTTCTTCTAATACTTGCAGACAGTTGTCACATCCCCTACTTAAAACTTAGCTGATGCATCCATGGCTCTTTTAACCTTTGCAAGTCAGTCCCTCTCTGCTTGATTAACACTTTTATGGCTCTCTTGTGATCTTCCTCTGGGTTGTCATTGTCATTCAGGAAATGAGTTCTCCAGAGCTGAATGAAGTATTCCAGGTGTGATCATCACAGAGCTGTGTTACGGATATCACCTTTCTGCCCTGTGTGTTTCACTTAATGTTGCACGGACTCTGCTACCACATCATGCATTATTCGATGCCCACTACAAAAAAAAAAACAAACACAAAAACAACAACAACAACAAAAAAACAAACAAACAAAAAAACCCCAAAAACAACAACAAACAAACAAAAAAAAACCCGAGGCCAAATTCAAGTTTTTTGCTCACAAATTTTGGTGACGTTTTTCAAAGGTGCAGAAATGGCTGAATCCATGCCTCTGGTTTGTAGCTCAAGGCAGCACTGTGCTGCCAGGAGGGCTGGAATCATTACACCAATTCTGACCTTTCAGCTTTTTGCTGATGGTATGGATGAACTTACACAAGTCCTTTGACTACTTGACCCTGGTGTCTGTGTTGGTGGGTAATAACACTGTAGTAACTGCATTTGGTAAGGCTGTGAGGGTTGGTTCAAGTTTGTGCATGATCTGGAAGATATAAAGAAGTGGAAATGTAAAAATATTTGGGCAAATGGCTGCAAAAAACCCCATTACATGACCTGTAAGCTCATGCTGTCCAGGCTTGTGGAAATTGAGGAGGGCCATCAATAAAAATCCTGTTTCTGTATAATGATTTGTTTGCTAAAAGAAGAGGGGAACTAAATCAAATGAAAATTATGAACTTTTTATTGAGTGTAACCTCTGCTAAGTTCACTAGAGACCCACTGAGAATATGGTTTTAACATGTCCAAGTTTGCTTTGTTGTTTTATCCAGCTGTTGATTTTTAGTGTGAGAGACCAGCACAAGCAAGGATACATTTGGTTGACAGTCTTGGAAAAGGAAGCAAGCCTGTCTTTTATTTATGCATGTTTATATCAGCACAGAATGAATGCAAAAAATGTAGCAGAGCTAGGAGTGGGGCATGGAGAGAATAAAATATTATTTTTGCATATACTCTGAACTCATGTAAATTATGACACATCACAAATGATTCTTCTGAACCCAGGCTGGTAAATCCCCTCACTGGCACAGCATATGGATTTATCAGGTTAAAAAAAAACCCGTTTGCTGCATGAAGCAGATACAGCTGGAGGCTGACTCTTCCAACTCTACCCATCATTTTTAAGATACAAATCTGGTGAAGTTTTCAGTGCAGTAACATTCAGTTGATGTTAATTTGTGAGGACCTGGTCTTTATTAGTGTTATGTACCTGGTGAGGGGGTCTGAGTATTGCAACATACCTGAAATCCAGGCTCACTCATGGGCAGCCTTTTTAACCAGGTCCAGTACTGCTTATGTGAGCTGGGAAACTTGCAGTGATGGTCCCTGAGGTTTACAAAGCCATGCACGATTTACAGTTTTAGTAAGCAAAGTTTACATTTGGAAGTGAATACTCCGAGGTGGCTGAGGATAAACAGTCGAAAAAAGCTTTCTTAGTGATAGTTGAATTTTCCACTGGATATAGCTGCTTGTAGAATTTGGTGTTTGGAAGGTTGCAAAACCACTTGTGTCAAAGTTACTGCTCAGGTAAAAGCTTTTCCACAGACTGGAGTCATGGATGAGGACTGAAAAGTTCATGAAATGCTTAAAAATTGTAAGGAGGTTTATGCAAAGGTCCATGAGCTCTTGGGATAGGAGGGAGGGGATTTTGGGGGACTGTTTTTCATGGCCACATCACAGTAAAACAAAACAAATGGAAATGCAGCCTCAGTACTGAATCCACTTAAGGGAGATGAAGAAGGAAACATTCCTGTTGGTTTCCATTTTAGATCCATTACAGAAAGGAGCTCTGCTGTAGGGCTGTAGTTCAATGCAAGAAGCATTTCTATGGAATTTTGGCATTAGGGGGACTTCCCAAGAACAGCTACTGTCCAGAAGATATTCCAGCTAAAATCTACCGAGAGCAGTTTGAAATATTGGCACAATTTCATCCCAAGTCTGATCCAGCTTGAATTGTGAGAGGAACACAGGAGGCTCTGATTTAGATCTAAATGGCTCCTCTCTACACTGTCCAACTTCTACATAAAATGTGCAAACAGAAGAACATCCCAACCAAGCAACCCCCCCAAATGACCCCTTATAAAGAATGCAAAAGAGAAGAGGTTGTACAGAACTTGTGTTTGACTAGAATAAGACCTGTTTTGAACCACAGATAGGAGCAGAGGACAGCATCTCCTCAGCAGTGAGAAGGGAGATTGTGGCAGAGGAACATGGCACAGAAACAAAAGGGACCCACACTGCACTTGTGGGAAGTAGAGCCTCTGTTTTGGATGGCTTTGAGCAGCCTTAGCAGAAATTCTTTCTGCCACAGCTGATTCACTTTTTACTGAGTTACTTATCATCTGCATGTGGGCCTTTCCCAGATTTAATCCTAAACCACCACAACTGGGTTGAGCTCTGTGAGCTCATATTCAGCAAGATGCCTTGGCTTTTTTGTGCCTCAGTTTTCCCACTTGGGATAAGCCGACCTGAGAGAACCAGACTGGGTTCTGTTTTGTTACATATTTGGTTATGCCAGAGGTGTATTTGGATGTCAGTGACACTGTACTGCTCATGTGAATATTCAATGAAATGCAATTCCTGCCTGAAGTGTTTTCAGCTTACCCAAAACCAGGCCTGTGCAAAGAGGAAGCAGAGGTGTGGACTGACTTGTGCAGAGGTCTCAGATTCTGTTTAGGAGAGGGCTGGGTTTGGAGCCTGGTCTCCAGAAAAGGCTTCCAGTGGCTGACTTGCTAAAGTGTGCTGTGGTCTAAATATTCATGGCATTGCTATAGGCAAAAGAGTTCTGATTTGAGCGAAGGAGCTCTCAGACCCTTGTAGATGGTCACTTTGAAGGCCAGGTGACTTTGCTAATAATGGTGTTGCTTTGAATGTCTTTTTTTTCTATGTGCCTCCTTCCACAGGGGTGTGGCATGTAGCAGAGTGAGCTCAAGAGTTACTACATTTACTTGTGTTTTGGGGAGAAAAGTCTCCCTATTGCTATTTTCCCTTCCCCACTCCCCACCCCCTATCCTATCTGTTTCAGAATTTTAATCACCTTGCCAAGAATTCGATTAAGTAGCTTGGATATATAAAAGAAGATTGTTTTATGACTCTTAATAATATGTGTAGATGTGCATGTGAATTTAAAAGTAAATGCATCTCATGCTCCAGACTGTAAGCTGAATGCTGAGGGATACAGAAAAAGAATTTCTCCTGTTTTATCCTGCTTGTTATTGCATGCTTTGGTAGGTAAATTGTGGATTTGTTTCATCTCCTTACAAATATATCTGCTTTTGGAGACAGAATGCTGATTCTGGTAGAGTGGCAGCTATAGCTGATATCAACCCATGTTATGCTTGTGATCCAAACAAGAGTAACAGATCAGAGCTCTGTAATAATAGGAAAAGGAATTCTATAAACAAATTAAATACATGGGGAAATACAAGTGGAAACAGTAGTGGTTAAGGGGAGAATTTCAAGGACAGGAAATAGGTACTCAGTGAAAGTCAAAGCTGGTAACTGTCCATTGTATTTCTTTAAATGTTCAGGTTCAGATTCTTTTTTTTTAAGGAAAAGAAATTGAATTGATGGACTTTAAAACTGTATGCTTGGCAAAAAAAAATTCTGCATCTTGAGTTCATTATGCTTACACAGCCATCCCAAACTGGCTTTAGATCGGGATTTTGTACGTTGGATTGATTGTTATCTATGGTTAACCATGTCCATGGGCAAAGTATCTTGGGTTCTGGTTTTGTTACATCTGTCATCGTTTTTTGATACCTTCTGGCTGTGAAGATTTGCTCTCTTGCCAGTTGAATCCTTGGGAACCTTTATCTGCAGAGCTTCTGTGGAGAAGGTGATGACCATGCACTTCCTCCTCGGTCCTGTGGTCTTGTGAGGAGCTCCAGCTCCCTGCTGCTCTTGCTGAAGACACACAAGTAGCACTTAGGCTGAAACTGGCAGGTAGTATTAAAAAATATATTAAATAATACTGAAGATAGACTGGAAAAAATGTCGGCAGTTCATTCTATTGGCCCAAAGCGGAGGTTACTATTTAAAATTATTTTTGAGTGGTGTATTTTGTTCTGGAAGTTTTGGCTTTGCACTTTGCCTCACTTGACCTGTAACAGTGCTTAATTATCCTTCCCTTTACACAGTTTTCCCAAGGGTCTAAATTGGTAGGGAAATTGCTGGTGTCAAGGGAGAAAATCAGTCTCTGTTACTCCATTTTAAGCACATTACATCTTCTCCTGCCCTCGGGGGATGTGAAGCGTTTATCATTCTCTGATATATGTGTGAGAATTACTGGTTTTCAGCCTTGGCAAGCCCCACCCTTCCAAATTCTCCATGGACACCATGTTTGCTAGAGCTCTGGAAACTTTCATTGCTCCCTTCCAATTGTTCCCCTGTTTCCTGAAATGATGTATACCTGTGGATATACTCAGGTTTCCAGGCAGGAACTGACCAGCCCTCAGGAGGGAAGGAGTGCTATTTGTAGCTGCTGTGTTTCCAACTATATGAGATGAGTGTGATTTGCCACCAGTCCTGGGTTTTAGTTTTTTGACTCCTTTTCTGGATTGTCAATTACTGCCTCAGTAAAAGATTATCTGGTGTTTGCAAAAATGATTACCAAAGCACAGTCGTATTTTTTTGAGAGATTTAACCCACAAATTTAGCATACTCACTGAAAATGGCCTGGATTTTACGTGTTCTGGCTACTTGCCCCTTCACTTGCAATTCTTAAATTTCATGGGATTTTTAAGCTGTTAATAGCAAAAGATGTGTCAGTGACTATTGTCAGTGATCTCTCTGCTCAATGGCTTGGGCTGCCTGATATATTCAGCCACATTCTGGCTTCACAGGATAGGTCAGGCTAAAAAACAAAACACACTGAAACAGAGGAGACAAGCCCTAGAGCAACGAGGGGAATGAAAATGCATGCATGAAATGCTTCAGTGAGGTTCTTAGAACAGCAATTAGAGAAACACTTTGGGAGGGCAGGATGGATCCAGAGCCAAGTTTCTTCAACACCTATGGGTGTGCTTCATACTAATTTTTAATATCTGGTTTTAGAAATCTTGAGAAGGAAGAGGTAATGCCATGACAGGAGAACAAACATATTTTGTTGAAAGTAGAGTGAGTCCTGTGGAAGATACCCTGTTATTAAAATGGAAGCCACCTCCTTCCATGTAAGAGGGACAGCTTAAAGCAAGGTGCTTTCTCCTCTAATCCTCCTTGCTACACCATGACTTAAAGACTTTGGAGTATTTGAAGTAAATTTACCATAGTAGCAGGAGAATCATCCTGATTTCCTCCAGCCTGGCTTCCCAGAGGCTTCCTAAATGCTCAGATGATTGTTAATGAAGAGGACAGGTCTTATAAATTCCCTAAAGAAGTAAATTGAGAACGTCTACATTGGTGGCAAAGAGATTGTCAGTTCCTAGAACCCATTTGCCATGGTTCGAGTATGCTGAATTCAGAACAGCAGAGGGAAAGGTCCATCCATGTCCTTTAATGCTACTGAGCTGTTCATTCACTTCAAGCTAGCTTTTTCTACTTTGTAAAACAGAGGGGGAATGAAAAAGAGTGCCTGTCACCGTACTATGCAGTAGAGAAAACAGCTGTGGAAATACAAGGCCTAGGAAATACAAAATTGGGCTTGTTACTGTAATGAAGCACAGTGGTAAGAATTCACAATGTATCTGTTACTAAAATGAAGCAGAGAAAAAGCTCTAATCCTCTGAAGAATACAATTATATTCTTTTTTATATTTTTTAGTTTTTTATATTATTCGCCCAGGTGTGGGTGTGATGGATGGGGTCAGATATCAGTGGTATAACTCTATGGGTTCTGTGTGGGTAAAGCTGAATCTGGCCAATATTCTCAGAGGAGACCTCCTAAAGGGGTGAGCTTTATTGTTTTGGTGACTACCCAGCCACAGCACTCACCTTCAGAAATACCCATGCTCACCTCTTAGGGTGATAACTGATAGACTTTAGATTTTCACAGCGCTAGGAAAAGGAAATACCTGCTGTTTCAAACTTTCCCATGCACTTCATGGATAAAGACATAGATTTTTAAGCTCACCACCTTGTCTTCCTTTTCAAACTTCTGCAAGTTTCCTATCTGAACCTAGGAATATTTTGTGTGTGGTGAATATGTTGACCTTAGCTGGCTGCTAGATATTGTTTATAAAATTCTGTTTGTTTATTTACAAAATGGTAATTGAAATCCATGGAAACATGAAATGAAATAGACTTCCATGTATGTTTTGAGCCGGGGTCTGAATTACAATAAACATATTGGATAACTCACTTGTGCAAAGGTAGATGGTTGTTTTTCTCTTCACAGTGAAACAGAAGTGTAAACACTGAGCATGTGCTTAGTAATGTAATATCTTATTTTTGTAGATTTGTGAAAAAAATCAAGTGTTTTCCTTTTGCCTCCCCACCCTTTCCTCTGGGGCATTGTTAGAATCTGTCTGATCCATAGAGATCTGATCCAAACCTAGGGAACTGAAACATTTTTTTCTGGATAAAAAAAATAAAATTGGGTTTGGTCATTTCCCCAAGGCTCAGGAATGTTAGTGATGTCACTTTTCTTTCCTCAGAGCTGCCTTTAAGAGTTCATCTCTGTTACAAAGGGCATAATGGATATTCAAGAAACATTTAAATAAAACTATGGCAACTGAAGTCTCCATCTTGAAAAGCTGGCACAAAGGGATGATGCAGGTGTCAACATCCTGAGCTCACAGGGCAAAAATGTGGGCACATGTTCAGATGTGCAGGCTTTGGTGGGAAGTTTGTGCACAAACCTAGTGAGTGTGAAAGCTCAGCCTGGGTCTAACTGGTCAGCCAGTTATGAATTCAAACTAGCGTGGTTATCCTTAAAATTATAGGTCAACTGGTGCTCTTTCAGCAAGAGGGTGTGAAAGAAGGAAATTAACTGCTCACAGTTACCATGTTGCATGAAAGCCACTTCCATCTCTGCCCTCGAACCTCTTTAAACACCCATTGAAGTCTTGTATGGCATCAATTGTGTATTTCTCGTGTTATTTTTCACTATATAACATATTCCTACTCTTGAAATCTGGTTTAGATGGCTAAAATACATATGCAAAAATGGAAGAAGGGAGAGTAATTTTACGTTCCTTATGAGTGGTAACAACGAGACCTCAAATATTACTGTCCCTGTTTTGTAACTTATGATCTTGAAGTTTCTAGGTGTATCTGTTAGATCAGCGTTAACATAAGTGATTGCTTTCATCCTGCTGGGAATGGTGTCAGTGTTGGTGCTAGGAGACACAAGACGAGTTGTTCAATGAGATTTAGGTAAGGTTGATGCCAAGCTTGAATATCATGGCTCCTGTAGATGTGCCATAGGATTTTCCTGCCTCTAAATATGAATAAAGTGAAAGCTAAAACACATGGCCAGTCAGAAAACCTCCACAATGGTGAACACTTGGCAAATAGCTGGATTGCGTCTTTGAGGATCAAAGTTATCCTCTCTCTGTTCTAGAGCTTTTCCACCTCTCATGTGGGAGCTAGCAAATACATGAATTCCCTGGGATTTGATCCCGTGATGTGTCTCAGTGGGAAGCAGCATGAAGCAGGTTTCAGCACGTCATGTTGATGAGCTCTTAGTTTTAGGTGGGTTGTACAGTGCTGGCATCATTCACCCCCAAGTTTGTCTCAGGCAACCTTTTGGTTCCTGTGTTGGATCCTGCATATTTTGTGGTTGATTTAGCTGGCTTCACAGAGCTTTCTGGAAACCATGGAGTGCTAGAGAGAAATTTATGGGTTTGAAAGAATAACCAGCTTCACAGGGCAAATGGCACTGTCTCTGATTACTGTATGAAAGGAAGTTTGGGTTTACCACTAATTGCAGATAAAAATTAATATTTGCGAAGGAGACACGTATGATTTATTTATAAGTGTTTTCTGTTTCCATAATGAAATTTCCTTTGGGTTTAAGTACAGTCATTTGGAGGAAAAAGCAGAGGCCTGTGGCTCATTAGTTCCTGGTGGTTGTCAGAAGCCATTAATCAATTGCCCCTTTTACCAACATAGGTCCTAATTCAGCAAAGCATTTAGGCACATGCTTAACTATAAGCATGTGTTTCAGAGCACTTTGCTAAATCAGGGCTTTAATGTGATTCAAGCTTGCTGTATTTTTTTCCAAGTCTAAGGTTACCCCGAAATGACAGGAGTCACTAATACATCACCCAAAGTGTCATGTACCTTCCTCACCTGTCTTTCTAAAAAGTCATATGCGAGGGGGGAAAAAAATGGGTCAGTTTTTCCCTCATCCTTTTCAAATCCTACCTCAAATGGAGGCTACTGTCCTGAATAGTAGGGCATGTGGAATAGCAGCAAGCCAGGAGCAAGGGAAAATGTGGGGAAAGCAGTTTCCACTTGATTGTTTTGTTCTCTCCAATCTCTGTTTTGCTAAAGCCTGCTTGGTTCTGAGGAGGAAGGAGGAAGGCAACAGATCTATGTTTTGATACAGTCAGATGAATCCTGGTGTGCAGGATCTAATAAATCTAGGTAGGGTATGCATGCATCTTAACCTACAGAGGAGATACAGAGTGAGGGGAACTTGAATTTAATTCTCCCAAGCGCTTCTACACTTGTAAAAATTATAGTGTGACCTTCAGCAGTGACTAAAGGTCAAGGCTGAGGGGTTGTGTTCTCAATCCAAGTCTTGTCCCCTTTGGTGCAAAAAGGATGCAGTCCAGCCACAGCTATTCTGCAGAGAAATTCCCTGGAGGAAGCAGCACTTCAAGTGGCATAACACCAGCATGACTGCCCCCTTCCCACCCTTCCCATTTTTATTCCAGTAAGAGAATCAAAGGGACCTGTTTTTTTTCTTTACAGTTGTTCATATATGATTCCTAATTTAGTAGAGATGATTGAGAGCTCTCAGAAATTACAGCAGTTACTAGACCAATACCATTTTTTATGGTTCAGGAAGTTGGAGTTACTCTCATATCTTGAGAGTAAAGGTAACCAGCCTTATAATCCCTTCAGGATTTGTTTGGCACAGGAGAGAGTATGGCCTTTAGGCAATTTTTCCCCCTTTTCTGTGAAAGCCAAAGCTCCCCTGCAGTGACAGCCACGCATCACACACAGTCTTGATTCCTTACAGACTTTGCAGTAGGGATGCTGCCTGTTGAATCAGCAGCAGCACTTTTTGATAAACACAGGTTTCCTTTGGATTTTCTCCTCTCAAAAGTTGCTGTCATTCAGACTTGTTTTCTTGTGAAATATGACATCATCTCAGCCCGAGGTTGTATGTGGGAAGGAAAATGACTTCATTGGTTCATGTTTCCCTTTTCATCCCTTTCTGTATTTGACAGCAGCAGGAGCACACGATGGAATGGTGCCCATAAACCTTTGCTGTGTGCATTGCACAGATGGAAATGACAACTGAGCTTTGGCTTTCAGGCTGAAGCAAGACCTGCACTGCTCCTAATGGACCTTGACTCTGCAGCGTGCAGTCAACAGATCAGTGTGGAAAATTTTGTGTGCTTCCTTTGACTTTCTATTGGTATTCTTTCTATCCCAGAGAGAAGAAACCAAAACACTTTCTATTTTCTGTATTAATAGTTCGATACCACATTTAGGGGGAGCTTAAGCACTGTTTATGTTGAAAAGCATTCCAAGGCCTCAGAGACTTAAAATCTGATCAGATGAGAATCAAAGGGCAGTAGGGGAATAAGCAGCATTGAGGTAACCCCCTGTCCCCAATCTCACCCCAAAATCACGTGACAGAGTTAGGCAGAGAAGTCTCATCTTGAGTCCTAGGTCACAACTTTCTCTCGCTGCTAAAAGGATGTCTTTCAAAGGCTTGAAGTGTTTTCTGTAGTTTCACTGATAATTGTGGCAGTGGCTTTCTCCCCAGCATGCTTTTTCTCTGGAACCCTGAAAAGAATTGTCACCCTCACCAGTTGTGGAATCTTTTGGATAAAGATTGTTTTGCCACTCTAGAGTGAGTTACCAAGGCAGGTATAAGCACACACTTTCCATGGTACATTAGTCTTTTAATTTTTACGTTTGGAACATTCCCTTTTGAATGATTTTGATTTCAGAAAGTTAAAGCAACACTTATGGACGTTTTAGGATACCTCTCTTTTTTCTTCATGCTTTGATCATGCAGTTACTTAAAATTCTTTATTGTCTTGTGCTTTTTTAATGTGCAAGAAGTTTGGGGGGCTTCACATCTCCTACCTCTGTGGTTTGCTGAGCACTCTGTGTTTGGGTATTGCAGCTTCATCAGGAGCAAGAACTGTGGGCTTGCAAAACTGTCCTGACAGATGCTGAGAAAATATAGGTGGTCCTGGAAAGTGTGATCCTTAGCCATCTATAAAAGACACTTGACAACAGCAGTGATTTGATCTTGAATAATAAAATAAAATGCCTGTAGTTTTTTTTCTAGTCTATGAAGTTTAACAAAGAAAGAGGAAGAAAAGGGAAAGGATGGTCAGGGAACAAAGGGAGAAATGGTGGGGATATATGTGATTAATACAGTTTTATCTTTGCTGTCTGTGATGACACTATGCAGTGATGAAGTGGATGTATTCTGTGATTTATTTTCTTCTACTTTAAAGTAGTGGAGCTCTAAAAATGACTAATGAACCTCCTTTCAAGGTTCGTATCTATGACCTAATTCATATGTGCAGGAATCTTGTCTTCCTCTTAACTGCTGCATAAAGTTGAGGGCTGCTCATCTAAAGAGCATTAGAGGCCAAAGCAGAGACCCTGGACAAGTTCCAGCACTAATAGCTGCATTCCAGTGAAAACAGGAATCAGATGTACAGTGCACATGATAGTCTAATTGGCAGATGCTATTTACCATATGTTAATTGCAAGTTGTATTGTAAGTCATGATGTTGATTAAGGCAGCAATTAGAGCAGTTCCTTGTAAGATGCTGAGTTTTTAAAAACAATCGTTCCAGGAGATGCATTTTTATCAGTGTACCATTGAAGCTTATTCTTTAGAGCGAAACCTTATTAATGTGTGTTTTTCCTGATCTCGGAGGGACTGGTTTCTAGAGAAAAGTTCTTACCTGAGGAAGTGTCCTGCTGTACTTTTTAGACTATGGAAGATAGTATGGTGTGTATGTTTGCACACTATTTTTGTGCTACATTTGCTGTTACATTTATCAGTGTATATAAATTGTCTAAGTACTTGATGCAACTATCTGTAGGCAAAAATAGGGATTATTCTCTGGAGTTATTAGAAGTGAATATAATAATACATGGAGCACCATACTCCCAGTGGGGATGCTAGTATATAAATGAAGATCAGCTTATGTCTTGTGGACAAGTTTCACTTATAATCTGGAGGCTGGAAATCAGTGTTTGGATTGTGCAAAGCATGTGGCAAGCCTCTCATATTGCATTCTCTGTGTGGTGTTTGGTGTTTCACAGTAGAGGAAAGAGCAGGGGAAAACTGTTGCAAGAACAAGATCCAAAAGGTGTTCCCATCCTTCAGACCAGTTGAACAGGCATAATGCTGTAGTTCCTCTCTGGTACAGGGTGATCCCAGGATTGTTGCTGCTGGGAGACCAGCTGCACAGCCATGGAGTTTGTATTGCTAAGACTGAGCAGTTCTTCAGCTGTATCTCACTGCTCACATCCTTGAAATGGCTTCTGGTAGCTGAGCTGGCTACCTTCACATGGGACATCTAAAGACATCCCAAAGGAAACAGAGCTAATTATCTGGTTGCCCTAATGATCGTGGTGTGGAGGTGGAAGGAAGTGCAGAACCAGAAATCTACCATGAATCCTGTAGCCTGTGGTTCTGTTCTCAAAAACTGGAACCCCCAACATTGGCACAAGCTTGTGAGTAGCAGAGTGCTTGTCCTGTGTCACCACACTTCCCTCTTGCCATGGTGCTGAGGTTTCCCTCTGCATTTAAACTGGAGGGAAGCTGATTTTATATCATTGTTGTACAGTCAAAGTAGTCACCCAGCACCATGTCATTGTAACAAGTTCTTAAGCTGTACAAGCAGAAATGAGGAAAAAAGCTCATTTTTCTCTCCTTTAAAAAAGTACTTCACGTAATCCTGGTGAACAGTGTGTATTGCTTTGAGAGACTAATTTATATCCATTCTCTCAAAGTAGAAGGGACTCCAAGCAGAGGAAATCACCATGTTGAAGGAGAGGCTACTTTGATTTATGTCATCTTCAAAGTGTTTGGACTTCCAGTCACACTCTGAGCTCTCAAACTGAAATAACTATGTCTGCGCGGGGATTTGTCAGGGCTTAGCTGCATCTGTTCAGAATTGTGCTTCTCATTGAAGTGGTGCAGCTTTTTCCTCCTAGAAGAAGCTGTTTGTGTATTAGCCAGAGGCCACAGTTGTAAAGGCAAGATTGAACTGGCGAAATTGTATGTGTGAGGTTTTTGGTTTAGGGCTTTTGTTTATTTCTTCTTTTTTTTCCTCTTTTCTGCTCTAGCAATAAAGTTTACATTGATGGTGTGATCTGTTATTGTTTGGCTGTGGATGTGTCACCGGGGATGTGGTGTGCAGGGCACCAAAGAGAGCAAACCAACCCATCATTGCTATGTACAACCAGGCAGTCGTTGTATTGAGGGAGGTACTTAAAAATGGAGACAAATCAATCAGCAGAGGAACCTGCACATCTGGGAATGGAACAATTTTTGTGAGTGTTTGTCCTAAGAATAGAAGAGCTTGCTTTGCAGTTGGTTGGTCTGCTCATGAGTCTTAGGCCGTGGACACCTCATGGAAGAAGTGCCAATAGTTCAGGAAGACTTGAGATTTCATCAGTGTGGATGTACCTACCATGTGCCACTTCTGAATGCCCCCAAGGAATATCTTCTGCTTTAAAAGAATGAAGAAAGCAACAAATAGATACATTTTAAGCATTGCATCCTGATTTCAAGAACTCTTAAGACTGTCACAGAAGTAGAAATTTATTACAGACCATCAGCTTTCTCATGAACGTCTGTCTGAAATTTTATTACGTCTATCTTGAAGTTGTAAGAATGCTACACTCTTTGGGGGCTGAGAAATCTGTGTCTACATTAACTCCATGGAGATTTTCATGTAGTATTTTCAGAGATGTTTGGTCAACCACCAAGCCCAGGTGATCCCACTGCAGCTCTAAAGGGGCACTAAAGGTATTGCTGCTGTTTTGTAGGCTTAGAACAAGACAATACTCGGGACTTGTCTGAAGCTTCCTCTCTTTTCTACCTCCTTCTCTTCCCCCCATTATTTTAAATGATTTAGATGTCATTTATGGATGTATAAAGAGGTCCTTCAATCTGTGTAAAATGTGTGCCTTGGTTCTGGCTCAAGCAAGCAAGCTGACAGCAATGCAATTGCTGTTTCTGGAGAAGGCAGCAGTTTGTCATCTTCTGCCACATTTGTCACTGCCCTCTCTCCCTTTTCAGAGCATACCACTGAAAGAATTTGACAGAAACCAGTTTTGTGTTTCTAGGAAATGAATAATTTGTTTCTTTCAGAGAAAGTGGCCTTTATTTTTTCCCCTGTAAAGAAAACCAAATAATAATAATAAAAAAGCTGTTCCACTGTTTGACACACTGGGAGGCCCCCGTGTAAGGTCTTCATTCACAGAGCATGTCTATGACTGTACAAGTTATTTTCCCTCTTTTATAATCAGCCTTTTGTAAAATGAGAACAGAAATTACTCCTTCCTTCACAGGTTTGTTGTGAGATTGAAAACTTTGAATCACTCATTATTGCAGTGTAAATCCTGTGCATACCACAGACAGAAATAAAAAACTTTAATGTGGTTGAGTGTTGACTAAAAGTGAGTGGAGATATATTTGTGCTTGTGTATAGCAAAAAACCATAGAGATTTAACCAGGTGAAGAGATAATAAAGTATTACCTGAAGCCTTCTCTGTGTGGAGTTTTGTGTTTTCCTCATGCTGGAATGCAGCTCTTTTGATTTCCCACAAATATGCAGAGGGCAAAGCCATGACTGGGGTTGGGGATTTGCTACTTAGAAGGATCACCAGAACTCCTGTCCAGTTCAGGCACCCTGGATGCAAAATGCAAAGCAGCCAAGCATTAACTGGAAGCCATCCTGTGCCTGAGTGGGCTGCCACAGCTGCTGCTGCTGCTCTCACCAGTACTCTGCCCAATTTCTGCAGCATGGAGCTGGCATTCCAGGGATTGCACTGCAATGGTGAGGTCTATGGGAAAAAGTCAAGGAGCACTGTCTGGAGGAATTATGTGGGCCAGTCCAAATTCCAGCTGAGGAATCCCTAGATGATAATTTTTTAGAAGGTTTCTGATCTCTAGTGGGTAGAAGTCAAAATTAGAAAAATATCTGAGATGATGAATGGCTCAGAGGAGAACAATCTAATTGTTTTGACAAAAGCTGTTTTGTAGATTAAACTCAGAGCTACAGCACTAGGCATTTAACTTCTCAAACCCTCATTCTTCTCTTTTTTTTTTTCCCCCCTTTCTTTGGTTATCTATTTTTAATCTCCTGTTTCTGGACACACAGGTAGAATGAGCCCTGTTGCATGAAGTATTTGTTATCATAAGGTTTTTTGTGCACTCCTCCTATCTGACAGTTCATCAACACAGATTCCTTCTCTGCTGGTGTGGGGGCCTCTTTAGTAGGTGCAAAATCATTCAGTGCAGATTATCTGTCTTTTTGGTGACTGAAGAGGGGACAAGCACCACTGAGGATATGATATATATTAAATATATATATTTATATATATATACACTATGCATATTAAATATAAAATAACCATGTCACAATGCCTTGAAGTGACACTGTACAGCTGTGACAACTGGAGGCGNGTGCCTGAGTGGGCTGCCACAGCTGCTGCTGCTGCTCTCACCAGTACTCTGCCCAATTTCTGCAGCATGGAGCTGGCATTCCAGGGATTGCACTGCAATGGTGAGGTCTATGGGAAAAAGTCAAGGAGCACTGTCTGGAGGAATTATGTGGGCCAGTCCAAATTCCAGCTGAGGAATCCCTAGATGATAATTTTTTAGAAGGTTTCTGATCTCTAGTGGGTAGAAGTCAAAATTAGAAAAATATCTGAGATGATGAATGGCTCAGAGGAGAACAATCTAATTGTTTTGACAAAAGCTGTTTTGTAGATTAAACTCAGAGCTACAGCACTAGGCATTTAACTTCTCAAACCCTCATTCTTCTCTTTTTTTTTTCCCCTCCTTTCTTTGGTTATCTATTTTTAATCTCCTGTTTCTGGACACACAGGTAGAATGAGCCCTGTTGCATGAAGTATTTGTTATCATAAGGCTTTTTGTGCACTCCTCCTATCTGACAATTCATCAACACAGATTCCTTCTCTGCTGGTGTGGGGGCCTCTTTAGTAGGTGCAAAATCATTCAGTGCAGATTGTCTTTTTGGTGACTGAAGAGGGGACAAGCACCACTGNTCATAATGCCTTGAAGTGACACCGTACAACTGTGACAACTGGAGGCACTGTAAGAGCTGCTTTGGGCCTCTGGTGTGATGAACCTATTCAAACCTACTGCTAAATCTGTCTCGTTCCCTTTGTGCCAATCGTTCTGCCCATCTTTCTCATCTTCTTTGATGCCTATGTATCACTGCTTCACTTTGTTTTTAACCTCTTCTTTCCCTTTGCTTTAATTTTCCAGGTTCTCTTTCATCCTTGTGCTGTGTGTTCTGGGTGTGTTTTTATCTAAAGCAGAGGGCAGATTTGTTTCTATAGCTATTTGTTTCTATAGGTATTTCTTAAGTCAGCTTTTTTCACTGAACTACAGGTGGTAATGTTATTTTAAGTATTCGTAAAGTAGATGTATGCTGTAATAGGCAGTGTGGCCTAATGAATTTAAAAGCAGTGGGGGCTGTAGGGACCAGAGATCCTCTCTCTGACTTACATCAAAAGAAATGAACCTAAACTGGTGATAAATTCGTGCCATTGTCACCATGTGTCAATTCTGATGGAACAGAGCTCTGCCATTCCAGATAAAATACTCTCTCAGATGGGAGAAGTGTTAACTTGGCATCCACTGAGTGGATGAATATGGGCATCACTTCCCATATGAACTACCTCATTCACAGATTTTCAGGACTGGGAAAGGGAGACGGAACGTATTCAAGTAGAAATGTTCTTTGAACTGTGTTTTTGTATATTGTGGGATAGGGGAAATTAGTGGAGTGGGCGACTATTGTTTAGTTTTGTATATTTCTACAACTTAAAGATCAAGGAAATCCTGCGGCTGACAAGAGGGATCTGTTTTTAAATAAGAAATACATAAAATTTAAGCGTCAGTCTTCTTGAATTCCACTTGGTGAATGAGTCCTGATGTCTATATGATACTTTTGCTGTTTATTAATCTAATGTGACCCTTATAGAAAGGTTGCTTTGGACAAATGGCATCAAGACATAAAATTAATAAACTCTCCGTGAGTGTTGTTAACAATGAGAGCTGGCAATAGACAACATCAACTTGTTTCCCATGAGAAACAAAGAAATATCAAAGGGCTGTAAATAGCATTGCATTTTCTGTTTGCCAGATGAAGATGGGACATGTGGATGGTCTTGAATGTTTTGCCCATTTTGGCACATGTTTGCATTTTCAGTGGCTTAGCTGCTTGGTCTGAGATGTAAAAGACAAAAGAGTGCTGGTGAGAGAAGCCTCCCAGCCTTTTAAAACAGCAAAATCACTGTCATTCTTGCTGCTGTGACTGTTCTTCTGAATAAAAAGACTGATGGCAGTTCTTAGTTTATCACAACTCTTTCTCTCTAGACAGGATTTTCTGTCTTCCCCTTGCACATTTGAGTTTTATTTTGGCTCCCCTGTCCTGCTCAGAATTTGTCATTGTACCTACCCCCTGCTGTTTTACAGGCAAAGGGAGGAACCTCCCAAAGATTTTGCATTGGTTTGGTTTTTAGGCTGAGCTGTTGCAGATCTTGAAGAAAAGCAAAAACACTGTGAGAAGGATAACAGAATCCTCCTCGGTTGTAAGAATTAGGGAGTTTCTGTTTTGGAAGTCAAATAGTCACCCTACCTGAAGAAAAAAGAGTTTAACTGAGAAGCCTCTCTGACTTCTCTATTTTCATGTAACCCTTAGACTTTAGCAGCAAGTGACCATCTGAAAGATAAAACCATCCCTCCAATCATGTTTAATTCAACTAAAATCTATTCTTACAGGGAGATTGGTGTAAAACCCAAGGAGGCTGAAGCTTAGCATGCTTAGGGTCTGCCAGTGCCAAGTGATTCCTCTCACTGCCTTTCTCTTATTTTCTAATGCTGAATCCAATTTTGTGTTGCCACAAAACAGAGTTAATATTCATAGAATGTTTCAGCTCTGCTTTGGTGCTTAAATACCCACAATTTATTCTGTTGTGTCCTATTGGTCACTAAACTGTTGAGTTACTTATATTTTCTTGGGATGAGGAATAACATTTGATTTCCAAAGGCCTTGTCTTTTTATTTTCTTTTTTTTTTTCTTTTTTAGTTTGGGCAACAATGACTTGAACTCTGACTAGTTGCAGTAACATTTATTTGTGAGCCAATGTCCTTGAGACAAAACAAATACATTGCTTTGCCTGCTGTGGTTTTCTTTCCTATTCCAAAAAATATGCAAAGCATAAAGAAAAATGTTTTGCAACCCAATATCCTCTTTCTCCTGTTGCACGGCAAATAATATGCATTATGGTATTTAGTTAGCTAAGCTTATGCTCTGTGGTCAACCACAAATTTTCTCTGGAGTCAATGGAAGATTCAAATACTAGAGGAATCTGGATGTGAGTCAGCAGATACTGACCAGAGCTGGGTGAAAAATTATTTGTCTTTAAATTTTCACAAATTCAAAGTCTTTCTGAAAATTCATTGAGATGCACAGAAGGGCCTTGTTAAATAAAAAAGCAGAAAGAGGCACACTTTGAGTCTAACCCATTTTCAGATCTCCTTGCAAGATTGAAGGTTGAAATGCCACTCTGTGCAGCTGGGGTGGATATTGGGTCTTTCTCTTGTGAAAATGTGGGTGCATTTGCCATCCTGTACTGTGCTGCTACTGGTCATGAATCTTTTTTATAGTTGCTCCACACTGAACTAATAATTAAATAATTATATTCCCTTTTTCAGTGGACATTCTCTTAATGTAAACTGGAGTGATTCCAGATAGCCCAGGTAGCAAACAAATCCCACTCCTGCACACCCTTTAGGCTGATGACATGATGGTGTTTACCTGAGATGCAGGATGTACGTGCAATCATTTTTACTCCACCTCAATTCTCTTTTCTCACCACTTAGCCTAATGGCTAATTATTAGATAGATCTTTCTTTGATTCAACGAGAACTGATATATTTGCTCGGCTGAAGATGGATATTTCTATAGAAAATGTCCATTTCATTGATCTGGTTTAGGGAGATTTACCCCATCAACTTCTATGTATTTTATCAGAACAGTTGCAACTGCCTCTGGATATGTATTCCACATGAGTAATGGTCTAAAACATCTTAAATAAAATGTATAACTAGCAAAGCAGATGGTGAGAGAGAAAATAGAAGCTGATTATGCCAGATAAGATTTTGAAATGTGGTGTGGAAGCTGTGTGTGGAGGAGACCTTGGTAGCAGAAACCTTCTCTGAGGTCAGGCATAATAAAAGCACACAAGAAACGTGTAAGATGAATGAATGAAAAGCTGTGGGGAAAGAGGGTAATGAGGTAGTCAGCCTTTAAAAATAGTTAACCTTTGAGTTCTTGGAATGTGTGAAAATCCTGAACTGAGTCTTGGATTCTTTGGTTTTTCTCTGCTGGTGACTCCACACTCCAGTTTGTGAAGTGAGGACTGCAAGGAACCAGTGCAAGACCTTTACTGGTCTTGGACACAAGCAAATTTCATAGAAACTAGGACAAACCCCTGACCAGATGTGAGTAAAAGCTGCTTTAGTGTTGAAGAGAAGCAAGGCTGAACTCGGAAGGATTAACATGGGTCTGCTGAAACCTTCATTAAAAGGGCTGTCCAAACAGGGTTTTTATCCTTCACACATGTACACTTTAGTCATGCATACTTGTACAGCAGCAGAAGAGAAAATAATTAACAACGTTAAAATGATAGTCTGACTGTTTTTAATCAAGGAGGCATTGATGTGAGAGAAAGAGAATGCCTCAAAAATAGGTGGTTCTGTGTGGTGCTGCAGACTGAACTAAATTTTATGACCATGGCTTTTTTTTTGCAAAATCTATAAATACTTTTGGGGGGGGAAGGAGGGGACAGAGAGGGGAGGGAGGTTAGGAGGGGAATGAGAATGAAGTAAAACAAAATTCCTTTTTTTTTTTTTCCTTTTAAAATGGAATGCTAACCAATCCCTTGGCAACAAAGGCTATGTTTATTTTTAATTAAAAAATAACATAGCTGGGTTGACTTCAGTTTTCCCAGCTGCTATTCTTCCATCACAACAGCTCTCTGGCCTCTTTTCCCTTGCTGATTTCTTTCATCATTTGCACTTAGCTTGTATGTGTTACATGGATTTTATGTAATATTTCCTACCATTGAAAGCAAGACTAACAGTCTAAACAAGTAGCTGGGGCTCAGTCATCTAGATTCTCATCTACAGTACCTGAGCATGCCCTTCCTTTTGGAAAAGTTCTAGGTGTGACCAGGATAACTTTTTTTTCATGTGCACATTCCTTGCTGTTTATGTGGCTGCCAAGCGAGGAGAGATTTAAAACTGCATATTGAAGTTATGAGTTGTAGTTCATTAAAATAAATGGAGCGGGTTTGGCAAAGCTCAGGTATCACCGAGCACACAGGTAGACTTTGAAGGCTGACGAGCAGCCTTGGTGGTTTTCCTTTAGATGATGATGCCTTATATTTTAGCTTTTATATGTTTCAAATCCTGCATTCCCAGTGTGTAACTCTGCAGTGTCCTGCAGCCTGGGAGCTGCTGCTCTCTCATGCTGAGACAGACAGAACAAAGCCTCTCCAGGCTGCTCTCCAAGGACACCCAGCCCGGCCTAGGCCCAAAATGTGTAACCCAGCATCTTGAGAAGGGGGGCAAGCTGAGGGCAAATTCCATCATTAGCTAAAGTTTAATTGGTGAATTTGGGTTGAGATGCAAATGACCCAAACCTATAAAAGTGTGAAGAACTCGTGACTCGGGGTCCATCTTGGGTGCAGCCTTTGGCCTGCCCAGGGTGTGCCTCTGAAGGCCTTTCAAATAAATATCCACCTTTATTCCCTTACTCCTGTCCAGTCTCTGTTTCTAGGTTGGCCTCTTTAGGCATCAACAATGGATTGCAAACAGCCAGGTTTTGTGTTTGCACATTGAGTGAAGAGTTAAAATAGACTTGCTCGCTGTGCCTTCTCCAGCAACTTCATTTCCTCCATCTGTGGGGCAGAACAGGAGGAAATCAGAGGGATGATCCCTTTTGCAGCATGTGGTGACAGAGCTGATTACTTCAGTAGTGGAGGTGATGGTGTCCATCTGTAACAATCAGCCTGCTTTCCTGAGCCGACCAAAATTTCAGTATTTGTGTAGACATCTAGAGGCCTTTCAGTACTCAGCTGTATCTGCTGCTTTCTGCAGGCATTTTTAAGCTAATTAAAGTTGAGACAGTAATGCTGTAGCCTTAAAGGTTTGTGTACCAGTCATCCCTACTAAACACTGCCAGCAGCAGTGGGAGCTGAAAGCATCAAACCTCCAGCTGCTCCAGACAGAAATGTAGTAGCTGGAATAAAAGTGGTAGTTGGTTGGGTCACTGGAGACAGACTATGGAAGAAGATAGATGAATTAATCACCAATAATGTTACTACTGGGACAGTCTTTGTGATGCCTGGTTTGCAAGCTTTCCATACCTAATAAAGCCACTTCAAAAAAGCTTTTTGCATTGGTATTTTGCATTATTCCTGAATAAGTGGCAGCATGCTGGTGTACCATGATGCTTTTCCTCTGTGGAAGTTTAGCTCTGTTCATCTTGCCTCAGTCAGAAGGCAGAAAGGCAAACACAAATGCAGATGAATGATTATAATTTGAAGAAATAATGTTATCCAAGCATTTTTAAGGCACAAAAAGGGAGAGATTGGAGATCTATGGGGAAAAAACCTGAAAATTGATAGGATCAGAGGTCATAGATATCTGGACAATAAAAATAAGGAGTAGGAGGAAGAGGATTTGGGCCAAGACATTGGTTCAAGTTTGGTGTAGCAAGAATGTGAACAGGAGTGAGCAAATAAGCTGGAGAACAGTACAGTGGGGGAGGCACAATGGACAGGAGAGCAGGAGAAGAGCAGAGGAAAAAATGGGGCAAAAACATCAAGATGTGATGCAAATGAGGTGCATGAAAACTTCTGGGATAGAGTAAGTGGGTCTGAACTAGGTTATCCTGTTTGAGGAAGGTGATAGAAAAAGGGTGTAGAAGGTGAAAAGAATAAATTTTTTTTTTCTCCTTCTTTTCTTCCATTTCAAAGTTTCTGGAGGATGGTTCAGCAAACTGGTGTGTGCTTCCTGTGGGAACTGGAATGCTGTGTCCTTCCCTTGTTTTTGCAGTGGAGCAGCATTGGCTTATTTCCAGTTTCTTATTTTGGCATGTAATGCATCACCCCTTCCAAAAGATGGTTCATTTGAGATAGTACTTAAAGATTTGACAATAATCAAATAAAACGCAATGCTTGTGGTCAGCTTAATCATTTGTCCCAAGCCTTTATAGGCAATTAGAGAACTGAAGTCTTTTGAGCTGAGTGTCATTAGGAAAATACTGGATTATCTTAGTAGGAAGGAGGTAGGAATTTGAAAACTAAAAGTTAGTCTGAACTGAAAGCTGAAATAAATCCAAAAGAAAAGAAAGTGGAACCAAATGTTTCCCTCCATTAAACTTGGGAACACTCATTCTTATGATTTAATTCTGACTCCTTTTAGAAACCTTCCCCAAGGACTAACCTAGAAAATGGAATCAAACCTTTTTTCCTCATGGGGAGTGTGTTCTCCAGGGACTTTCTGCTATCCTATCTCCACAGAAAAACCCATGTGAAGGGAAGCCACAGAAGAGGTTCACATGAACCTTCCCTGCTGAGGGAATGCCTTCATTTGCACAAAGCTCTTTTCTGAACTCTTTTATTTTTATGGGAGCTGTGAGCTCCAGGATCCACAAATAGTAACTTTTAGTGCTGGCACTAATCCTGTCAATCAAAATTCTTCTCAGAAATGCCATTAATTAAACTTTCCTGAAAAGGATACAGCTCACAGAATTTTCCCTGCAGTCCCCTTTCTTCCAACACCCATCCCACTAGTGTGTTTCCATTCAATAGCTGAAGATGACACAGAAGAGGAGAAAATCAGAGCTTTCACAAGAGACCTTTTTGTTGTTTCAAATCTTTTCACTTCCTTACTCTGTTTCTTTTGAGCAGATTCTTTTACTTGAAACATTGAATGATGCTAGCAGCTGTCAAAATATGCTTTAAAGCAGGCAGTTTCCATTTACTGTCTGTTGGAAGAGACTATTTTCTGAATTATTATGCAGTATTCTTTATGGATTATTAACAATTTGGATTAGAGCTCTAAGCTTTCTGGAACCCTTTTCTGAAAGGGACAGCGAATTTGCAAGGAATTTGGGACTTTTTATTAGCAGTAAATAGTTTCCCTCAGAAGCACGTTCTGCAGCAGACATGCCTGTATCCACTGCCAGTGATGTAGGGGAGCTTATGTTCAACTTCCAGATTAAAAACAGGGATTGTCTCAAGCTCTGGCTTTTAAATTTTAAAATGTTTTTTTTTTCTTCCAAACACACGATTTGAAAGGGGAATACCCTCCTTCAGTTGTCTTTTTTTTCCTTGCTGTGTGTGTTGCTCCTCTGTTGGCAAGGGAGGTTTACATGAGGACAAAGGGCTCTTCTGGAACAGGCTTGGCCTGTTCCTGCTGTCGCTGGTGTCCGTGTGAGAACAGCAGATCCTGCCTGGAGCAACTGGAGAGCACAGCCCTCTGTTTATTCCTGTGGTCAGTAACTGCTGATCAAAGCAGGAAGAGACGAGGAGTCTGGTTTTCTGCTAATGTGAATGCCACTGCTGTGTGGTTAGCAAATGGTTTCTGCTTAGTAGCACAAATGTGGCCAAAGAAGGAAGCAAGTGCTATATTTGCATGGCCGAGGATGCTGTTCCAGCCCACATCTGCTCAGATGCACACATACTTTGCTTATTTGTTAGCCTCTACTTTCAGGAATAACCATGCAAAGATCTGGCAATCTGCTTTCCCTCAGTGTGAGCTGTGCCTAGTCCTCCTTTTGGTTGTGTTTAACCTCAGGAAGCACTTTTCTTTCTTTGCTGTTCCATGCCAGGAGGTGCAGAATGAAGGCCTGTGTGTAGGGCAGTCATTGTACCTGGAAGATGTTCACTTTTGTTGAGAGAGTATCATTGTGAATGTAAGAGGAATGACTTTTCTCCAAAATATTAGTGTGTCCTGCTGCTCAAGTCTGCATAAGGATAAACTGGCATTTTAATATGGTGGAGGGGAAATTTGTCATTTTCTGAAACTTTGGAGGTTGGATGACCTTCTCATTAAAAGGATCTTAGGACCGTGGCAGAAGGGAAGGGGAAGATCTTTCTCCTTCACAAACTTTTTCTCCAGGAGGTGGCTGCAACCCTCTGGGAGGCAGAGCTCAGGTACAGCAGCAAACTGTGTTCAGCAGAGCATGTAAATATGTGTTTAGCCTGAAGCCAGTGGGATTTGACTATGGTTTTTAGATTTAACTCAAGTGTATTGCTGCATGAGGTGTTTTTATTTACTTTGAACACAGATGTTTTGTGCTGATAATCTGCTTGGAAGTGTCTGGGTGAGCAGTTCACAGGTGTCAACAAACCTCCTCTTTCTATGTCATGCTAGAAAACAAATTCCTTGGGCACCTTTTTTGGGTTTGAGGCTTCCTGTCCCCTCTTCTGCTGGCAACACTTGTTTGCCACATATTGTGTTGAAAAGCCTTCTTTGTGCACATAGCACATCCAAGGAGAAGTTTTAAGTGCTCCCTCTATAATGTCTTCCTGAGTAAATAAACTACGTGACAACAGTGACAACATAAAAATTGAAAGCAGGAAAGTAGTTCTGGAAGAAGGATATTCAAAGAAATACTTCAGCTGGACTACTTTTATAAAAAAAGGTGGTTTCCTGCTAGCATTTTCATGACTTGAGGGAAAAAAAAAAATAATTTGCACAAGAGCCAGTACTGAAATCTATGGATAAAAATACCTGGCTGTAAATGGGATGAGATTCAAGTTCAACAGCCACTGTATGGCTGTCACACACTGTGCCTCTGTCACCATGGGAGGGGGGATGGATGACAATAACAACCCAACCAGAGTCTTCTCAATGGTGCCCAGGGAAAGGAGAAAAACACAGAAATTGAAATAAAATTTCATCCATTCAAATCTAGGGAAGAACTTTATAACTGTAAGTGACTAACACTGGAACGGATTTCCCAGGGAGGCTGTGGTGTCTCCGTCCTTGGAAATAGTCAAACCCCAGCTGGACATGATGCTGGGGCAGCCTGCTTTGAGCAGGGAATTGGACTAGGTGATCTCCAGAGGTGTGGTCTAACCTGAGCTATTCTGTGAAATATTTGCTATTTTTACAGACTAGAGGATGAGTCCTTCTTTCACACAGTAGGTTGCTAACCCAGAACCCAGTAGGTAGGGTGGGTTACCTCCTTTGTCACCCTCAAATGAAGAGCCCTCAATGCACTTTTTAACTATTCTTCATGTTCCCTTTCTCTTCTACTGATGTAATTTCATTTTCCTAAATGATTAAATATGTAAGTGGGACTGAGACCCAGGTGTGCTGTTTCCAGGACAACTTTTTAACCACCTTGCTGCCAGGTTTGGGATTGCTCCATTGTATGGGATGCAATGCTGAATACTCCCTATGTGCATACCAGAGCTAACTGTGGATTAAGTGAGTGAGGACTCTGTCACGGGATTTTGTTCAATGTTGGCAGCTGCTGAACCTAATGGAAAAAAGCTGCCATGGAGACCAGTAAATACATGGATTCCACCTTTGACTCAGGCATTCTGGAAGCTGCTGCAGAGTATTTGTGGGAAGCATCATTATATACTTTCCCTGTCCTTAGTTCTATTCTAAACATCTGATATTGATCACTACTGGGGACAGGATAGGGAGCTAATTGGACTTCTAGCCTAGAGTGTTACAGTTCCCCTTGTACTCTTGGCACCAGCACTGGCAGGAAAGGGCATGGAGGAAGTGCTAGAGTGTCCTTTGGAAGATGTAAGCTAAATTCTGTGGAAGAAGAGATGAGAGCTGAACCCTGTCACAGCCCTAGCTGTTGAGCTCTTGGATAAAATGGAATATCTGCAACACAGAGTTTGGTAGCTGGGCTTGCTCCATAACTTTATTCCATTCAAAGCTACCAAGTGTAATGGAACCAAATTCATTAACAAAAACCATGCTTTTCTTTGTGTGTGCATCCATATACTTTTAATACCCCCCAACACACATTTAAGTGTCACAGGTCAACTGCTGAATGACCTTGGAAGTGATTCGAGTTCCCCAGTTTTCATAATCAAGGGAGTAGCAATTCCTGAGTTTCTTCAGTCACAAAGTACTTCTGATCAAGCGCTTTTAAGAACTTCCGATAAAAGCATTTCTGTTACTAAAATTGTATTTAATGGCCACTGTCCTGTGTTATCTGGGAATCTAGTGTCTGTGTGAGCTGGAAATTGAGTGCCTGAATGTGCAGTGCTGGGTGTGTGCCAGGGTCTGGGATGCTCTTAGTGCCATTGCACAAATGAGAACAGAACATGAACCCAAAGTTTATGGTCAGGGGAATTCGAAGGACTGAAGAATCAGTAAAAATGGTGCCAATTTTACCACTGAAGATTACAGCCCAAAATGTGTCCAAACCTGAGGGATGTTTCTTGGATTGGAGGGTTTGGATTTATGGAGTCTGTTTTCTGACCTGGGCTTGAACTTCCTTCATGCTTAAGTTGTATGGAAATTACCTGTTTGTTAAATTGTTCGTAACCCTTCATGGGGAGCTTACAAGGGAATTGTGGTGAGATAGAAGATCTTTTGGAAGGCAAACACTGTGAGAGAATATTTCAGTCATTTTATTGATATCACAAATTATGTTGAACTTGATTCAGAAAAAAATTGGTTTAGAACAGAGCAGGAGTACAGCAGAAAAGGTCTTCATGACTGTGGGAAAGAAAATGAAAATATTTTTGGGGGTTGTCTCTATTTTAAAAATGTTGAAGAGATTGAAAGAGAACAAATGGTCTGAAGCAGAAAAGGACTTTTGGACCCAGGATCGTCCAAAAGCATTATCTGAATGTCTTGAAGTTATTCCTGCTGAGAGTCAAGTGGGGGACACTAAACACTAGAAATGGGCAAAGTAAGCTTTTCACGTCAGTGGAAAAGTTGGAATTAATTCAGTGACATGGAAGATCCCTGCTATTCATGAGCTGAAGTTCTGGACTGATAGAGCCTGGTCTGCTCTTGCTGTAAGCAGGTGTAACCAGGGAGAGGAAGAAGATTTAAAGCTCTTGGTTGTTCTTTTCATACCTTGATAATCAGGGATGTCATCTTATATTGTTCTTTTTTCTTATGTGATATATGCATAACAATGCTCAGCATCAAATGGGGGTTGAGATCTTGTGAATCTAATACTGAAACTCCTAATACATTGGATCAAATCCTTGGCTTTGGCCACCCCAACATTTGCAATAAATCAGTGATGGGTGTCTTAAAACCTAGAGACCTGACTGTAAAATTGCTGTTGAAATTGCAGAACAGTCATTTGCATCGGGTTGTCAAAAGTCTGAGTTTCCAGTGAATAACCAGAAATGAATGCAAGTACCAACCCCATGTTAGTGTCTTAAAATAACTGAAAATAGGTTGATTTTTAAATAATTCGTTTCCTCTGTTGGCAGCAGGATGTTCAGTGTGAAGGTCCTTGGTTCTAAAGAGAACGGACCACGAGAGGCCACCGTTTTAGTGAGTCAGCTAACATTCTCAGAGAACTCTTCCTCAGACTCCAAGATGTCTTTGAGTGTCATTGGCTCGTTTAGAGTTGATTTCTGGGTGTATAAAGAGCTAAAGTTTTTTTTCTCCTGTGCCTTTACTTCTGAACAATGAATTCAGTTTGCCCATAGAAATTCAGCTAGGAACTTTTTCCCCATTTCTTAGTACTGACTTTAAGTTTTATTAAACTGAATAGTTTTGTATCATCTACAGACTATAATTTTACTGTTCATCTGCTTTTGCGGAATACTTTTTTGAACATGTTTTATGCTGCAGGGAATATCCCGTATCCTCAGGGGGGTGTTTTGAAAACCTGGCTCTGCTGTGAAAATTCGCTGCTGGTCAGAGAGTTTGTTTCATCTTGTACTAATAGCAAGAGTCTGTATCAGCTTCACTTCTTAAAGATGTTTTAGTGACTGACTTGGTTAAGAGATTTTGGGAAATCAAAATCTCCTTTGTCAAATTCTAATTTCTAGAGCTTTTGACAGTGGGTTTTGTTGGTGTCTTGCAAACTTTTTAAGTTTTATTCCATCCTTAAAAAAAACCTCAACTTTCTAGGAGTGTCATTAAAGAAGACTTCACAAAAGAAAAATGAAGAATGCAGAGTAATTATGCCTTTGCTAAATAAGGTCCTTTATTTTTTATTTTTGTACAGAGATCACCTCATTTTTCTGGAGTTGTCATTTTGATTCATCAAGCAGCTGGTTTGTTACTGAAAAGCTCAGAATATTTCCTCTGATTGCCTTCCTGTGAGTATGATCAAAGAAGTTACCTCAGACTTCTGTTCCTGTGGTATTCAGAAGTTGGAGGGTGTTTTTGAGGCTTTTTTTCCTCGTGTGTTTCCTTATTTCTTTGGAGACTGATCCAAATTCCTCTGAAAATCACTGGAGAGCCCTGCTCTAGACCCTTGGCTCCTGTCCCTCTCGTGTCACTGACACTGGTGATTACTTTGTTCAGAACTGATAATAGATTTAAAGTAGAATTTTACCTTCAACTCAAAATCTTTGTGTTTTACAGTAATCGTTTTGTCGGTGTGTGGCCATTCTTTTAAAAGTTCTGGTTCTCCACTGGATTTTAGCAAGTTTTTTCTTGCAATGGGAGTCTTAAATCATATTTACTTGTGTTATGATCATATGCTGGTGTGCTACTCTCCTGTTGTATCTTCTTTTTGGAGCAAGCAGGCTTTGAGAAGTATGTGAGAGTCCAAATAACTGTGTTTACTGACTATTTACAACATGGAAGACTTAGACATTTTTTCACAAACATTGTTCTTGCACTGCCAGAACAAGTGAGGGCTCACAAACCATTTAAAGGAAGTGTTTATAATGCGTGTAAACTTTAGCCCCTCAATATACGGAAATTCCAGACTGTGGAGACAAACTGTGGGCTGGCTCTGAGTTTAAGCAGTGCCTGTGACAGCAGAATGATGGCTCAGGAATATTGCCCCAGCATCAAGGCAGCTCCTTTAGAAGCAGCTTTCCCTCCCCATCAGGATTGCTGGGTCCCTTTCAGCTGCTTTTGTCATCGTCCTCGGGGAAGCAAATTTAACTTTGTCCACGCTTGTGAGAAAGTTTGTGCAAGTGCTGAATGGGCTGATAATTGTTGCAGGCTGTTCTCAGCCCCGGTTGTTGTTCTGCAGTTCTGCATTACTTTTGAGCCTTTGTTGGGGGGTTTGTGTTTAAAACTGAAGCCAGATGCAATCTGATATTTCCAGTCGTAGGAAATGCTGATGTTTCAAAATTAGGATTTCTTTTTGGTTCAGGACCAGCCTAAATGTTCTAAAATTTCCCATGGAACACTTCTTCCCTTGAGATGTCTAGCTTTAAGTTCCCACATGCTTCCATGAGTAGTGCGTTTATGAGGTATTTAAATTCCTTCAAAATATGAATCCAGGCAAAGCAGGCCATACTGTCCAAAAGCAAGTGGGATCAGAAATGTAAGTTCTTTTCCCCTGTGCTAAGGATAGGATATTCAAAGAGAGCAGTGACTGCCCTCCAGAGTTTTTCTGATACCTTGGCTGCTGGAGTTGTATTTGTAGACAGATCTGAGCACGCAGGCTGTGGTGTTGAAAGAAGGCACTTCAGTCCCTCAAAACTGAGGCTGGGCTGGGGCTTGTTCCTTATTTTGGTTCATTTGCACCTGAAAATCCATCCTCCAGGGACTCAGTCATCTCCAAGTGTAGGATGCAGGGGAAGTGCCACCCCTCTCATGCTGAAGTCCCTCTGCTGCTTGCCCAGTATTTTTGTCAAGGTGACAAAAGAATTCTGTCACAAAGAAGTAAAGGCAAAATCTGATCATATTTTCCATGCCTGACCTCCACTTTCACATGGCAAAGCTGGCTGAACAGGCGGGTTTTAGGGGATGTGAATGAAAATACCGTGGAATAGGCCATTAGAAAATCATTAAAGCAAACGGTGTGGACCAATACACTCATTTGGAGAGGAAAAAACCCAGCATTATCTCTGTCCTGGAAATGAGACACATCTCTTTATCTGAGTATAAAAGGCAGTAACAGTTTAGTATTATCATGACAGTCCTGTAAGCCTTCTCTTAGTTCCTGAATACAGTTGAACCTGACTTTGGAAGGCAATCTGACATACTTATATGAATTACTTTCAAAAATAAGTGCTACCCTCAAAGGTTAAGGTTCAAAGTTACTGGCTAGTGATGATTGCTTTTTATTTTTTCCTTGGAAATGTTTGTTTTGTTGAAAGATGTTTGCCATTAGGAAACATTGTGTAAGAATGGGTCTGGTCAGCTTTTCTCCTAAATAATCAAGCCTGAAAGCATTTCTGTAGAGTCTCCAAGGATATTTTCTATGGCTTTACTGTGATGAGGTAAAGTGAGATGAACATTGGGTTTTCCTTCTCTCATCCACCCTCTCTGCTACTTGGAAAAGGAGGGGCAGAACTCAATCTTGCCTGAGTTTCCCTGTAGCTTCTGGGACCTCAAGTGACCTCTGTGTACAGCTAGGCCACATTTTGGGAAAAGCTCTTTTGTGAGAGATGAGAACCTGGTGGGTTTTGTGTTGCATTGGATTGCTGAAGAGGTGTTACAGCTTTAGTAAACAAAGCCAGAGCATCGTTTAGATATAGAAAGTAATTCTTCATTTAAGGGTGAACCCAAAAAAGGAAACCTACTGTGACTCATCCCAAGTTTTGGACAAAGAACATTTTTTATTTTCCAGAAATTACAGCACCTAGGAATTGTAAAATGGACACACTGAGTAGCTGAAGAGGAATCTGCTTCTGATGAACCACACCTTGTCAGATAGAGGCTTAAGAACATTTGAAAAAGAATGATTAAAAGAAGTCTGAACAAGCAGAAAGATCATATGTAAGGGCAGCATCACTGCTGTGCTCAGAGTGAAGGGAGTGGAGTTGATTATTTGCATCCTCCCAGTGGGTAGGGAGCAGGTACAGCTCACTGGAGAGGACGTGGCAGGAACATGCTGCACTTGGGCTCTGTTCAGTGGCAGGGAGTGCATCAGAGAGCAGTGCCCAGCACAGCCTGGGCACAGCAGAAGCTGTGTCTTTGTCCTCTGGGCAGTATTACCCTTCTAAGTCAGGAAATGCATGTGCTGAGGGAAAGAGGCTGGGAGCTGGGGTTCTTCAGTCTTCATTGACAGCTGCTCTTTCTCAGCTCCATCGCAATAAGCTCTGCTGCCACTTTGAAACTGCATTTCTGATACTGCTGCTTAGAACTTCCCAGGGCCATTGGTCCCTTGGTGTGTGTAACTTCACAGAGAAGAGCAATCTCTTTCTGATAAATGGGGCCGATTATTCAGAACCGTGATAACAATTACACTGCACAGCATCACAGAGTTTTTTCTTGCCTACATTTTGATGATGCTTTCAGATTGTGGAAAGAAAAAGCCAAACACTTCTATGTAATGTGGAAGTGAGAATTTTGAAATCTCAAAAGAGGATCTTGTCTCCAGCTCGTGTTGTATACTCAGGTGTTGTGGCGGGGTAGCCTCAGAAGCACACCAGCACTGTTAGATGTTGATGTGAACTGAGCTTGAACTCCCCCTCTCTGGAAGTTCCCGCATGCCTGTTTTCCAACAAGAGCCTGATTTTTGCAAATTTTTTCTCACATGAGTGCTGTGGGTTTGGAACTGTGAAGTCTTTGGCCTGACTCTCACTTTCACCAGGGTCCCTTTTCACAGTTAAGGCATTCTGCTACAGGGGTCTTAAAATGAAAGTAGATGACATTTAATAGCTTAAATGAGAAACAGGTCCCCTAAAAAAAAAAAAAAGGGAAATTGGTCTTCCCTAAATTGTTGAGTGCTGACCTTGAAAAAGCCCTTACAGTCTCTGCAGGCAGACTGGAATTTTTTTTAGGAGAACAGATACCCCAAACTGCAAGAGATTACCTGAGGCAGGGTTTTTTCCTGCTCTTCTTTTTAGGATAAAATTCTTTTCCATTACACTTGGTACCCATATGTCTGTCTTAAAGCACTGTTTATTTGTCAGTGCTTCAGAACTGCTGGTGTAATATTCTCACCCTTCTTTAGGGTTTTTTTAATTTGCTAGTTTTAAACATTTATATTTAACATGCATTTTGGTTATGCGAACATGTTAAAGACTCCATTTGTATTTTGAATATTGGGAGGGCTTTTTCATGTGGGAGGCAATGTTTAAAAATGTTTTGAGAAGGGGGGAGGCAAGAAAAGCTGTCATCCATCAACTGGTATTAAGGCCAACTTTGAAAGTTTGATACAAACTAAATCTGACTGTTAGTGCAGACATGATACAAATTAGCTGTGACTTTATGATACCAGCTGTTTCTCCGACAGGGTAAAAGGGCACATAACTAGAATAGCATCTTTTGTTGAAAGCAGTGTTTCCCTTTGTTAAATGTGGGAGCCTCAGGCAAAAAAATCCTAGTCCGTAGTTATGTGACATGTGCAGCCTGCAACATGTTCATGGAGCTCGGGGGGCTTTTTACTGATGTTTTTCAAAGACAGGGTTATCGTAAGTGTTCTATTTTTGCTGGTTTTATCACTGAGAGACAAATCTCTGTCATGTTTTTGCTTCATGTTAAAAGTGAGGGTAATCTAAGTGCAATTTTCCTTACAAGTACAAAGAAAATCCTGAACAGCACGACCTGAGGAAAGTCTACGAATCTCAATGTAAAATTTAATTTAGTTATTTTTATTAACTGTTCTCTGCATTTTTTTTCTTACCAGAATTTTCAGGGCATTTTATTCCATAAAAACTCTACGTAGTCTCTAAAAAAGTAACAATCAGCACTAACTGAGATGTCACTGTCCATCTATATCCCTGCTGTGTATCTCTGACCTTATCACCACACTAACCCTGGCAACATAAAGTTGGCTGTAGCATGTAAATAAACTGAAACAACAGGATTTATTAAGAAATCAAATTAATCTTACTGCTGCCACTGGACTAAGAGCCAGTAAGTTTTCAAAATTTATTATTACAGGTACCAGACATACTCCATTTGAATCAATCAGGGAAGGGGCAATATTAAGAATGGAGTTATGTTATTAGTACACAAATACTTAACTAAGAGTATTACCAGGAACAACATTGAGGATAGAACTGCTAAGAGAAGCAAAAATTAGGCTAAGTATCTTTTACACTTTCTTAGCCACTGTGAGAGATGGTAGAGCAAACAAACCCACCTCCTAGTGACCATGCAGAAAATAAAAAATACATGGATGTAGAATTTTAGCAGGCATGTGAGTGAAAAGGCAGAGTTAAGTGTGTTGAAAAATATTCACTTCTACTCGTAAGTTTTAAAGACAAATACATTTCAAAAGAAAAATCGAGGATGTAATAGCTGTTGAGTTTTTGTGCATTACTGGTGATAATATGAAGCACAAAATAGAAAATCCCAAGCACTGCTGAATAGGACTTGGCCATTTCTATTGCAAAGATGCATTTTACTGTCTAACATCTGTTTCTGAAATTATGCGAAGTATTTATTTAAAATGTCTTACCATGATAGTCTAAGTGACAAGAGAACATCTTGTTTTCATGAATGTGCAGAGTGGTATGTCAACAAACAAAGGTCCATACATGACATTTGAAGAACAAAATCCAACCGCAAGAAGTTCCACATTCTGTATTGATTTTTTTTTTTGTTGATGTAAAAGTCCCCTTAGCCAGCTTTCTCCTTATAGTTATATCCCTGAAAACCTGGAGTATCTCCAAGGAGAGCTTAATGCATCCCTTCCATCCATGCAAGCAGGCTGAGTATGGGAGCACAGGGCTGGCTTTAGATGCAGTCAAAGTGAAAATGGGTGTGAGATGCTGGAGAATGTGTTAATCACAAATACGAAGAAACAATCAAGAGGAAAAATGAAATGGGGAA
Organism: Pachycephala philippinensis; assembly: GCA_013397055.1. NCBI lineage: Eukaryota > Metazoa > Chordata > Aves > Passeriformes > Pachycephala > Pachycephala philippinensis. The sequence goes on along the minus strand of VWZT01016557.1, from coordinate 32,944 downwards.
CTTAAACTGGTAGCGTTGTAGCAAGAAAATTATGTGCTATCAAATCTATGATAGTTGCAGAAGCCATCGTCCCAGTTGAATTTTATGGGGTAGAACCATCATAGCCTCTTGCAATCTCATATTCAGAACACCTCATAATAACTTCAATAAGAGAAGGGATGCTAGCCCTCAAATCCCAGAATTTAAATTAACCTTTTTATCATCTGAAAATACATTCCTTTTAATGAAAACAACTTTATTTCCCTCATTTTGAGTTCTAAACTATTGAGTTGTATTGTTCTGAACTTCAAGCAAGTTGTCCTATTCCTCTCCAAGATGCTGACATTGAGTGGTGAAGTGATGTTGGCTCTTTTGGGAGTTTGGGAGAGGACAGACATTTTGTGCTCAGATGTTCCTGCCATCCTCTGGGATGAGGAATTTGGGCAGTGACCAAGTTACAGTCAAGTAGTTGGGTACCATTTCAACAACACAAGGAAGCCTGGGACTTCTGGAGAACTTATTTCTTTATCTTTCTTTATCCACATGGCAGATAGGTTATTCCTAATGTTGAGTTACTCTGGGATTTATGGTTGATGCTAAGAGGAATCCCTTTATTCTAAGTGCCCACTGTTTTGCAGATGCCTATCATGCAAAATGACTCAACTCTGTGTGTTTCATGTTGTTACCCCTCTGGCTGGTGCACTCATGTTCATTTGTGTCTCAACTTGATTAATTTGTAAGGGTCAAATCTTTATTTGTGATTCTAAAAAAACATATTTAGAATGGTTATTTAGAATCACACTCTGACTTGTCTCTTTGGAAGACTCTACAAGCAAAAACTCTTATTCCATAGGAGTAAAATTGGCAAAATTTGACCTTGAAAGTGTAAGTAAAGATTTAAGGACTTGCTTCTGCCAGTCAGTGAAATGCTGAACATTAGGTTCATTCTTTTATAGTTGTATTGGTCTTACAGGTTCTTTTCTGTCCCCCCTTTTTCTCTTTCTTTCCATCTCTCGCTTTCAATTTACTTTCATCTTTTAATTTCTTCCACCCAGCCCAAAGCAAAAATCTATAAGCAATGGTCTTGTTCAAAGTATGGAAGCCGGCTCCAAAACCAACCTTGCTTCAGTTTTAAAACCTTGCTTGAGGGAGCCAGAATCCCTTTAGTTAAATGATTTAATTTTCAAGCAGTATGAATCATGCAGCAACTGCACAAGCTCTGGCTAGAATATATTGTACATATGTTTGTTCTTTAGGCAGTAAGAAGAGAATACAGAACTGGAGGTCATTTGAGTTACAACTGCTTTGGGGGATTTTTTTTTTTTCTAAAACATTCCTTTTAACAAATGCAGTTTAAATGGGTTTGTTTATACGGCATGGAATTGGAAAGGCCCAAACTAACCAGGCTTTACACAATGTGGCCTTCTTCCAAATTAATCTAAAATATTTTAATCCCTCTGGAGTTTCTTTATCCTCTGCATCTGTGCTATAGTGGAGACACATTTTTAACATTTCTTTGAGGAAAATTACCTTTTTTTCCCCTCCAACTGTACTCAGCAAGGTCAATGGAGCACTGTTATATGCTATTTAAACATCTGAGATTCATCATATATCTGCACAACAGAAAGAATCATCATAAAAGGTCTAATGAATCCCGACTGCTAGCCAAGTAAGGGAGTCCCCTTACGGATACTGGGGATTAGAAACAAAGAATACATGCAAAACACAGGTTTTTACACTTCAGCTTTTACAATTAAGAACTGAACTACCCCTTAAGAAGGGAGCAGGGAACGTTTGTGACCCCAAGAACAATTCTGGCAAATCACACCCTGCTTGAGCCAAATCCTGAAGTCACTGCGTGGGCCGAGATGTTCTTGGGGTCTGCCTGGAAGCAAGGTCCCACTCTCCTTGTGGGACTGGGACTGAGCAGGAGCCTGGAGGGGCTCCTTGCCCCTGGGAAAGGAGATGCTCCAAGTCATGGGCAAGTTCCAGTGCTGGCTATCTCAGCCTCTGGCTCTGTGCCTGTACTTGGTTTTAATGCCTTTTTCATTTTCTTGTTCAGTAGCAAGTTCATGGGACTGAACTCGTTTTTACTACCCAGGAACTGAAATACTGAGGGAGGCCTGAAAATTTCAATTTTTGTAAAATGATTTTCCAGGCATTTCAGAAGCCACTGCTGTTCCTTCAGTTGCCTGTAGTTCCAGTCAGCCTGAAATGGCCACAGGGAGCAGATACAGCTTGGATCTTTTGGGAGGTTTTATCTGGAAAACAGTTACAGGGACGTTTTTATCTGAAATACTGTCATTTAAGGTTTTTTTTGGTAGGTGACACCAGGGCTGGTTTAATATCTGTGTTTATTCTAGACTCATTGATCCTCTGAATACTGCTAGATCATGAAGTTCAGACAACTTTAAGACTGAACCTCTGAAGGAAAAATGAAATGCTGAAGATCTCTGTTCTGTGAAGGCCTAGGGCTTTACCACAGTTATTTTTTAATTCTCATCACAGGGACTGCAGAGAAATGAGCTTCCCTGCCAACCTGCTCCAGGCTGGTGTTGGCCTAGTCCTTAATCCTGGTGGGCTCTGCCTTTCCCAGCCCTAATGTGTAGGGAACAGCACTGTTCTCCTGCTCAAGGGGCTGCAGGATGTGATTTTTGGGATGGCACACTGGGATAGTGATGGTCCAAGTGAAATCATCCACTAGGATCTGTCACCCCAGACAGTCCCTGCTTTTTAATTAAGAGTCATACCCACCTCAAACACATTTTCCCCATCTCTTCACATAGTCAGAGGTATTTTGGGACCATTGCAAGCCATACAGTAATGGAATAAATTCCAAGTGCAGCAGGAGACCCCATTGGAGGAAAAACTCATTAAGTGCCAAGGGTATTTCTTTTACTTTTTCTACCGGTACTGGAAAATATTCCCTAAATAATACATCTGGATGTAGAGGAGAAGAGAGGGAAAAGATGAAAAACAATCCTTTAAATTCAGTAGGAGCCTATTTAATGGCTTGTTTAATCTGCCAGCTGGCACAGCATTGACTTCTTGCTGCACATACTTTAAGAAAACCTATGTAGTTCTTGGAAGTGAGTTTATATTAAGTTGTAGAAACTTAAATATGGATAAATTGGCAAGGCTGCTTTTTGGTACTTAATAGAAATCAAGAAACTGCTTAGTCATCTCCAAAGATATTTCTGTCTCCTTTTTAATATAAATACCAAAATAATATGGACTTAAAGCAGTAGCAAAGATAGTAAAAATTCAGATCTATTCCCTGTGTGTGCCTTCTCTGAACTGTGTGCACATCCTTCAGATTTTGAAATCACGTGTATTCCCTATACAACACTGTGCTTTGGGCAGAGAGTTTTTATGTTGTTTGTGACACTATTTTGTTTGAAGTAACATGAGTTGGTACATTATGAATTTGTGTTTTCTCCAGCACTCCTTGGTTAAGAAAACTGGTGCCATCTTCATGTGGATTTTATTAAGGGTGTCTTGCAAGTGGTATCACCTAAAAGGTGCTCTAGGGTATATTTTGCATCTATTTTATATGACTCTAAGCGTTCATACTTTTGGTTTTTAATTGGCTTGGTGTGACAGTAGATGGGTGCAACTGAGAGCAAAGTTGATGTGCAGTGTGATGTATATAATTACATTTACACTTTCTGTTCCTGAAAAGTTAGGCTGCACCAAGATGCATGCCTTCTGTTTTCAATTACTTTCAGCAGTGGAAAAGCAAGGGAGAAAAGATTTAACTACAGAGCAACCTGTCTTTTATGTCTAGGGAATCCTTTAAGAGGATCTGAAGTGACACTTGTCAGTACTTACAAGTTGTAAAGGTTTTATTTGGTTCAGGTATGCATTGAAAAATCTGGCTAGTTTAGTCCTGTTTATTTATGATTTTCAGATATGGCTTTTATTTTCTTTGTTCTCCTTAAGGGTGCAAGCTATTTTCAGGTTGGTTTTTATTTTTTTTTTAATCTGGGGTATGGATTGTAAGAATCCTCCACATTTGCAAGCATTATCATCTGGGAGTTTGGTTTGATTCTTCCCTGTACACATCCAACTGCACCCTGTGGCTGTGAAAAGGGGGCTTCAGGTGCCTTTGGTGCCCAAACTTATGCTGTGACCAGTCATGTGGGGTGGAATTCCATGGCAACAAGGGAGGCTGGAGGAGAGCTCATAGGGGTTTTGGATCCTCATGGAAGAGGACTTAGGAAATGGTAGTAAGTAACGTTCACTACAGCAATGATATTTTTCCCCACTTATTTTTTGATGGAAAATTAAATATTTTTTTTCCTCTGGACCATGCAGATATCTGAGGCACTGTTCCTAAATGAATTAAACGATTTCAAAATTTACTTGCTTTATGCAGTGCTCAAGTGTAACATTCTTTTGTCACACTAATACAAAGCATTTATTGTATTATATTAAGCACACAGGATACTGTCAGGAATCACCTGTCTTGTTTAATTGACTCTGAGCCAGGCCAAACCCTCTCTGTTGTTGGGTCTTCTGGTTTGGTGATGTTGTTGTGTGAGCATTTCCTTGTTTTCAGCCAAACTCAGCCTAAAGTGGAGGTGTATGATGCAGGCTTCAAATATGGCAAATGGTTGGAGGGACATGCATCTATTTTGTGATGGAATGTTTGAATGGTCGTGTTGAAAGCCTTTGTGTTTTTGCTGCCCTGCTGTACCTCTTTAAAGCTAGGACTGACCTCCTGCTTCAACTTCCAACCAAAATGACACAGAATTGCTGCTCATTAGAGGTGAATTGATAGACCTCCTTGGCAGGAAACAATCTGGGTTTCATTTTTAAAGATGACTGGAAGTGTGAGCTGGAAAAGCCCAGCAGAAATTTTTTGCAGCTGGATCCATTCCAGGTGGAATTCCATAGATTTCCATGATGTTCTGCCATTGAATAACTGGACTTTCAGCTGTGATGTATCTATCATGGTGATATGTGTTGTTTCTGTGTAAGTACAGAGGTATTGGGAGGGGAGATGAGTTAAAGAGCAACTGGCAACACCTTGAAAATTTATCATTAATTTCTTCCAAGGAACTGGTTGGATTCAAAATACTTAGTGTCTCTTAGGGCAAAACTAGTAACATCAGCAAACCAAAGAACTTTAGGTGTGTTGGGTTTTTTTTGGTCATATTTCTTTTTTCTTTAAAAATGCAGGGGTGATGACTAAAACCTAGTATTGTTGCTTGGTGTTGGCTCAAGAGAGCAAGCAACAGAGATCCCCTCAACTCTCTAGACTAGAGTTTATGCTGTTCAGCACCAGGCAGAGCTGGATCTCAGAGCTGCATGTTTTAACATGAAAAGAAAAAGAGTTGAAAACACAAAACTGAAGCCACAGTAAGCTGGCTGCACTGTATCTTCATATTATTTTCTATTACTTTTTTATGACTGACTATGTAGCTTAATGTATCATGATTTTGTATTTTGAAATGCGTTCCAGAAAACATGTGGAGTCTGAAGCCTGGCTGAGTGAATATTGCTGTTGGAACCTTACCTTAAGATTTGCTCAAACATTTCATTATTTTTAATGGCATTGCCTTAGCTTTTTAATTCGAGACGTGAGCGATACAGAGAAAAGTGTGTAAATAGAGTGCTGAAACATTCATAAAACCTGCTTGGAAACAAATATATTCAGAAAATGTATTGGTAAGGTATTGCATGTGAGCATGAAGGTCAACAGGATTGTGCAAGGGTGGGACAAGAGCGGGGCGCCAAATGAGAGGCTGGGAGTGGAGTAGCAGAAGTCAAAGGGGCAGACACTTGATCTGGACAGGGAAAAACCCTTGTCTCAAGTGGAAAGGCAAATACGGAGAGCTGCAGCGCTACTGCTGGCTTCCTGGTGCAGAAGAAATGCTCCTGCACTTGGACACAGCACCACCTTCCCTGGCTGGTGCCTGCCCTGCTCTGGGTTCAGCCCCTCTGCCTACTGCCAGAGCTGTGGCTGAGGTTCCCAGAACGAGCGTCTTCTGCTCGTGATGGACACCAGACTGTCCTGAGGCTCCCTCTCTGGGGATGTGATCACGTGAGACATCATTGACAAGAACAAGTTTTCCTTCTCCCTTTGCCTTTAAAGGGATACAGGGTAGCAGTTTTGTTTGTGTAGGCCAGAAGTGAAGGTTGGCTTTTCCACAGCTGTGCAGCTGCTTCTGCCTGTATGATACTCTTTTCCATCCTCTGTTTATTTTCTAATAGAAATCAGTGGGAAATTGGCATTGTCATTTAACAGGGCAAGAAGTGCATTCTCCTCTTTAATATGTCTTGGTCATCTGAGCTAGTTGTTCTTTCCTATTATTAAGAACAAAGAGCTCCTGGCTGGAAGTTGTTGGCCTGGGTGCTGTTTTTCTGCTCTTGGAGTTTGTGGGAGATGAAGCTGGCCAACAGCTGGGGCATTGCCACGAGTTTCTACTGGCAGGCCACAGATTTGTGACAAAGCATGCAGGAGGACTGAGTGCAGGATGTGGGCATTGTTGTGATTAGATTAGCAACATGAAGATGAAGGTCTTTGCTGGAAGAAGCAGATAAAAGGCAAAGGGTAACTGGTGAATGATATCCCAAGAGCCTGCTTCCCAGTGTTTGATTGCAGGAAAAAGTGAATGCAAGTCAGAGCTCATTTTGGGATTAAGCACTTTTACAAATGGTTTTGTGGACTATAAAATCCCTTCAGTTTCTGTGTTTTGCCTTTCAGAATGGGGGCCTCATTGTCATTACCTGGGTTATTCTCACTTATCATTAAACAGTGGTAAAGGGCAATGCAGCTTTTACTGCCCTTTGTATCTATGGCAAAGGCTAAGTGTTTCCTCAGTGGTAATGGTACATGTAAAAACAATTCATTTCCCACAAGTAAGGATTGCAGGAGTAAAAGAAATTCTGCCTTTGCATATGTGTGCACAAAGGTGCAAGAGGATGAAGTAGCCTATATTGGCAAAATCTGAGATGACACCAGCTTCTGGCACGCAGGGTAAGCCCATCAAACTTTCATAGTGTATATTAGATGAATCTGGCCTGTGAGGGTGGAATCCAGTCCTCATTGAAGACTCTGGGAAGCGTGCCAGGGATTCCAACAGGACCAAGATTTCAACTCTAGCTTGTATACGAATAATATTTCAGTATCTTCTGATCTTTGGGGACAACATATTTGAAATACTTCAGAGGACAGTGGAAGGGGAGAGTCAAGGGTCGATCCTTCTACCATGAGAACCAGAGGCTGTGCCAGCAGCTTCCAGCTATGTCTTTGTGTCTGCCTTCGTCTGCTAATGGGAAATGATAGACAAATGTCACAGAGATCAGGGGTGGGACCAGTATATGCAAATCCAAATGTCAGGAGAAAGCCCTGCCTGACCCTTAAGCCAATGTGCAGTAGAGGAAAGGAGAGGAAGGAAGCAGGAGGAGTGGAAATGGCATATCCGCAGTCAGCCTGCCTGAGGGAGTGGAGATAGATGGGGACTTTCCATCCCGAGTGGCTCTGAGGTGAGAGCTCCTGCTGCTGCAGCAACACAAATGTTTGCTGGCACCTCGGGGACAGCGCAGCTCTGCAGCACTCCTGCCCCAGTGCTGAATTACATCATGAAACAACAAATGGACCAGCCACGCATCTTTTAGCTGCAGACCCAAGGAGTGAGCTCTGGCAGGAACAAAGTCCTATAAAAAGCTCCCTGTCAGCATTTTCATGTGGTTCTGTAGCAGCAGGAGCTGTCACAGGGCCTGGCACCTTCAAGAACATCTCCCTTGTACACTTTGGTAACTTGTGCTGGAGGCAGGGTGGGTGAAACCTGTTCAGCACCCACTGCAGTTGAGGGCCTGGACCATGGTGAGGTCCTGTGGGCCATCAGTAGTCCACAAAGCACCAGCTGGGAATCTCTATTCTATGTAATCACTGCATATTTTTGCTCAGGGTGCCACAGAGATGTTCACTAATACGTTCATCGGGTTTGCAAACGCCCCACCAATGTAAGTGAGCTTTTTAAACTCTTGTGAAAGATGAGATTGAAAACGTGCTTTACACCAAAAGCAGAGATTTTAACAGAGGGGGTTTTTGATTTCCTTGTTGAAATTCTTTGTAATTCACTGCCTCTTTCTCATAAAGTCAGTTGTTTGGAAATACACATGTAGCTGGAAGTGAAATGTTCGAAGAACTGAAACTGGGACCTTGAGAAAACACCAAAGTTTGATTTTCTTATGCTAAGGTTGGTTTGCCATTGATGAATTTTCCTTGGAAGTCCTAAGAAGCATGGTCAGATGAAACAAGGCACAGCTACATCGGAATAAAACCGTCTTCATGTTGACCTAGTAGATTTATTTTGCCTCGAGTCCCAAATGAGCTATTCTGTTTGGGAAGGAATAAAGCTGCTTGATACGAGTTTGTGTGTATGTGTGTATATATATATATGTACAAGAGTTTATTTTCTGCAGTCAACATGAATACTTGGCCAAGTTTACAGAAACAATTGCAGATGTGGTTTTGCATGAAAGGAACGTTGAAAATTAATTTATGGAGCCTTACTGTTGGTAATATATGATTCCAGTGATATCTAACATCTCGGACTAAAGAAAGCATGCATGAGGTGTGACAAAGGACAAATCAACCCTTTGAACTCCACCTCTTGATTTCAATGAAGTTGTGCCTGTTTCTAAAAGATGTGAGTGGCACTGAATGCTTCTAAAGCAGAATTAATGGGGGAGCAATGAAAATAATTTCCAAATGCTTTCTGACAGATTTTAATAAAAAACACATTTATTTGTTTTGACTGAAGACAGATTAAGGAGCTCTAATTCTCCCAGATATTGCAGCAGAATGCTTGTCATACCTGTATTTCATGGGTGCCAGATTAAACAAGTTGCATTTAGACAATGAGTGTTGCTTGCTGAGTTGCTTTCAGCTTCAAAAGTGGCAATGAAGAGGTTCTGTTTTCACTTCTGAGGTGGAGGAGGTAGAAAGAAAGGGCAGTGGTAGTCTTAGGGATACAGTAGATGTCATGGCTTTTAGCCAGCTGAAGTAAAATATTCTTTCTGCTTCTCACTGACCAGTCCTTTGCTCATATTTGGAAGGTCCACACTTCAACACCAGGGTTTTGAGCCACCTGAGGTGCACAAAAATGGGAAAATGGGACGCTTGGATTAATGTGGTACCAGTGACAAAGCTGCATGCAGTCTTGGTTTAAGTCAAAATTTAATGAGAAATTTGATGGTTTTGGTGGTAGTATTAAGAAAAATAAAGAGGGCAATGACAGAGCAATAACTTAGGTCATCTGTCATCACCTGATCCTGCAGCGAGGACAGGTCAGAGGACAATCAAATGTTTAGCTGCAAGCATGTGGGAAACCTTTGTGTAGCTGGACTTGGAAGGGTCCTGGAATGTCTCTCAGCTCCTGCAGAAGTGGGATTCTACCAGAGAGCAGGATGGGCCTGTGCTGGTACCCCACTTTATTCACCAGCCTGAGAGGCTCGTTGGGCTCAGAAAGGCAGAGGACACATCTGAGGCACAGCATGCAGAGGTCTTTAGGTACCACAGGAAATTTAGTGGGAGATTTCTCTTGTTATGAAGAAACCCAAGGCCAAACCCCCTCGCTTCCCTTCAGGTAAATGAGGAAATTGGCAATTTTTCCCTTGTGCTAAGAGAAAAATAAGATGGAATGAGCTTGTGCGATGCATCCAGGCATGGCTGGCACAGGAGCTCGTGCAATACTGTGTTATATCAGGGAATATGCTTTGGTTTGAAGTTTCCTGGCTCAACTTCTTCAAAGCTGGTGCAGAAGCTCAGCCTAAACATCTCAGTCTGGGAGCTCATGCAGTGAATGGAAAGATGACTGGGAGGCCTTGAAAGACATTTCTGTTTAAAGACCTGAGTTGTAGTTTGCGTTTTTGCTTGTTGCCAGATTGGCTCATCTGTTTTTAAGACCCGTTGGATGCTGAGCTGTCTCTGAAACCAGCACTGGGAATAGGGTGAGGACAGTTTTAAATCTGAGCCAGAGCAGGAGGTTATTTTGCTCTCCATACTGGATTATACAGTTATATGGTTGTGTGTGTATTTCTACCCAGCCAATTTATTTGCTTTCAAAAAGCACATTCCCACCAAGCACTATTAAAATATTTTGCCACATATTTGCAATTACTGTGCGCCTTCCTCTGATTTTCTGCCTTGATGCAAGCTTGAAGAAAGAAGACAAAATTTTCAGTCTCTCATGGGATGAGACATAAAGGGGAGTGGGATTTGCAAGTGTACGCTTTGTTCCAGGAGGGATTAAATGTGGCTGTCCTTGAAGAAAGTACTTTTTAGCAAGACAATGAAAAACTCAACAAATTTTAGCAATAAACCATAGTTAGCTGAAGATCAAAGGCATTATGTGAAGTGCAGAGAGGGAGAGACTGGTACTGCTTTTGAAATGAGGGGTTTTTTGTGGGTAAATGATATTTTCAGGGCACATACTTTGCTGTGATTCTGATTCAAGCGACGTGGCAATGTAGGTAAATTCTTCCATAGGTCCCTCTTTTGAACCTGGTGTTGGAAAACCCCCCAAAGTTTACTTCAGATTATTTCAGTGGTGTAAAAGCTGAAAAAAAAAGATGCTGAGGGTCTTGTTCTGAGGTGGAAACAACAAAATGATGAGTGGTGGACCTTTTCACACACTGTAAGGATATCCCATATTCCAGTAATTTGCAAATGTGTGGATGCCAGGGGAATAGAACTGGTCAAATAGTTTCAGACATCTACATCTCTTTGATAAATATATATATATATTTATGCTTCTTTAAAATTTATTTGCGTCTTCTAGTTGAATTAGATGAAAAACATACCTGGAAATAATTTGGGGAAAAAAATAAATTAAGATATCAAAATATTTTCCATTGTAATTTGAAATCTAAAATTTTTATATTTAAAATAAAACCGGGGAATTTTTCTTTTTGACATTGAATGAAATATTGCTTTTGAAACAGTTTTCTTGAGATAATTTTTCTCTTTTAAGAAAATGAAAGTTTTTTAAAGTTAAAAATAAGTGTTACGGGAAAAAAAAATACCATCAAAGAGGGAAAAAATAGAATGTCTGTGCACACCTTGGAAGGCCACACAGAGCCATTTTCACAAGTGGCTCTGAAGGCAGGCCCTGGTGGGGAGCTGGGTGGAGTGTTACGTTTTGTCCCAGGATGTTTTCACTCGCGAACAATTTTTGTTTTAAAAAAAGAAACATTAAAATGTACATGCTCCCAAAAGTGGTTTGTAGAAAACACTTCAAATAATTGGTACCTACATCAATAAATCAATTTTTGAGTCTTCTGAGGATCTTAGATTTTATACTATGTAAAAAAATGTGCATTATATTATATATAGTACATATTTTTGTGCAAATGGGAAGAATTTTTAGATAGATTGGTGTTATTGTCTAGTGGTTCTCAGAGGCTGAAAGACAGCTTGTCATTTTTGGGGAGGCAGTGAACAGCACTGAGTAGTTGACTTCTTCAAGTGAACCTTCTGGCTGATGACTCATTTTCTTGCACTAATATGGTTTTGCTGGCTAAAGGTCAAACTGTTGACCTGAGCTCCATTTCCCAAGTGGCTTCCTCATTTTTGGAAGACAGATTTGGATTTCAAACCTTCTGAATGTCGTGCAGTGGCTGTGCCTCAGTTCTTTGAGAGGAGACACCACACTGTAATAATCCCTTGATGTCCTCCCAAGTCATCCATCCATCTGATCTTCATTGCACGACAGAAAAGTGCCCTGAGGATGGGGAAAACTCCTGCATCAGGGAACTCCTTATCACAGCTGGGCAACCTCCCCGGTGCTCCTGGGAAGGAAAAGAGGGGAGGAAGAACAGAAATAGTTCTGGGTTGTTGTTATTACCCTCCTCAGACTTCCTCAGGAGGAAGAGCTTGAGGTTTTGGAGATAAGAGGTGGTGCTGAGGACCATGTAGAAAGGAGAGGGGTGGAGGATGGGCTGGGACGTTTGGAGAGGGCATGGGGGTAATGTTGGGTGCACAGAGCCTGGAGCAGCCCAGAAGGAAAGAGTGTGCCTTGAGAGGTGGAGAGAGGGACATGCCTGGCTGGGTAGGAGGTGATGAAGGTGCAAATAAATCAGATATCAAAGCACGTCTGCTTTGGGGAGATAAAGCAGGAAAAAGCATTGGGGTTCTTGTTTCTAGCATGTGAGTTGTCATCCTAACAGCCAACTCTTTGTTTTAAATCCCTGATGATGACTCCACAGACCAAATGCTGCTGCCTGGTACAATCTTAGTTCCTGAGGACACTGTCATCTGCACAGAAACCCCGCGTGCTGCTTTGAACTTGCTCTGTAGTGTCCCATTCCTCCTTTGATCCTTGTCTCCCAGCCAGGGGGAACCACATCAGCCCTGCAAATCACAGGTCCTCCCGCAAAGGAACTGGGGCCAGATTTAGCTGCACATGTGGGCTGAGATGGAAAGAGAGAAAACAGAAGATTTGCTCTTCTGGGTTCCTTCTTCTTGGGAGAAAGCAGAAGATTTGCTGTTCTGGGTTCTTCAAGGGGTACCCGGTGCTAAGAGCAAACACAAGATTGGCAAAAAATCTTGTTGCAACTTGCTTTTTAGATATATGGTCTAACTCTGAATTAAAAAAAAAATAAAAGAGGCAAGCAGCAGCAATTTTAGTGTCTCTATCAGATAGATTCGCAAAATTAACATTCCCTTTGAGTCTCCACAAAACAACCCCAGACAACTGCGAGGAAAATCTCATCAACAACAACAAAATTTTAAATCCCCCAATCTGGGAACAAATCAGAAAAACACCCCTAGGGAAAGTAAACTAATAAAATAACCTTCGCAAAACCCCTGCCCTCAGCAGTGTTCTAATCCAAAAAAGGGGGCAGAAAAAGCCACGAACTCCCTGAAGTCATGCAAGGCGTTGCTGGTGCCAGTGATTTTATGGGGAGGGCACTTGGCCCTCGCACCGGCGGGCAGGAATATAAAACCACAAGATCTCCATCTGCAAACGGAGCGTTTCCAACAATGTACAAATGCACCTTGGCTTTGTTTCCCTTCATCTGCCAGCAGCTCCCGAGCCACTTTTGGACGTTTTAGTCGGCATCTGCACGGTGGCTTTCTCTGCGGAGTGACGGGCTAGGAAAACGTGATTTTTGGGGGGACGTGGGGGGTGGAAATCCTCGGAGTGCAGCGCCGGGGCTGGGATTGCAGAGGAAGCTGAGGCCTCCAGCCCTGCACAGGAAGCAATCTTAGAGCAGGCCTTAAATGCCAGATTCCAGGCAGAGTTTAACTAACCACTGACAGCTCTGTAAACAAAGCAGGGACAAAAAGAGAACAGCTTTCCCTTTTCTGGTAGTCATTTTTGGTTTGGGGGCTGCAGGGGAATTCTGTAATAGTCGGCTTGATGGGATATAAACCGAGGCTGGAAAGGCTTTGTATATGAAGAACTGTAAAGGGGAAAATACTTCATGGACTAAATCATAAAGAAGAAGGTAGGGCACGGGGAAAACGCGCGGATTAAACTACAAAAAAAATATTGCTACTTTCGTTCTTTGAGCAGGATTTATACGTAGTTTGACTTCCCCTGGGTGGTATTTAAAAGCAGTGGCTTATTTTTCTTGTTTCTCTTTTCATTTTCTACCCCCCCCCCCCCCCACTCCTCCTGTTTTCTTTTT
>VWZT01016557.1:0-19265 GCA_013397055.1 Pachycephala philippinensis | reverse complement strand
GCATTTCTGAAGTGGGGTGGGAACAGGCAGATGGGGACTAACTTTTGCAGAACTTTTAATTATCTGTACAGCTAAAGAAAATAAGAACTCTCTTGTGCAGTGCTTTTACTGCTTGCGGTGAAAAATTGGAAGCATGAAGTTAAAAATCCTGCTGAATTGTTGCTTTTGTTAGTGGAAAAGACCTGTGACGTTACAAATAGCTAGTCTGCGGCTAGCAGATGTATACAGTCCTTACTTAAAGCATGTTGATTTAATTTTAACTAGGAAACTAAACGCAGGCACGGGCTATGTTTATCCTACAAGACATTTCATTAATCTTGTTTATCTCAACAATACTGAGGAAGTTGAGTTTTTTGATGGAAAAAGAAAATAGTTACAGCGAAGTTAAGACAGCAAAACAAAACTAAAGGGACTGAGTTGGTTAAATGCATCCCTTGTGTTTTCACTCTCATCTAAGTGATCATCTCCCTTTTAGATTTGGATCTTCCCAGAGCTTGGAACGCTTAAACACCCACCATGGATGACTTTGAACGCCGCAGAGAACTCAGGAGGCAAAAGCGTGAGGAAATGCGCCTGGAAGCAGAGAGGTGAGTTACTGCACATGGAAAATGGTGCTGGTGGCTTGCCTTTGATTAGCAGTGGCTGTGAGAATTTGTGCCTTGAGTTCCAAAGAGTCCTTGTGCTAACGATATGTGCCATAAAACAGCTTTAGCTGATTCTGTGGAAGAGATGAGGGGTGTCTATTGTCTGATTCCCTTAGACTGCTCTAAATGTCTGGCTTCTAGTTATTTTGCTGCATGGATAAATGTAAACATCAGAGGTGGAATACGGCCACATGAATGACAGATAGGAAAGCTCATGCTTGATGAGCTGTGTGAGCGCTGTGCAGACGGGATCGTGTTTGTCAGATATTTATATATGTCAGATGTTATATATATTAAAGTTATAAGTGGAAAGCTGGGATACACTTGGTATATGCAGTACAGCACGTGTGAATTGTCTGCCATTTCTGTGCAATTGCTGCCTGTTGCTTTTTATTCATTTACAGTCACTTCATGTGGGCAACATGGGCAGCATTTGCCATCAGCTGCTAGAGATGTACTTTGGTGAAATGAGAGCAGAATTTGATGTGGGTATGATGCTGTCAATTTATGAAAGAAATGCCATGAAAATACTGGGAATGACATTTCATTAACTAAACTCATTTTACACCTGTACGGTTCTGTTTGCTTTAATGAAATTTCACGATTCACACTGCTGTAAGCAGGGACAAAGGCTCCATTTATTTTTGTAATGTCTTCAGTGATAAAAAGATTTGATTGAGTTTATTAACAATGCACTGATTTAAAAAAATAAAAGCTAGGTTTAAGCGCATTTTGTTCTCATTTATTTATTTAATTCTAAATAGAGAGTTCATTTTCGTTTATTTCCTTTCCCATGAGCTGACAAAACCATGGTGTTTTGGATTCTGAATACTGTAAAAGAAAAGGTGTTTTTCAGAGAAGTTTTAAATGGAAGCCAGCAGAATGAATTATGTTGTGTATGCCTACTTTGAGCTTTTTAATAAGGCTCTGCTACACCAGCAATTGGAATGGATGGAAATCAGTGATGCTTGGGAGGGGGGAATCCCTGCTAGATGAGATGCAATAACAGCCTTTCTTCCCGAAGGAAGTGCTGCCATACAGAGCTGGGGATGTGAGCTCTCATCAGGCTGTACGCTGAACCCATGAGCCCTGGAAAGCAGCAGCACTGCTGGCAGATAAATAAACTCCTGTGGAGCGTGGTGGCCAAAGGGACGTGAGGCAGGAGCCTCTTTTTGTGGAGCCATCACCTGGCTGGTGACCTCCCCAAAAGGCAGAGCAGCAAATGTGCCCGGGCACTGAGCTGCCTCCTTGTCCCAGAAAGTTCTCCCCCGGGCCTGGGGCAGTGTGTGTGTGTTGGGCAGCACAGGAGGGACTGAAGAGCCCATAAATGCATGGTACAGCACACCATGTTTATGGACTTGTAGTGCACTTCTTCTCTAAGGAAAGACCGAGACCTTAGGGTTTGTTGGGAATAGAGGCCTTGGGTGGTCTGTGGAGGATGTTGGGGCTGTAGTTTGGGAGGCATTTTTCTACAGAAAAACACCACTTGACTTCTCTTTGAAGACCTCCAGGCACTTTTGAGTGGGGCATCAGCCATGTGGTGTGGCTGGTTTGGGGAGACAGGGACAGCCACGGGGCTTGGGGGTAGTGGGCTCTGCCTTTGCCATCACTGCTGCTGAAATCCGCGGTGTCACATGTATCCCATCCCTGCTAATGAGAAGGGGTTTTGCCATCTCTGGGGTGCTTTGTTGGGGTTTAGTGTGGTGCCTTCATGGAGGAGGGCAGCTTGGTGGCAGCCTGGCCAGAGGAGAAGGGCTTGGGCCTGTGTCCCTCTTTCTCCCTGATCACTGCAGATGCGCTCCGTGCCCTTTCCCACACATTTGAAGGCTTTCAACAATAAATTACTGTACGCTAAATCTTGCTGTACTCCCTTTGCTGCTGCCAGCTTGGAGCATTCAAGTACAATGAGTCAGACCCCTTAAAAGTCACAAGACTGCTTAAAAAAAACTCAGGACCTTAAAAATAATTTAATCTGGCCTTTTTATTTTTGGTTTGCCTTAAGAATAACAGAGCCTGGTTCTCAAGTTTGGATGTGACTCCGGGAGCTGGGAGCTCCCAAATCCTGCCCCAGCAAGGGTAACATGAGGCAGGAGCTGAGCTGAGTGTCTGCCCCCATTGCAGTGCTCACACGGAGGGAAGGGCAGCAGCACTGGGGCAGTTATTAACAAATGAAGATGTGATGCTGCATTGGTTTTGGCTAGTTCAGACTTTCAGGGATTTGGGGATCATCTTTGCCTTTAATAATACGACTACAACATGTTCACATGTCATAAGCTACAGAAATCTGCTTGCCAGACTTGCCTCTGAATGCTTTCAGGTGTTTTATGACGTGGATTGTGCAGTCCTAAAGTGCAGCATGGAGGTTGGAAAATGCTTCTCCATAAGTTCTGAGCACAGGCCATTTCCCTGTGCCCTCCCATCAGTGGGCTGTAGCCCTGCTCTGGGGAATCCACCACTGGTTGCAAGCATTTCTGCTGGGAGATGGGCAGATGGATGACTGTGTAGGCTGTAATGTGTTTGCCAGGTCTCCCATACACTGTTTAGGCTTCTTTGAGTAGAGCAGTAAACCCAGAAATGCAAGCAGCCATATCCATCAGCAGTGCTTGTAACTCAGCCAGTTGCACTGACGCATTTTGCCATTTCCTGGGATAAAAGTACGTGGGAAGCCTGTCTTTCTAGCCTGATGCCTGTGCCCAAGAAAGACTGAGGGGTGAAAATGCAGCAGCATGGACTCATGCACCATGTGCTCAAGAGGGAATGACTTTATGATATCAGACTTGATGATATCATGCCTTCACTAGAGGCTGTGTTAGGACTGGTGAGGATACATGTGCTGCCAGATTCCCAAGTGTCTGTGATGCTGGAGCCACTGATGTCCAGCTGTTTAATCTTTGGAGAAGCTTAGTGTAAGTTCAGTCCTTGAGGTCTGGTGTTAGGCTTTGTGTTTTGGCTTTTTTTCCCATTAGGAATCTGTTGGAAATAATACTTTGTTGTGCTGGCATTCTGGGTTTATATGCCCAAGACTGATCCTGAGAAGAGAACTCATTTTATCTTTTGAAGACCAATGTTACATTTCACCCCTGGTATGTGTTGTGGCTAGTAGGTCATGCTGTGGCAAGTCAGATAAAAATTGACACCAACTCAGAAATAAAGCAAATTCTTTTGCATTTTAAGTTCTTATAACTTCAAGGTATTCCAGACGTTCTCGATTCCCCACACAGTCTCACTGCGCCCACCCAGAAATTTTGTTCAGCCAGAGTTTTTTTTTTTTCACTATTTATATTTGTCTGGATCTCTGGAGGCCTATCAACGTGTTTGGAGCAGCACTGCAGACCTGTCTAAGGGGCATGCTTCCAACAGCAGACATATGGGACTTTGTCCAGCTTTCTCCCAGGCTGTCAGATTTATGGCACGTGCTCAGCCTGGCGGGGACCCAGCAGCTCGGGTACCTCAGGGGGGAAGGAGACTTTTCAGGCACAGGCTGGGAAACCCGGGACAAAGCATGGCAGTGTTAACTTGTGCCCCTCTGGCAGCTTTCTGTGTCTGGTTTGTGCTGATCAGGTGTGGGGTCAGTGAAAAAAGGACCCTTCAGCCGTTGGGGTGATGGGATGTGCTACATCTTCAGCTGCTCTGTGGCAAAGCCGAGGCTTTGTCCTGCTCCCCTGGGGCAGAGGGAGTCCTGTTCTGGGTTTTATAAAGCCCTGAGGTACCTGTCTGGAGCTGGCTGAAGTCAGTGGGAAGCCTTCCACTTATTTCAGTGGCCTTTTTGGATTAAGCCCTACCTAAGTTATTCCAGCCCGTTGATTTATGAGGCAGTGGCAGCCCTGGAGGAGCTGGATGAACACTTTGCCTTCCCAGCCACAGGGTACACACTGTGCTGGAGTGTCAGGGCTGTCACAGAAATGGGCTGCACTCCACTGACAGGAAGAATCCCATGTGTAATTGGAGCACAGGGGATTGACTTCTTTCAGCAAGGGAAAAAACAAATACCACCTGCTGCTTTGTGCCTCTTCCTAGGCAGTAAAAGATGTTCTCTTGAACAAAACCATCGGGTTTTGTCATTTTGATGTTGTAACTGACGCTAGAAGAATTTAGCCCAGGGCTGGGTAGGGTGTGTGTGTGTCTGGAGGGGTGGTGCTTGCTGATGCACTTCAGTCTGCTGCAGCTGCACTGAAAAACTGAGGTGAAATACTTCTTGAAGTGACAATGGACCTACTTCCTTGACTTCAGCATAACTGAGAGCAAAAACAAGCCCCTTGAACTCCAAAGAATATTTCTCAGGTTAATCTATTTAGCACTTAAGCCTCAATTTTACAAGTGGCTGACTTGCCATTGTACCAGCAATGAAAAAGTACGTCTTCAGCCAGAGGAGGGCTGGGTAGGGTGTTTTTTTTTTGTTGTTTTGTTTTTGTTTTTTGGGTTTTTTTTTTTTTTTTTTTTGCTGTTGTTGTTTTATTTGTATTTGGTTTTTGGTTTTTAATTTAAGTTATGCTAGGAAGATGATCCAATTTGCTTCATTGACATATCATCACTACTGCAGACTTCAGGAAGGTCTTGGGGTCATTGTCAGGCTGGCCTCCGTTTAGCTGAAGCTTAACTTTGAATCTGAACCACAGTTTTGCCCTGCATCGTGCCCTTCCCTAAGGGACTGCAGATCATTTCATGGGGAAGGAGAGATGTTGGTCATCCTGCTGTGAAAACAGGGCAAACAGAAGGGGTTATCTAACATCCACTCACCGAAAGGACTCTCTAAAGCCACCACACTACTTTGTAGGCTGTGTAGGGTCTCCTGACAGGGGCCACAGCTGTCCTCATCCTTTTGCAGACCAATTAGATATTACTAAATTCACCCTAAAAAAAGGTATGTGAGTAGGACATAGAGAAAAACATAAAGCTGTATCGTTCCTGAAGATTGGACACATTTGTTTCCATAGCATTTTAATGTTTCTGGAGAGCAAGGAAATGTCATCTTTGCCAGTCACAGAAAGCAACAAATTTCCTTCTCCTGTCCAGGACAGTGAGGGCAAGTGTGTGTCCATGTTAGATCAACACTGAGTGACCACAAATAACTTTTGAAGCTGTTTTTCATTCCTGCAGTGGAGTTATCCCTGGTATGGGGTGTGCATTAGTGAGAAATGTTAAACAGTGTTGAGAGTTTAGGAATGACACGAAAATGGTTCCTTCCTGGTTTCCTTCTTCTTGAGACACTAGGACTTGCCCATTTCTTGTTTTCAAGCATCTGGTTATGTTTTTATTAAGAGTTTTCAGAGACTATGCTTCAATTCAGGTTTGTGTTGAGGAAAGGAGAATATGAACTTAATACAAGTTCTTGATGAGTGCATGTTTGAATATAGAAGAAGCTGGCTGCATACGTGCTCCATGTCATTTCCCAATGCTCATGTTTTATTTCAGAACTGTTCTTCCCCAAAAGTTTAGCCTCTGTCCTCCTAAGGGCTGTACTCCTGTCTATTCCAAGCCTCTTTTGCTACTAGAACAAAAACTACAGTGCTTTTATCTCTCCATGAACTTCATATATCCTGAAGTTGCAAATACTTTGAGGATTTCTGTTTGTCTTTCTGTAAAATACTCACTTTTTGGTAGAGCTGAGACATGACAACTTCTGCCCAGGAGTTAAATATGAAGACACTGAATAAATAAGATTAGAGATGCGTGAGAGTTGAGAACAAATTGAAGCAGAGTGCTCCAGCTGTTAACCTGTCTTCACAGCTGCCTGGAATTCCAGGACTGACAGGACATATTTGGGTTGTTGAGGTGGGTTTGGCCCTTCACACTGCATCTCTGTTGTGCACTTCTTGGAGTTCATTCTTCACCAGGCAGGAAAGCATGACCCAGTGGCTCATTAAAACCTTCTCTACTGCAGTCACTCTCAAATGAGAGTGGATCCTAAACAAATCTTTGCTGTTGTAGCATTTCAAATGCCCTGGAGGAAATAACCAAACGTATGGAAGGCTCAGTAGAATTTAGCAGCTATTTTTTGTGTTTTTCAGATTATATTTTCTTTGAAGTTATTATGGAGAAATGTTTCACAAAAGCAGATTTGTTCTTCCACCGAGCCAGACATACAGAGTATAAACTTCATTGAGCTAAACACACTGCAATTCCTAAGCAGACAACAAAATCAAAATACTACTCCTTAGCATTTCATGTGATAATCCAGATGTATGTCAAGATCATTCTGTAATCTGTGTACTACAAGTACTGTACCAGCCAAACTTTTAGGAGGACAGCTCCAATTTAGCTCCCAGACAGCTGGCAAAATGCCCCGTCTTTCATCTCTTGGAACAGCAAGGAATTTTGGAAATTCTTGTGTGAAAAGAGCCCCCTCCAGTCCTATAACCAGGTAACCCATGTGCTGTCAAAGGAAAACCTGCCCTTTGTTTCCTACTGTAAATTTATTAGCTTCAACTGGGATCGATGTCCTTCATGAGCTGGATTTTATTTAAATATTTAATAAATACACGCATGGAGGCACATCTTTTGGTGCTTATTATTGATAGTTCTGACAGGCATGCCTGCTTCAAAGAGCATGTGAGGAGCAATATAACATGGTACATTATCATGATTTTCAGAATTAGACCAAAACATAGGTACAGCACAAAGAAAATTGCGAATCTGAAGAAATGTAGCTGAGTCTATTAAGCCAGGGTAGACCACAGTGCTCTTGCATCTCTGTCACTGCACCTTCAAACAATCTAAGTCATATCTGCCACCAGAATTTTGTCATACAAAAGACTTCAGATGCTTGAAATGTAAAAAAGCTGCATTAAGTGAACATTGACCTAAGGTTGTGAAGGCACAGACAAACTTCCTGTACCATCCACAGCAGGGCATGTAGCTTAACATCTGTCAACTCCAAATGGCAGAGACCAAAGGCACTGTTCTAAACTGACTCAAAGAGGTTCCATTCGTGGTCCCTGGTCTAGTTTTGTCAGACTCTTAGGCAGGGAAATCCCTATATTTCTGTATTTCTTCCTAGACTATAAGTATGTAACTGAGCTCTCATCTGCTTAGTCATTTTCCATGTGCCTGATATCCACAACTAGTGCAAGAGGCAGAGTTAATTTAATTCATTGTATAAAGCATTCTCACTCCATAGGATTATGTATACCTCATCACACAAATGCATATGCTTACAACTGAGTTGGCTTAAAAATCTACATTAAGCCTTCCTTTGATTAAATAAGGCCTTATATTTAATAGTGATGCTCTGCAGCAAATTTCATGTAGCTTAAAGAAAAGCAAAAGGAACACTGTGTTGTTCCCATACAAAAGAAGCTGATGGTTCAATATCCCTGTGTATTAGGAAAAGTTTTAAAGAATACTCTTCAGGCAAATATGTTTGATGTATTTACCTGCAGTAACATATTCTGTAGGCTGCATATGTATGTTGCAAGGGCCTGGACAGAAGAAGAACTAAAGGCAGCCTCTAAAACTCCAGATTTGCAGACTTGGAACAGTATCCCTTAGTTATTACTTTTAAATGCCTTCTTCTAAGAGAACAAGAACATTGTTGAACTTATTGCTTAATTATGTTACTATTCTTCAGGGCATTCTGGGCTCAGAATGGTAGAAGTTATTAGACATGAGAGAAAATGCAGTTATTGCCCAGCTGCGAGACTCTCTAAGGAGTGACATGAAAATAAATTTAGCCAGTGTGTTTCTAGGAGCATCTGCTTCTCAGTGCGAGTTTGCATTTTATTAACGTCTTTATGATCTAATATCTGAAATTAAACCAGATAATCAGAAGATGAGATTTCCCTTTAAAAAGCTGAGGCCAATTGGTTTGCAGGGATAACAGATGAAACAAAGTCAAACGCTAACAAGTTTTACACACGAATAAGCAGAGTTATGTAAGCACCATCAGATTGCTGGCAGCCTGGGCAAAGCCATCCCTTCACAGCTCAGTTCAAAGAACCATAGAGGAAAAAACGTGATTTGCAAATGAAACTCCAAACTGATTTCAACTTGCAGAAGCATCTCATTTGGTCAATTAGCTTCTGCATTTTTGGCTTTGTGCCTTTAAACAAGTTTTTAATTACTGAAGATAAATGTTTGTAAGCGGCTTTATTTCTCTCATCGTAACGTACTTAATTAGCTCGTGCTAAAGAAGGAAAATCCCTCTTGCCAGATTGTCCTTGTGGGATCAAGGTCTTTCATAGTATGAGGGAAGTCATTGGGTGGCTGCGCTTCTTGGGCAACTTAATCCATCAGGAAATATTCCTGGCCAGAAATAAGGTCAGTGGGCAACTACACCTTAGGAAAGAAATCTGGTGACAGCTGGCACGGAGCCTGACCATGGGTCAGGTCAACACAAGTGATACAGCTCCAGATTAGAAGGAGCAGCAGTTGTGTTGGTGTTGCAGCTGAGCCCTTCTCTTCCTGGGGAGCAGTGAGGGTGGTGGGAGGTGGAAAAGTAAGCAGGCTGCATTTCTTTTTGTTTACTGGGAAGTATAAACCAGTGGGTAGTGTATGGGACAGTTAAAGGTTAGCTTCATCTTGGCTGACATTAAGGAAATATAAATAGATGCTGTTTTGCTCCTCTTTATGTCAAAACTTGTTGGTTGGTCCAAATTTTTTTTTTTTGTAATAGTCTTTGCTGGATAGTCTTGAATAAAAACCAGCAGGTTTGTCACGCTGACATAGAAAATCAAGGGAAGGCTGCAACTCAACAGCAAGTTGTGACTGTCTTTTGGTTTGGGATTTTGTTTTTTTGGGTTTTTTTCTCAGACGTTTTCCAAAAACATGCCTCAGTTTCCTTTAAGGTCGCTTGTGACCCATTTTCAATGCAGACATAATTGAAGCAAACAGCAAGGACTGCTCTAGCAAAGGTCATCTTCTAGGTGGACTGTGTTCTTGTGCTGAGACCAGAAGAGGTGCTCTAAAGTGGTACCCAAAAGCAGGGCTTCTTCAAAGGTTTGTTTAAGTTACTTCTCCATACTGCTACTTCCCTCTTCCACCAGATTGAGACAACGTTTTGGTGTAAGGATTGATTGAATTGAGCAAGTGCTCCCTCCTCAGTGAGCCCTCTCTGTATGATCTAAGCCTGGTGCATACATATCATGGTAGATTTTAAAGTCAACTAAATGCACACAGTGGAAAGAAACCAAATTACCATGACTGGATTTACTGCTTGTCAGCTGAGCCTCTTGCAAGTCAGGTCTGACTGTGAAACAGCACGGGAGGGTAAGCCCAGTCCCATTTGGACTGGGAGGTTTGCACAGATTTAATGCACTTGGTTTCAAACCAGGTTTGAGGTAATTTTCTGCTCTTTCTGTGCACGAGCAAGGACTCTGCAGCTGTGATGCACTTCTAGAGTTGCTGCAGAGGTGACTGAGAACGTGTACAGTTATGTGTTCACAAGACACACAGCTTCCCACCACAAGACAGGTTCCTATGTGTAATAGCTTAATTCGGAGAAATATATCTTTTGGGGTTGGGAAGATGTTTTTGAGCAGAATTCCAACGAGCAGACAGTGTTAACAGGAGCAAGCTGGTTTCATTTATAACACTGTCAGCCCTCTCTAGTGATAGGGAGAAGATCAGATACTCTGTGTATCAATCCTGGGAATTTCTGAAAGGCAGTGTTATAATTATAGTGGTGAGAAAGATACAGGGCTGAAGTTGGCTCCAGAGCAGAATGCTTACTTAATATAAAGAATAAAACTTGTTCCATCTGTGTTTTTTAGCAGAGAAAAGAAGTAAGTTTGTATAAATGGCTTTAAATCAAGCGGACCTTTTGTGAGGGGGGAAGAACAACAAGCAACAAACTTCATAAATTTTTGATCATCACCGGAATTTCAAAACTGTTAATCAAAACTTAGCCATCAGATTTTCACAGAAATGCTTACAGCTGGGAGGTGAACCACCACAAAAGGCTGCCTCTTTTCCTCCCACTTGGTGCATATCATTTCCTCAGAGGACCAGAGCACAGCAGAGACTGGAGAGGAAAGCCCTTTTTATGATCCATATACAGAAGATTTTTTTGTCCTTGCGCCTCCTCATGAGATGATTATACCACTGTATTGGCATGTCACATCACGCCATCCCTCGAGATGAAGTCCTCGACCTCCAGTCTGATTTCTCCCATTTTTCCCATGTAGAAAATAGTTGACTGGTTGGGGAAAAAAAAACCAAAAAAACAAACAAACAAACAAAAAAAACCCACAAAAACAACCCATGCATATTTCCACAGGAATAGGATGACTGTAGTCTCTTTAGAATAGGTTTCTTTTCCTAGCCTGTAATCCCCAAGCTCAACAGTCCTCGCAGCTTTTGCAAGTTCATTTTCAGCCTACACAAAATGACAAGCTTGTTCTGGGCACTGTTGCTCAGATCATTCCCGAGATTCTCCAGCAGCTACTACTTCAGTGTCTTAATAAGGCAGTACCACAGCTGGGGAAGACAAGGAGATGGATTTTCTAAACACTGGCTACACATGGATTCCTTTTATGGTCCAGCTTGCACAGTGGGGTATTCCTCTGAAGGTCAGAGACACGGATAACAAAGTGCTTCCCACTGCAGCTTGTTTTTGGAGTGCAGGCATCGTGTGTCTGGTGCCACATATCCAGGCTGTTCTGAGAAGGAGAAAGAAATAGCTGGGTAGGGAAATGCGGGAAGAAGGGAAAAAAGCAGGGCCTGAAGTTCTGTGTGTTTTGTATCGCTCCTATTGCTGCACTCACTGGGGCTGCAGGATGTGTTTGTGACTATCCTGTGAAGAATGTGTCTCTGTGTGCTGATATTCCACAAAAAATGTCCCTAAGAATCTCCTCTGTAGGATTTCAGAGATCAGGTCATCCCACAGCAACACCAAGGGCAAATTTTCACGTCATGGCCGTGAATTTGGCTCTTCATTCTCCCAGCAAAATGAGCTAGAGCGCTAACGACCTTTTCAAACCAGTGAGTTATGATAGCTGGAGGGTTTGTCTGTGCTGGAATGCCACAAGATGAATTTGTTTAAGGAAAAGGTTTAATTCTGCCCCCCTTCCCCTTCTCTCTTGTACAAGCTAGAGAGTCTTTTCCCTCATTAGCATGTAATCATCTTAGACTGGAGGGTTGAGTAAGTTCCTTCAGGGCTATAGTCTCATTTCCCACCCAAATTTTTGATGGAATGGATGAGTCATTTCAATATTCTAACGAGAAGGAATATATTGGTGATTAAATTAATATGAGAAAACCTCCTACTAAGTAATGAAAATATCATCATGTTTTTTCAGGCCTGAATATGAGTGGGGGATATACACAAATTGAATGAACAAAATATATCTTCAAGGCAAACCTGAAATGTTTAAGCAAATTCAATGGACCTGTAATCTAATATTTCGTTTACTGATTATTATCAGATGGACTGATACAGTACCTAATAAACTATGAAGATAATGAAAGACTTCAACTGTGTCACCAGCTCTGACACTGTTTGAGTAAAGAGAAGTGCTTGAAGGTGTTGTTTTGGTGACTCATATCTTGAAAGTCTAACTTTCTTCATCTGTTTCCCTGTTGCTTTGCTGGCTCCATCCTGATTTCACCTATCGTGCTCACATCATACTTACAATGAGATCCTGATGTACTGCCTTTGATATCATTATAAGTCTTGCATGCTTGTGGTTGTGCTGACTTTGGGGGAAATGTGACTTCTCAGTCTGTTGGCTGTGTGGTTTTGCTGGATGTAATATCTTGCTTTGAGGAGATAAAGGCATAAGTGCAGAGAAGTGGAGCAAAGACCACAAAACATGCAGTTTAGTTGATGAAAGCTTTTAAACTCCTGTCCTTGCTTGAAGATAACGGAAGAATTCTGAAATCCAAGCAAATATCAATGAAATATGTTTTAAAGCAGGGTAGATCTAGGAGGAAAGGGTTGGCTGCCAGTTAAACTCAGGGGACCCATTTAACAGGCCATGACAAAAATTCAAAGCTATTCCATGTTAAGTTGTGTTCCATGTTTCAAGGCTTGCCCTCGTTTCAGTCTGAATCCTGTTTTTGTGGTTGTGTGAGTTTAGTAATTACTCTGGATTTCAGGGATTGGTATAACTGAGAGCAGAGATCATCTGTCCCATCCTCATCATGCTGCTGGAAGAAAATACTGGTAAGATGTCTTGGTGACTAGGAATGACTTTTCAATCACCAACCCATCTTCATTTATTTATTGGTTGTTCTTCCCTCAACTTGGGCTGTACCCTGTCATCAGTTTTGAAGCCAAATTCTTTATGGAAGTCAACAGGGAGTCCTGCGCAAAGGGAAATGACATCATGTTGCCCTTTAGTCCTACCTACAGAGAAGCAGACTCGGGGAACATACACATTTTCCTAATTACCAAGCACTGAATTTACAGCATGTGTTCATTTTCTATCGACATCCGGCAGCTACCCAACATATTGTAAATTCGACCATTTGTGTTCCAGACAATTGTTTTTAATAAAAATATTCTGGATGTTGTCTTTATTTGGCTTGCATATGGTAAATGTTGAGGTCTTCAGTCCTCTGAGGTAAAGAATGTGCCATTTTAATGGGCAATATGGAGTGTTCTTAGCTAAAAATATTTCCTTGTCCCACTGGAGTGCAGGATTTTGTAGGCTGCCACCTTTTACACAACCAGAAATTGCATTTTGCTGGAGATGTGTGTCTCTATAGTTTGTAAAACACTTCTGATACAAAAGATGCTTCTGTAAATGTAAGCTATTATGTGAACTGTCACCTTTCACAAGGAAAGGGTTTCTGTGTTCATGGCCTACTTCTGTAGTGTCTTCAAGTTGTTCTTGTGCAGCACAGGATAAACAGTCACAGAATGGGTTTAAAATTAAGACTTTCCTAATAGGACAACCTCTTTGATAGTTAGAATTCAGACTCTTTGAAGCTCAGATTCTTAATTAGATGAAGTAAGGATGTAAGCATAAAGAAATCTGGCCAGAGCAGACTGCTTGAAAGGTAGCTGGAAGTGATTCCTTCTGTTGGGAAGAGTAATGCCATTTTTACTGCTTTTACTCCTTCTTTTAGCACTGCAGTGCCTCTTGTGATGAAAGCTGCTTTGTACATCTCCATAACCAGAGCATCTGGCATCTTGTCAATTATTTACTAAATGTATATATCCCTGCATCATCCTTTTAGCAGGGCAGTGCTCTTCCTTTAGCTTTCCATATTGGGAATGATGAGGGACTCGGCCACAATCAGAGGGGATGTATTAATGCTTTTTACTTGCCTCTTTGCCTATCAGATCTTCTCCAGGCTGCAGAATTTGGAGAATGATGTGCAGATCATCCAGGCCCACAGTTTTTAGCACCATCACTTTGGTACAGGCCACTTTTAGGAGGAGAAGCCATGGAAAGCAGCCTCAGTCATAGACTTCAGGAATCCTTCTGCATAAGTTTCAAGGTCTTTGGAGGTTGGCCCACCTCTGTTACATTTAATAAGAGCTCTGTGTATGTTTTATTGCAGGGAAAATTGCATGTGGAGCCACTGCTTATCTCTGCCACTCGCTGTCTGCTCTTGGATGTTGATAGGGAGATATTTCAGTGTGTCTGCTGATGACTTCTCCTGGCAAGGGAGGGTGATAAGGTGGGGACAGCCTGATAAGGCTGGACTTCTTGGCTGTTGGGTGGCTGGCACTGAGATGGCATGAGGTGATTTGCATAGGCTACAGGGCTTTTATGGAGCAGCTGTGTTCTTAATTACATGTTTTCAGAAGCTGGAGTAACAGGGGTAACAAGGGGTAACACCTCCTTGTAACCCCTTCCCACTGGATTTTGTGGGATTTTACGTCTACAGATTTTGGTTGAGTAGGCTGAAGAGTCTTTCAAATATCTGTGCAAGCTTTAGAGTCACATCTTGAATGGTCAGTGGATAGGGCACTTTAATGTTGCTGAGCATCTGTGTGAGAGGAGGACGTGGAAGACATCTGGAGACATGGTCTGTCCAAAACTAACAAATACGATGCTGAAATTTTGGGAAAGCAATCAGAAAACAGGGCAGGAGCAATACCAGACCCTTTGACTGAAGGTACTCTACTGCCATTTGTGAGCTGGATTCATCATCTGGGATAGCAGCTATGGCCATATCAGATTAGTATTTTTCCTTGGTTTTGTCTTCCTCTTTTTTTTTTTTGTTAAACCAGAACCACGACCCTGTTTCTTGTAAATGTGCCTGTGTCATCACGGGTTTAGGCTGTCATAACACATTTTACCTCAAGCTCCATCTTTAATCACTTAGTGGCAGACCTGGGAATAGAAGCCATGTCTCAGCCACAGGACCACAAGGCAGAGAACAGCTGGGAGCTTTCTTGCAGAACAGCCTGCTCTGCAGTTTGCTTGCAAGCTTCACTTTGGGTCTCTCACAGACTGGGGCAAATGCAACTTCACCTTGGAGCAAAGAGCACTCTGAGCCTCAAAAGTCACAGAAGTGCTGCAACCTTGCTTAGGCAGAAGAGGGGAATGTGGCAGCTGAGCCTGTGCATTTAGTGAGTGTTGGGAACAGATAATAAATTAAGACTTCCAGGGGTGAAAAAAAAAAGGTTGCTTATATAACTCAAACCCATTTGTTATACTTCCTCCTCCCTAGCCTCGTTCCCCATTATTTATCAATTAAATATGCTGAGAGTAGTGAGCTGCTGACCACAAAACTGGGGAAGGGGGGTGGGTGTGGGGGGTGGGATAATAGTTGTTATCCTGTTCCAAAAGCTATAATATGGATACCAGAAAGAATGCAAGTCAGATGTAGATGATGCTGTTGAGTTGCCATTGGTAGAACAGAATGTACTGTGCTATCCAGCCATGGTTGTTGCTGTGTCTAAAACCATACACTGTGAGTGAAATGTGGGTGTCAGTCTGCAGCGCTTGTGTGGTTTATAGGCTCCTCATTACGTTGCTAAACTGTGTGCAATAGATTAAACTACCATTAAAATTCTGTGTCTCAAACCAGCTTATTTTGCTGCTCAGACTTTCCTCTGCGTCCACTGAGAGCTGCATGCAAGTGAAGAGAGTCTGATCATTCAGGCACCCCAAGGTGCCTGTTGCTATTCCTACTGTCAGCAAAATTCTGATTGACTTCATGACAAAAACGGGATGAAATGCTTGCAGGCTTGTTTTCCATGAAAACCTGGATGGGTGATGGGGAGCCAGGAAAGAGTGCTGAAAACTGGGAATGCTTATCCCAAACCCTTTTTTGTGCATGAAATTGAAGGGGAGGGAGACAAATTCTACATTTCCTGCAAGGTGACAGTGAGCAGCTCTGGTTTTCTCCAAATGGGGAACATTCTCTGAAGATTGCTCCATTAAGGGTAGAGGCCTTGCCTTCACTGAGCTGTGACCCTGGTGTCCCTAAACTGTGCTTAGTAACTCCTCTTTTGCTGTACTTCGAATCAGTGTTTTAACTTAGGCCATCATAACACATTTTACTAGGTGTACTTAACTTCAAATCCGTGTTTTTTCGGTACTATTTGGAGTCACAAATTGGAAACCAACATCAAAAACTTAAACTAAATGTGAACTTGAAACTTGTTTAAGC
Source organism: Pachycephala philippinensis (assembly GCA_013397055.1). NCBI lineage: Eukaryota > Metazoa > Chordata > Aves > Passeriformes > Pachycephala > Pachycephala philippinensis. The sequence continues at coordinate 3,111 of VWZT01016557.1, read as the reverse complement.
TGTTATTCTTTTCTTGAACAGCAACTCAGTCCAAATAATGACTTCTAAAAGTCTTTTTTAAATTCAAATATTAACTTGAATTGAACGAGCCAAACTGAAACCAAACCAAAGCTGAGCTGAAAAGTATACATTAGTTGAACTTTATGAGCAGAACTGTACTGCAGAGTTGCTTACACATGTGCAGCGAAGGGAAAGACCTCTGCTCTGAAATTCTTGCAGTCTTAATTAACACGGGGTGTGCAGAGCTGATTGACAGTGAAATGGCAGAACACAGAGTCAGGCAATTAACAATAACACAAACTGTGGTCACGACTCGTCAGATTGACTGCGGAGTCATTGGCAAATGTGACCCAGACACAGGGATTGCACTGAAAGACAAGTTTCATAGGACAACCTGGAAAGGGACAAAGCAAAATCTCTCACCTACCTCTACACTCCAAGAAGTTACTGAGAGAAAAATGAAGGACACAGTTCCTTGGGGCAGTAAAGGTAGGTAGGGCATTTGAGACCCTGTTAGACCCATCTAATGGGACACATGCCCTTTATCATGTGCAGGTGTGGGGATCCCTTACCTCCCATGGATCACAGGTGTACCTGGTTCTAAAAAACCATACCAGCAGTTGCAATCTGGTATCATAGGTTACCTCAGTGAAGCCTCCCACGGATTTTAAAAGTATATTTACAAGCAGTTTTATTTTTCCTAGTTCAAGGCTGAAGGCAACCAAAACAATAAGAATGTGTGTTGGCAAGTACAGGGAGTGATCAGACCAACGCTATTTAAAAGATTTAAAAGCGGAAGAACATTCTAGGAAGAGTAAATTTTTTAAGCATCTCCCACGAGTCGAGTTGCTGGCACATGACTCTGCCACAGGTGGTTTCCCACTGGTGCAGGGTCATATCCACGGCATGGGGTTCCTAACATGGTCCCTCCCTGGATTGTCCCAGGCAATCCTGGCTCCAGATTTGCTGTGAGAGAGCTCCTGGGCAGTCAGGGTGGAGCTGAGAAACTCACACAGTCTTTATTTCAGCTCAGCACCTCGTCTCGCAGTGCTCAGGTGTCGGCCTTTATGACAACGGGTATTTGGCCCGTGATAAATGCACCAAGGGGGTTTTTTCTTCCCTCCCCTGAGTACTTAAAGCTCCATTGTCAGCATTCAGGAAAGCCGTGTTTAGACTGAGCTGGAAACAGGTACCAAGGCGGCTAGCTGACGCAAGAGTGGTTTATTTTCCATTTTAATAGTTCTTTAAACAGGTCCTGCATTTGTATATAGCTCCTTTGTTGGAATAAAAATCTTTGTTGGAGGCTACCAGACAGCTATAAATAGCTGTCGTGAGTATTTATGCTGAGGATAATCTCAGGAGAAGATATTTTTAACTCTGCACATTGTTTAGAGTAGGAAATTCTTTTAATGCCCACATTTTCCATTCCCAGTGCCATTAGCTTTTCCCCACCCCCTCTCGTGATGTGTGCCTTGCTCGCTCTTTCTCCCTCTTATTTCCTTTAAGGTTCAAGGTTACAGCCAATCCGCTCCAGAGGCAGACTTGAGTTTATTATTTTTTTAAAAGGAAAGTGCTAGCTTTGGCCTTTTGTGACTGTGTGGGAATTCAGTTTGTTTCGTGGGGCTATCAGAATGTAAAGGAGATATCTCACCAGGCTGTCACGGTAAACTGGGTAATGAATGAGCACTTTATTTCTCTCACCCATGGAACCCCTGTGCTTGTTAGAATAACAGTGGCCAATCTATTTTATACTCCCACAGAAAGTATTCCACTTTTTTTTTTTGGCAAGTTTGTGAGAGCTGCTACTTGTACCGATACTTAAGTTAATGCTGGACCAGGAAAAAAATAAAATAAAGGCATTATGCTGAAATATACTCATAACTTAAAAATATGGTCCACAGCAAAGCTTGTTCAAGTCAATATATAATTTCAATCTACAAAATCATCAAATATGTGTTAAGTTAAAAGTGACGTGTAGACTGTGGGCCAGATTGAAAGCAGGTATAATTTGACACAATTTGAAGTGCAGCCTTTGAGAGAAGTTCACTGTTTACCTGTGATGCAATCTAGTCAGAGCTTTTTTAATATTTTCACGATTCTTTTTTAGTCTTAAAAGAGACTGACACATGCAAAGCCTAACAATTAATGGGAATTAGGTAGGTTCTAGACAGGGGAAGCCTGGATTGTCAGTATGAAGAGTTAGTTCACAGCAAAAAATAGGTGGGGTCTGTCCTGTACATAGAGTCAGATTTTAAAAGGTATTTCAATACCTTGTGAGATTTGATTTTGAAATCTCTTTTAATCTCATGGGGCTGCACAGAAGACAACCTGTGTGCTCTTGAAAACCTCACCCAAACTCCCTGCTACTGCCAGCCGCCCTGGAGCATCTTTTAGCCTGTATGAGGGGATGGTGGTTTTTTTAGAAGATGGAAGATATTTCAAGCCTCTCTTTCTCTGCACAGTTGATAAGGATTTGTGGCCTGTAATCTACCTGCCCTTGTTTGTAAAACAGTGTTGTTGACTCTATGGGAGTTGTATTTGTGTTTTTGACAGCTCGTTATTGTTAATTTGGCTATTTTATTTGTGTTTTCCCCATAAATATGTAGGTAGATGTGCACACATACCCTGCAGTTTAGAAATGCTGTTGTGCTGGAGGCAAGGGCTGGTGGCCACACAGCTTATTTGCTGCACTAATGGTTAAAGAAAAGGAATTGTGAGGACAGGAAAATTAAAAAAAACCCTGCACTGCAGACTGCACCTTGATTTGGCCTGCTGAGTGAGCAATGTCATGATTACAAAGATCAGGGCTTAATTTCCCATCTGTAAGGTTGTTTTCCTCAAGATCAGAGGTTATTAAACAGAAAATTTGACCTTCCAGGCTATGTAAATATTAGAGAGAGGTGCTTGGTGAGTGGAGAGAGGCTGAGTGCTCAGATACACCTCGCTGGGGAAGCTGTGGCCTGTGCCAGGCAGAGCAGCAAAAGGGCTGGGACCTTCTGCCCAAAGGCAGATTTTTGTAGTGTTGGAAGGTCTCTGCTGAAAACCATCAAGAACCCACCTGGATAAGAACCCTGGGAAGTACAACAGGAAATTTGCAGTAGGCTCAGCTAC
>VWZT01016555.1:258923-277771 GCA_013397055.1 Pachycephala philippinensis | reverse complement strand
AACCCTAGCCCTAACCCTAACCAGGAACCAGGTCTGTTAACAGGGTCTGTTTATAAGTAATGAAAAAGGATAAAGTGACCAGAAACTGAGTGGCAAAGCTGAGCTAAGGAGGGTAAATGCATTCCTACAAAAATCCTGGAGAGTCTCCTTGAAATATTTTATATTAAAGTGGCCTTAAGACAAAGGAGAGTAGATTAGATTAGATATTAGAAAGAAATTCTTAGCTGTGAGGGTGGGGAGGCCCTGGCACGGGGTGTCCAGAGAAGCTGTGGCTGCCCCTGGATCCCTGGAAGTGTCCAAGGCCAAGTTGGAGCACCCTGGGACAGTGGAAGGTGTCCCTGGTTGGAACTGGATGAGCTTTAAGGTCCCTTCCAATCCAAACCATTCTGGGATTGTAAGTATATTTCATTTACATAACTAAGTGTTGACTATTAATCCTATAAAGAAATGTTCCACAGGAAGATGTGATAAAAAATAAAAGTTTTTAAATCTCCTGAATTTTTAGGCCAGTTTTTAATTTTGAACATCTGATTGCCCACCCAACTACCTGATCCAAAATGTTTTAATTCACTAAAAGGCTTTCCATCAGCGTCAACTTTCAGTCTAGAATGAAAAGGCCCAAGACATGAGTTTGAAATGCAGCCAGTGAGGCTTCCTCATTTGTTGTTCATGCCAAGTTAAACATATTTAGGGGAGAAAAAAGGCTCAAATGTTGTTTCCAAAACTGCTTTATCATTTATACTTCAAAAAGGTTCAATTACATGTCCATTATGGTAGCAAGTAATATGCCATTTTATTACTGAGAAGTTGACATTCAACATATAGTACTTTTCTCCAATAATCAAAGTAATTGAATGTATTTATTTGCTGTTTAATTACGGGGTTTTTTTTAGAAATTAACATAAAGTAATGAGCAGTGCTCCTTCCTACCAAGTAAAACATTTTATGTGCCAAAGTATTTATGATTTGTGCTGTAATTAGAGAAATTTTGACTTGAAGAAGAAGAGAAGCAGTCGGTGGTCTAAGGAGAGGAGCAGCTGTTATCAATGCTCTATATTTTCAGCTGTTCCCAATATCTTGTTTTCAAATAGAGGGGGAAACACAAGAGAAGGAAACTACAATAAATAGTTGTAGAAGTGTGTGAGCTTGTGGGGTTTGCTGGTAATGAGAGAAAGGTGAACTTTTGGGAAGCTTTGGTGGGGTTTTGTGGGTATTTATCCACAGATCCTTCCAGAGTAGTCCAAGATCCCTGGAGAAGGTGGGTGGTGTTGGCTGGAGACTGCTCTCTTCCCAGGTCTTGTCTGTAAATTACAAAAAGTGCCTTTTTTTGGTGGGGGAGGAAAAAAAAAAAAAAGTTGTGAAGCAATGACCCAAAACAATGTGGAGGAACCTTCACTGCTGCACCAAATATTTGTAAAAAGTTTGGGATCTGTGTGATTTCCTTGGCAGCAACCACCAAGCTCCTTCCAAATCATGAATTTGGTGAGTTTGGGATGTGGATGGAAATGAACCCATGACTTGAGGTGTTCTGAGCAAAACTGACCTCCCCTCTGTCTCTTCCCAGCGTGAATTTGATTATTCCTGATCAGATGGGAATAATGAAAATGGAGAGATAAAAGGCTGGGTGGTTTTTGAGGGTTTCCTTGGAAAGTTCATAATTTTTGAAATGATTTTGTTTGCTTTTAAGGGGAAAAGGGAGTGAGTTCTCTGGGCAGCTGGTGTGGAAGTTTTTGTTTCTATCAAGTGAACTGTTTCTAAAATTTATGGAAGTGAGAGGAAGTGGTGTTATTTCAGTAGTGGACTGAGTGAATACCTGACCTAATAATAAAAGATTTCTGCCCCTATAACCACACTGAGTTGAAGCTCTGCAAGGATATAATTCCATATACTCTCTCCTGCTGATTATTTTTCAGCTTATAGATTAAAAATACTTTTTTTTGTGTCTTTAATGACCCCTGAGGTGAGCTAGCATTGGTATGTGGCGCTCCTAGCAGGATATTGGGTATGAAAGACAAAATTCCACCCACTGAAAAATGTCAAAATTCTTTTAACAACATCTGACATCGATGTGATTGAAACCATCCTCTGTATTAGAGCAGGAGGCTTTATTTTTCAAGATGCAGTTAATGTTTCAATATTTTTTGTTGGACAGGCATAAAAGAGAAGGTTGTATTCTCTTTGTAAGATTGACTTAATTTCATTTTTCTCTTGTGTCTGTTTCCCTCGGATTTGGCTGCTTTCATATTTCACTGTACGATTTTGAGGCAAACAAAGGCTGCAAACTGCACATGGAAGGAGTGATAAAAAATAAGCGTGATGTTTGCAGGGAATAATCCCTGCTGAATAATCACTGTACACCTTTGATTAGAAAGGCAGCCTCTGCTGGGGGGAAACGTGGGGAAAGCTCTGTAAGGTAGCACAGAGGGATGGGGATATGTGCAACATTTTCAATATTCTTCCCACTTAAATGTGTTTAAGTGCAAGATTATATCACTGCACCAGAAAAAATATGTTTATAGATGAAAATATATGTTTATATAAAGAATACTTTTGGTGATTAGCGATTATTTTTGGGACCAAACTGTGGATGGGTGAAAAAACTCCTCCTCCCATTTCACTCCCCTTTCACTCTCCTCTTCCTCCCGTTCTTGACTCAGTTCTATTCTGAATAATTAACAGGAATAATTAACCCCTCTGTACTTTTTAAAGGAGATATTTGCAAGGTCTTTGTTTGGGCTTGGCTTGATTCTTTTTTTGGTGCAGCTGCCAAAATTCAAAGGGGGAAAAAGGTCATTTCACCCAATGGCAGCTGGGGAGTTTAACCCAAACCAGGCACCACTTCAGGAAGGAAAGAAGGATTTTTATTTGGTTTTCTTGCTGTTTTTTTAATTCATGAATCTTCTCTCCCACTGCATAAGTGCTGAATACAAATTTGGTTTATTGGCCATTTCACAGCTGTTGATTAAAATAGTTCATAACAAAACTGCAAATGGGCTTATTTGGAGGAGTTTCACTCACAAGAACAGTCCAGTTTTCTCCCAAGTCAAATCCTGAAACTACATAGGGAATTCAGTGGCCCAGTGGACAATTAAAATAATACATATGCCAAGTTCTTTCCAACATAAAGACAGAGGAAGGGAGCAAATGAAGAGAGTGGATAGAAGGTTAATTAAAAGTCAAGTTGTGTCTCATAAAACACCGGGCACAGAACAAAAGCAACAAAATCCCAGCAGGATAAAATAAAAGAATAGCGTAAGATTATACAAAAATAATAATTAAAAAATTATAAAAAAGAAAAGTAGGAAGAGAAAGGAAGTTTTGTGTAGATATTAATATGACCAATAAAGCGTGATTCAAATGCATGTGGAAGAACCCAATAAAGTAGAAAGCCAGGCCTCCAGGAGACAGCCAAACAAATTTATTGACTGAGGAAGCAGCCCTTGATAAATAATTAAAGAAATTATTTGCTTCATTGTTCTCTGGGGAGCTCAGGGGACAGCTGCTGGCAGCTGCTATTCATCTTGGTGGATGCTGAAGGCAGCCTGGCATGGAGGGCTCCCAGCACCGCAGGGTGGGAGCAGCCAGGCACAAATCCTTGCTTTCTTTCAGTGGGAATGGAAAGACAGAGGGTTTTTCCCAGATTTCTGCCTGTGCCACTGGAATATGGGCATTTCTAAGTGCTGCAGTCCATGCAGTGAAGTTGGACAAGTCAATCGAAACTCATATCTTGGAGAAAAAAAAATCTCCTTTCTTCGTTTGTGTGAGCTAACAAGCAGAAACATGAAAAATAAAATCCCTGAGGGCTGCAGCAGCTGGTGGGTTTTATCTGAATTAATAGCTTGAGGTGAATGTGAAGATCCTTCATAGCCCTTCTTGACCTGCTAACTTTGAATTAAACTGCATTTTGCTGTCACTGTGATTTAACTTTCTGTTGCTTGCCTTATGATTTAAGAACACACCTGAAAATAGAGCTTGTAAGGGGAACTTGGGTTTCAGCTGAGTTGCTTAATGTGTTGATAGCAAAGTCTACTCTATCCTGACTTTTCTCACTTTTGGGGGAGTCCTTGTTAAAAGCCATCCCATTATATTCTAGTCTAAAAAGCCTTTGAAAGGCCAGGAAATAATGTACTGCTTGCAGAGCTGGGGGCTGGAGATGAATTGAATTTGCTGTGGAAATGCACAGCCTTATTAGCTCCGAAAGAGAAAGAGAGGGACGGAGATTTTCACTGACAAATGATTTCTGGGGTCGTGAGCCAAGTAGGCCTTAGAACATATCGAAGTTGAAGCACATCAGTTGTTCTTGGACAGAAATATTAAGGCTTTTCCTGAAAAAAAACCTCATTGTCTGCACCCCAGCCTGCAGAAAGCCATGGAACTGGCACAGGAGGAAGAGAGAAGTGTAAGGAAAGGGTAAAGACTCTGCTCTGCCCTTGTGTGAAACTGTTTGGCTCTTCCTTTGCTGTTCCACCTGCTCTCAAAACCCATTTGCATGGCTGCAGTTGTGTCTGATGGGGAAAATGATGGTGTTAGATCAGAGAGCCAAGCTCAGCCATGCTGAAACATTACCAGAGAGGACGTGGAATGGTTTGTCTCTGCTTGTGTGCCCGTGCTCGTGCAGAGCCAGGATGCAGAAATCCAGGGTGGACCCCACAAACAGCTCTCCCTCCGAAGGGTGAAGCTCGTGTGTGGCAGAGCACAGCACTGAGCTGAGCCAGGAGCGTGGGATTGCCTTCAGCAGGGGAAAACAAATTGGTTCTGACCCTTTCACTGTGTTTTCCACTTCATCTGCCTCTTTATGTTTGTCTTGGAGTGACTTTATAGTGTGTATCCCATATCGCCCAAATATAAACCCTATACCTTTCTGTGCCTTTAAAATTAAGTGCGAGGGGGAAAAAAAAAAACAAACCAGATGAACTTTTTCAAAGCAGTTCTGTGTTTCAAGGACACTGCTCTCTTGCTGTGTGCTTCTGCAGAAAATGGAGTGGAGGAAGCACCCTTCTTACTTTTTTGGCTCTGCTTCTTCAGAGAGAGACGGAGAGTTAAACTTTTGTTTTCCTGGGACTTCAGTTTTCTTCTTTCTTCTCGTCTAGATTTGTTCAGAACATCAGAACCTCACCGGGAGACCATACCCCGGTCCAGAGGGGGGGTCCCCACACCAACCCAGCTCCAAAGAAGAGGAAAGAGACCACACCCACAAAAAACCTCTAAAATCTTCCAAGTTTTCTCTCCACAGCAAGTAATTTTAGTATTTAACATCATTATTCTTTTCTGTGTGTTTATTAAATAAATAGTTTTTTCCTCTTTCACTTCCCGCCGAAAAAAAAAAATTCTTTCCCAAACCTAATAAAAAAAGAACTATAACTTACCTTATATCAAAAGACATTTTCCTCCAAATTTAACCTAAACCAACACCAGGACATTCACGGGGCTGAGGCTGTGCAGCTCTAGAGCACGGCAAAGTATCATCAAAATATCATCATCCACGTGCAAACTCGTCAGATATTACTCCAAATCCAGGAGTTCCCCACTGGCTTTGGTTCTCCAGTCTGCAGTTTGTGCTAAATCCTCTGGCCTGGTCCTTGTCACCAGTCTGGGTGGGAAGGTGGTGACCCAGGGCTGCGAGGGATGAGCAGTGAGGGGAGCTGGCACAGTGTCGCACTTGGACACGAAAGAACCACACAGCACAGTGTCAAGAGAGAAGCAGAAAAAGAGGGCCCGATGACCCCGAGTTTTTATTATATATGTTCTCAGAAACCACTGTGGATTGGAGGAGGAAATTACCACCCCTCCATCACACTGGTCAAAGGAAAAATCCATCAAACGTCTCCGCCCAGGAGAAATGGAATGCAAACAATAAAGCACGGTGAGCAAAGCATGGCTGTGTTTACAGAAAGTGCGTGAGAAACTCTTACAGAAAATGAAAACATCGAAGAACTGCAAAACTCAGGGCGACAGCACAGCCCAAACACGGGAGATGTTTGACTGCTCACACTCTTTGCACCCTGGCAATCTGCTAGGGCAGGGCACCAGCTGCACTGCAAATACAACACGCGGAGTAAAAGAGCCTTCCTGGGTGTGCTAGGACACCAGTGATTCTGAGAATACCCCATAAATCTCCCTGGAGAGCAACTGGAACAAAAGCTGTTTTGCTTTCGAAGCTGCAATGTTTCACTGTTTGCTGGCATCTCTTTCTGAGGTGAAGGAAAGATAAATCCAGCATGTCTGGAAATGCCCTTTGTCCCAGGAAGCTGAAGGAAGGCTGAGTTGAGAGTCAAGCCCTGGGTGTTTGCCTGAGGCAAACAAGACAGAACACAACAAAACCACACCAGGGACATACCAAAAGAATGGCTTGAGATGACAATGAAATGGAAAATATCAGGGTTTTAACTTTTTTTTTTTAAGCAAAAAAACCTGCAATAGGAGTCTCTGAACCCTTGTAGATGTTGCCAGCCTCAGGAGCACCCTGAGGTGAAGCATTTCCCACCCCACATCCACGTCTCACTTCACATCATGGGAACAGGAGCCTAATGATCCCTGAGCAGCTTTTCTCCTTCTCATTGACTTTTCACCAGTGAAACCAGGTGAATTAAAAATCCCTCCTGCCAAAGCTGCTCCATTTCATTTTCTTCTGTCTCAGGTCTAATCTAACTCAATACTTACTATTTAATTCCAACCAGACTGTGTAATGCTTCCTTTAAAAAACATGCCTTTGTTCCACAGCACTTCATTACAAGATCTGAGTTGCTCAATCCCTTCCTTTTGTCTCTTTTGCTGTTTTATCCTCTTTTTTCCTGTTCTGTATTGACACTGGACAATAACAAACATACAAAGCATATGAAATAAAACACTTTTTCCATTTGTGCCTCACCCAAGGCATTGCAGCTTTTCACTTCTGCTCCTGCAAAGTGTCCAGATGTCACCCGAAAAACCCAAAGTAGGAAGAAGCTGCACAACAACATTTGAGGTATTTCTTTCAACAGTCGAGCTGTGGGTCCAAGAAACCTGTAAATATCTGTTCTGAAACTTGTAATTCACCATTCCGGCTTTGCTTTACAGCTGCTGAAAGAGAGGAGGATTTTAATTTTTTTTTTCCACTGTTAATACTCAGGAGAATTTTCCACTTTGTCACTGAGCTGTTCAGCTACTCCAGCGATGAGCTCAGGAGGGGAAGAGCTCTGCAGCCAGATAGATGAGATGAAAACGTTGGCATCATTGCACTGTATTAAACAAGCTCTATGATTACACTTGCTACAGTTCCTCTCTGAATTTAATGGAAAACTTTATATTGATGGAATGCCTGATTAATAGGGATTTATAACAGAAGCTCTGTTAATGTGGAAAGCATATAAATCTCATATATCTGTATCTATTGCCTGTCTTTACAAGATTATTTTCACTTGGTTCAGGCTTTAGCTCCAGTAGGAAACAACTCCTGTGAACAAAAATTCAATGGCTGTACCAAGAATGCAGCAGGGAAATTTGCAACTTTTTTTTTTTTTTTTTTTTTTTTTTTTTTTTTTTGAAAGCTCTTGAGCTTAATTGAATGAAAAAATCAAACCAATGTTTATCCTCAGCTTTGGGAGGTGTCAGATTTAGCAGCTTCACGGATAGGTTATGGTGATAAAGGGCTCTCCCTGCCGCTGCTGCAGCACCTTGGCTCACCCTGAGTCTCTGGAGCCAGCTGAGGATGTGACACAGGGTCCTTAAATCCTTAAATCTTTTTCACACTTTCCCCCTGCTCTGATGCCTTATGTTTTAGCTTTTATATGTTTCAAGTTCTGCATTCCCAGTGTGTAACTCTGCAGTGTCCTGCAGCCTGGGAGCTGCTGCTCTCTCATGCTGAGACAGACAGAACAAAGCCTCTCCAGGCTGCTCTCCAAGGACACCCAGCCCGGCCTAGGCCCAAAATGTGTAACCCAGCATCTTGAGAAGGGGGGCAAGCTGAGGGGAAATTCCATCATTAGCTAAAGTTTAATTGGTGAAATTGGGTTGAGATGCAAATGGAGCAAAGCTATAAAAGTGTGAAGAACTCATGACTCGGGGTCCATCTTGGGTGCAGCCTTTGGCCTGCCCAGGGTGTGCCTCTGAAGGCCTTTCAAATAAATATCTACCTTTATTCCCTTCCTCCTGTCCAGTCTCTGTTTCTAGGTTGGGCTCTTTAGGCATCACCTCCACAGCTTTGCCTCTTAAAGAGCCACCCATGAGTTTAATCTGGCATAAACAGCTCTGGGAGGGTCTGAAATCAGCTGGGATTTTGTCTTGGCTCCTCCAGTTTTGCATGTCCCCAGCTCCTCCTGGCTCTGGGAGCAGCTCTGGGATGGAAATGGGATCAGCCTGGATGGCTCCTGCTCCTCTGCAGAGCCCTTCCAGGCCCTCAGTGCCCAGCAATCCACAGTTGTGTGGTGCCATCACTGTTTAATTTGGGGTATTTGCATGCCAGAAACTTCTGATTTAATTTTCATGCCCGCCAGGCACTTGCACCAGAGGTGCTTGTATACAGAAAGTAAATTCACCAGCCAGTGTTCATGAGCTATTTCATTTTCCAGCCCTTTCTGTCTTCCAGATCTTAGATTCAATCTGATTTTATGAACCTTGCTAGAGCTTCCCTCCTTCGTGCCAGAATCCAATCCAGGCTGGATCCATACACGTCTGAAAATGGGGCTGATGGAAAGGAGAAAATCAAACTCAAATTAATAAAGTTTTCAATTTCCAATTAATTACATATTTTATTGATAGGAACAGAAGGAAACCACATTCCTGCTAAGGCTTTTTGGTCTGGCATATTGGGCTATTGATCAGTGTTGCTGAGAGGAATAGTTGCCTTTGGGGGAGATTGCCTGAATAAAGATTTCAGTGCTGGGCTCTCCAGCACTTAAAATGTTCCATTACTCAAGATCCTGGAGTATGAAGATTCTTGCAGAGGATGTGTTTTGCACTGAAATGTAATTGAAACATATATCCTGGGCGAGGGATGCCTCAGAACACACTGAAATAAATACATTACAGGGAGACAGAGTTCCTATCGAGATAGGTAAATGCCTTACCTATTAAAACATGACACATTAAATCAGGTACATCACTGTTAAGCCAGAGTTCCAGGCACTGCTTGGCCATCAATTTCTTTCTAAAAGACAATTTCGCACTGCAAAATTTAAAGGTGAAACCTTGTTTACTTCAGATGCAACATTTGGGGCAGAGTAAGGCAGCATTGTCAGCGTGGAACCCTAAATTAATGGATTTCCTGATTAGGGTTTGGTTTAATGTCCCTTCTTTACCCAGATTGGTTTGCATGTGAAGCACATAAACAGTCGCAGTGTGAGAGGGAAAAGGTGTGACATGAAAAAGAAAGAAGGAAATGAATTCTCGGCCATGAACTGAGTTTTATTCATGAAAATATCTATAAATTGTATTTTGGCATTTAGGATTCTTTGAAACCTCCATTTCTTCTCCTTTTCTTTTCCTGCAGATGTGTGCATAGCAGGAAACAAATGTAGGACAATTATTCCAAATATAAAATGCTTTTGCAATTAGTACAGGCACCAATTTAAAAAAAGGTGCTGTTTTAAAAATTCAGCTCTCATCTTCATCTAAATGCTGGTGTCTTAAATTCTTCCAGCACAAATCTGCAGTCACTTTTCTTGCTGTAGTTTTAAAAAGTATATCCAAGTGTCTAAATTAATACCCATTATTTCTTTCAAGTGCTACTTAAGTGAGGTTGAGAGCAGTCTGAGGCAAACACTTGAGGGAACTGGGTGTCTCTCTCACTCACAGTGGATGTGTTTGCAAAGAGATGCAGCAGCTCGCTGATTTATTCACAAATATGTCCCCACAATCCACTTTTTCCCTTTTCTTTTTCTGTTCCCAGACAGTGGTGCAGTGCAATATTTGGTGTGTCAGGAGAAGGAAATGTTCTATCCATGTTGCCTTCCCCAGGGTTTGGGTTTGCCTGTCACTTGATGGGGAGGTAGAGCTGATAATGGGAACAACACCACAGAATTCCCTGCCCTGGAAATAAATCCCTATGAATCCTCCATAGGATCATCCTTCAAAATATCCCCAGCCTGGGACAGAATTAGCAGAATATTCAAGTTCCACCTTTATTTCATTATTCTCACCCATTTAAAAGGAAAAAAAAAATGTTTTCTTTCCTTTCCAAAGCACGTTGAAATGCAGCCACTGCTATTTCAAGCCCGATTATTTTTATCTGTGCTGCTGGAGAGGTGTTGTTTGTCTTTCCAGCTGGTTTTCCCCCCTTCTCTTGGGCTCTGGAGCACAAAAACTGTCCCAGCTGGATGAACAGGGCAGCAGGGGCAGCTGAGCACTGATCCCTGCTCACCTGGCTGGGACTCTGCCAGCAGCACCTCAATTCCTCCCCTCGGTGCCCTGCAGGGTGATATTCCTGCTCTAGGGCTGCTCTTGCCTCCCTGACATCACGGACAAGAACGTTTTATTTCATTTTAAGATTTTATTTTCAAGAGAGTTGTAGTTTCATTTTCATGAGCAGCAGCAAACCACCGTAAATCCTGGGACAGGTGGTGGAGAGAAGTGTTTGGAGACTCCAGGAAAGCCAGTGCAGCACTTTGCTGTGCCTTCCCTCAGGACCAGTGAGTTACAGCCACTGGGATGGGGATTTGTGAGCAGAACAGGGTGTGTTTGACCCAGGTTTCATGTTTGGCTTCTCCCAGCTGTTTGCTTGAGACCCGCATGGCAAGACAGATGCCAGCTGTTATGGAGGGAAATTCATGGTGCTTGAAGAAGGAATATGGATCAGAAAAGCAGCATTTGGATTGTTATTTATGGCCACTGCTGGGAGCTGCTTCCCTCAGAGCTCTGCGGGTGGGACATGACAGCGCGGTGAATTTGGGATGGTGTGACCATGATGCCTTACATTTTAACTTTTATATTTTCCAAATCCTGCATTCCCAGTGTGTAACTCTGCAGTGTTCTGCAGCCTGTGAGCTGCTGCTCTCTCATGCTGAGACAGACAGAACAAAGCCTCTCCAGGCTGCTCTCCAAGGACACCCAGCCCGGCCTAGGCCCAAAATGTGTAACCCAGCATCTTGAGAAGGGGGGCAAGCTGAGGGGAAATTCCATCATTAGCTAAAGTTTAATTGGTGAAATTGGGTTGAGATGCAAATGGACCAAAGCTATAAAAGTGTGAAGAACTCGTGACTCGGGGTCCATCTTGGGTGCAGCCTTTGGCCTGCCCAGGGTGTGCCTCTGAAGGCCTTTCAAATAAATATCCACCTTTATTCCCTTCCTCCTGTGCAGTCTCTGTTCCTAGGTTGGCCTCTTTAGGCATCAAGCAGAGGAGCCCTTCTGCCTCTTGCCCTGCTTTGGGACAGCCCTTTGCCTCCTTTACCCGTGCAGAAATGCCCTGCTGGGGTCACAAGGCAGCAGAATTAACTGGGGAAAGATGCAGAGCACAGGGACCAGGGGCTGCAGACCCCACCCGAGCAAACACAGAGCTGCAGCAGATAAAGAGGATGAGGCAACACAGATCCCTTATGTTTTGCCTTTCCACACACCTGCAAGGAGGCCACAATGAACATTAAACTAGGTTGGGCCCCCAGGGTGGGTATGCCATTGGGGCATATTATCCCAGCTCCACAATAAATGCTGGTTCTGTGGCAGTGGGAGCTCCTTGTGCTCTCACAGGCTCCCATTTCTCACGCCTGGCTCTATTTCAGTGATGAACGAGGAACTTGTGGTGGTAAACAAGTCTTTGATCGAGCAGAAAGAAAAGATATTAAAAAGATTTTTGCTGAAGGGAGGCTAATTCAAGTTTGAAATTAACATTCTAGCTATTAGAATAACTTATTTTGGAATTAAATGGACTTTCTGCTCTGTGATACCCTTGAATCAAAAGCAGTTGGCTTTAAGGAAGCACAGCCATAGAGAAGGGTGGATGAATTACTGAGTAAAGCTGTTCAACCCTCGTTATCCAAGGTGACAGTGATTGGAGTGATCAGAGAATCAGGGAGTTTAGTATTCTCAGTTTAGAAATCAGTTTTCAAGATGTTCAAACATAAGTAGCAACTGGTTATTGCTATGCTGAAAATGTTAAGGAGAGACCAAAAACTGGGTTTATCCCATTTTATCCCAGTTAAGATGACGCTGAAGAACAAAATGGTGATCTAAGTAAGAGAAATTACGGAAGCCTTCTCCTGGGAATGAGAACAGGAGAAAAATAGGAAAAGAAAATAGAGGAGAAACAGTAATAGGTAGCAAATTGCATGAGATAAAATTTTGCTGGTTTTAATTAAATTTTACTGTCTTTTCATGCCCAAAAAGTCTTGAATGTTTTGTTGCTGAACAGTTTTTCATTCAAACATTCATGCTGAAGGAGAACTCTGCTATCTTTACTTTGTAAAGAGGATGAAGGAAAACCCCAGCTCCTGCTGGCTGAAAATCAATGACAGTTGTAGCATTATTTCACTGGCAGCAGGATCAAAGTTTGCAATAATTTTTGTTGCTTTTATAGTTAATAAATATTATTTAATGCTGCAGCAGTGTGCAGCAAGATCGCTAAATAAGATAGGAAAGGTAATAATGTCCTGCTTAGCTGTAATAACAAGAAACAGGAGAGACAAGAAACTAAAGTAGGATTTTGATGCAGGTAACCATAATGATGATAATTAGGGACAAAAAAACCCCACAGCAAAGACAGACCTTGCTTGCCTGCTCCTGCCAGAGCCTGATACCTCAGAGATGTAATTCAGAGAGAACCAGGATGAAATATGGAGAGGTTGGAGTGTAGCGTTGGGATTGCATGAGTAAGACTGAGCGATCTGCTGGCTGTCTGCTTCAGCCTCCTCACTCAGGACTCACTGTCTGCTCTTACTTGCACATCGAATATTTTTTTTCCCTAGGCTTGCTGGCAGCATTACACATGCAACTCGTGTCACTGGGCTGCCTCTGCTTTGCTTTTCCTCCTCCTGCATCATCTCTCATATTCTGGGGAAGATTATTTTGAGGTCCAAAACACACAGCAGGAATCAGCTCCGGTTTCCTCTAGCCAGAGTTAGTGCCCTCCTCTTGCACGAGCACACATTTGCTGGTCAAGCTTGGGTTTTTTGCCTCCACAAACTGGTGGAAACACCTGGGGGAGGTAAAGCAGCTCTGTAATAATCAAGGTTGCTCAGAGACACAGTGGTCGACCAGCCAGTGCTTCCTCCTGGGCTCTGTCTGTGCTGCTCCCAGTGTCCAGAGCCAGAAACATCGCTTCCCATCACTTCGTTTTTATTATTCTGCGGGCATCTTTCCAGGTGCAACATGCAGAGAGGATGCACTGTTAGGTTAGAACTCATTTTCAGAGCCAAATACCTGCTTTTAATCCCATATCTGCACGATCTGTACATTCTGTGAGTACGTGCCTGTGCAGTGCATATTTAAATTCCTCTCTAAAGTCCATAGCCAGGAGGACAGGCTGTCAACAGCTGAACTAATCGAAGTCTCAGCTTTCACTAAAATTTCTCTGAAGTTTGGGTCACCTTCATTTCACATCAGGATTTAACAGTTCTTCCCTAACCTGAATATAGCTCTGCTTAATTACAAGTCGGGGCTGTTTGAAGTAGTTGGGAAATTATTTATGCCTGATAGCTGGGATTTCCTAAGAAGCCCGAGAAAGTTCGGCATTAAAATCTAATCAGACTTTAATGGAAACCAGGTACTTCAACACAATGAATAGTTCAAGCTTACAGAAAATCCTCTGGACTACAAACGAGGCTAACAGCTCCAAAATGTGTGCAGGGAGAGCTCTGCCTCCTGCTGCAGATGCCATTGAAAAGATTGAGGTTGTTTTCCAAAATACACAGTGGAGGAAAACAAGCATATAAACATAATAATGGCAGCCTATGAAAAATATAGCCGGGGAAATTTCTTTTCACTTTATTCCCAGCAAATGGGGAGAGTGTCAGTAGGTTTTTCCTCAACCCTCCAAGACTGAATTTCGCAGGGCTTTTTTTTTTTCTTTTCCAAAATGTTCTGTTGTTTGATCCTAAAGGAATTCTTAATCAAGCAAAAATGACGCCTGGATTTACAGCTTCTTCCCTTCCTCCCCAACTTCCTCTTTTTTTTTTTTCCCTTTTTTTTTTTTTTTTTGGATAAGGCTGAGTTTATTCTGAGACACCTTCGAAAAAGAGCTGTATCTGATATTGGGTTTTCATCCATTTTCTGAGAGTATTAAGGAGGTACCAGCAAACTTTCTGGCATCCACAGGCAAGACGTGCATAAAAATGACCCCAAATGGAAATGCTGATGTTGATGGCAATCATTTTTAATGGGAAAAATAAGGCCAGTGAAATAACTCAGCAGAATGGCTGTAATGTTTTATTACTCTCACAGTCAGGTATAATCTTAATTTCAAATGAGAGAGAACATATAGCAGTTAATGGAAAGGGTCTAATTCTTGCTCCATTAGTTTTACCTCACTGAGTTAACAGAAATCAGCTGATAATTTACCTTGGGATTCAGAGGGAGATAGTCCCAGTCTATATGAATGGAAATGAGAGGAGGATCAGGCTAAAAGTCTGGGGGGTTTAAGCAAATTGTTTCTGTAACTATTATATATATTTTCATTAATTGTGCTTGGAAGCAGAGCCTGTGTGATAAAATCTTCCCAGGGAGCCTTCCTTACCTGTTCATCTTCTCAGGGTTTGAAAAATAGGCCCCTTCTATTCCCAAACAATGTGCAGTAGTTCAATGTCACAGACAAATGTGGGCTGCAATATTTAGACATAAATTATAACATCCTGGAGTCCTAAATGGGGAGGAACACACAGAGTGTTTCCAATTCATTTGAGGTATGATCTGAGTGCATCCACACTGAATTCCTGATGAGTCCATTCCCCTTCCAGCATCCATGTTTTAACAGGAGGTTGGATTAAGCATTCAGATAAGTTCTGTCTAAATCTTTGAATGGGTATTTTTAAACCCTCTTAGGTGTTTTGGAAGAAAGGGTTGAGGCTTTGGGAGGAACAGACTCTGAAAGCAAGGAGAACTGGCAGGACCAAATCTCCCCCGGGTGTAAATCTGTCAGGCTGCACGTGCTTTTTGGGATTTGTGCACCTCAAGACCCTGCATTTGGGTTTGGGATATGAAGAACAAGAGTTTGGTGTGGTTGCAGGGCTCAGGCTCAGAGCAGCCTGACCGTGTGGCATCTCTGCTGAGCCACAGCAGGGCACAGTCCTGGGAACTTGAGGGAACCACCCCAAAAAAGTCCTCAAACCCACTGGAGTAGCTGAGGGCTCTAAACTGGGCATGGGGAGCTGGGATTTGGCTGTTCCTGCCCTGGATCCACTCCCACCTCAGTGCCCTCCCTGTACCTCCATCACTGTCTCCTCTGCTCTGATGAGCCTCCAGCTCACCCTTCTCAGATCTCTCCTTCCTTGGTTGTCTTCTGCTTTTAAATCAACAGCTCCTTTTTGTTTTCTCCCTGAGGCTGGGGAGAGTCTTCTTTTCCTCACACACAAAACACTGGGTGCTCCGTTCCCTCCCTTCCTGGAGTACACACTCCAAGGTTGCACTTCTGAGTGGAGCACAGGGCTGAGAGAAGAACTGAAAAGAACTGAAGAGAAGGAAAAATTGTGGAGGAAAATACTGCAAATGAAGAGTTGCCTTTGGGCAGATCTTGCACGTACACATCTTTGTTATAAGATTTTTTTTGCCTCTAAGTCTAATGCTGCTGTTGCTGACTATAACTAACTTGGCATCCACTAACTGCTCTCCAAAACTGCAAAATATTCTTTTTTTTAAGACATTTTTTAAGACATACACAATTTGTATAGAATCTAAACACAAATCCACCAGCTCACCAGAGAAACTGGAATGACAAATGTCCATTGCAGAGTCCTCAAACGCCTCCCTCCAGTTTCACTCCAAACGTGGGTCTGCAAGTGCTGCACTCAGCTGACATGGTGCAAACACACAATATCCCAAAATGATGGTTATTTCCACAGTCCCCCACCAACAGCCTGCAAACCCTGACAAATACGTTCAGCTTCGGATCCATGACGAGTCCCTCTGGTTGGCAAAATTAAGCACGCGCATAAACGCTCCCAACATCAGAGCCTTAATTTGTGTTCCTTGGAACTGGCAAGGGGCCCATTTGCTGCGGAGCTCTAATTCCACCAGACAGTCTCTGTGCTCAGGGAAACACATTTTAAAAATGGAGTGTCTGTATTAACAAGCACTTCCATGAGCAATGAAACTAATGAAGCTTTGCTTTCTTATGGCTTTGTCTCTCGGCGTTGGATCCTCTGGTGCCCACTAAAGTGAATTCCAGCCCGAGTTTCTCACGCAGAGGAGGCGTTTATAACATCCCCTTCCTGGAGAGAAGGAAAGGGACAGGACAAATGAAGGTATTACTTTCCCCCCCGCCCTGTTTTCAATACAAAAGCAGGATGTGTTCCTAATGCAAACTTTGTGTTTCTATTTTTGTGGAGCTTGGAGAAATACCTTGGTTTTGAGATGGTTACACAATCCCTGAAAATTGGTAAGAATTGGTCATGGAGCTCAAAAGCTGCATGAGGGAGGACAGGAAGAGGAGGTGGATTGAACAGGTTTTGGGGGGTTTAGGCAAACAGGATTATACTTTTTAAATTCTTGTCCAATTTCATGGTGTATTAGGATGATAAAGCATATGTGGAGAAAAGAGCAATTTCCATTACAGCATCAGGAGTTGACACTTCTCTCCTAAAACAGGTGTAAGTAAAGGATATAATTAACAACCTCCAGTTTATATAATACATAAATATCCTTTGGGACATGAAAATCTAAACTCTAAAAAAAATCTGAACTCTGATCTAAAGCTGCCTGTTTTGTGAACAACCTGGACTTCCTCAGGCCCCCTCCCTGGTTAGTTTTATGGGGACAACTGCATATTGTGACAAGCCATAATTCCAGAAGGCATTTCTGAGGCAGAATGCACCCATCAGTCGAGATTTCTGTTTCAAAAATGTTCAGCAGTGAGTCAGGACTATTTGAGTTTGAAAAATGCCATTAGGCATATTCAATATTAACATCTCTGGCTCCAGCAGGAAACCTCCCATTGATAAATAGACACTTCATTTGAACTTGGCACAACCTTCAGTCAGCTTTGCATATCTGGGATGATATTACAGATTGGAACAGAGGAGAATACATTAAAGATGGACCAGGTGACATCAATTCAGCAACTTGCTAATTTCAACATGAAATATTTCCCCATGAATAAGGGAGTGTGTTTACTTCAAGGATAAGGACATGTTATGTTTGAAGAGGCAATGGAAATGTAACCAAAAGCCTCCCAGAAAAGTACTTAGAGCTTTTTTCTCCCCTCTCTGTAATATATATTAATGATACATTTCAAAATCTTCCACCGTTTCTTAGCTGCTTCTTTGCTTTTAAAGATGTCCCAGAAAAGTCCTCTGCTTGTATGATTTAATATATATTAAGTATTACTGGTATAAATCAATTAGGGCTTAACCCAAAGGCCAAAGAAATCTTCCAGGATGTACTTTAAAATTTATATGATTATTTAATATGCATATTTTAATACCAGTGCAAAGGCATCTGAGAGAAACTAATAGGAATTAATAGGTTAGATATAATTTCAAACCCCAGCACTGAGGTGCTCTCTTAGATCAGATCAAGGCTGGGGGCTGCAGTGTTCTGCACCAGTGTTCGTTCTCTATCATGAAAGCATCAGTCTCAGCTCAGCAATTTTTCCTTTTTCTTTGGTGAAAAAGGCTCATATCTGGATGAGACCTGTCCCTTTATTATTAAGATATCACCCATTTGAAAAACGAGATTCCTATCAAGCCATGGCATATGGAAAAGGGAAAGGGGAGGAATGCACACGCCAGCCAAGAGATGCAGAGAGGAGAGGTTAGAGGAGGTGATGTTATCTATTAGAAGAACAAAGCAGGAGTGATAGCCCTGAAAAGGCTGATGGAAAATCAATTCCATAACATGCCATTAGTCTGTTCATATCAGACAACTTAAGCCTGGAATCTTTGCTGTGCACATAATGCAATATTCAACATTTGGAGTGTGCCCTATGCAGAAAGTAAATCGACTGACTTTCTTTCTTTTTCTTTCCCTTTTTTTTTCCTGTTGCCTCCCAAGGAGAGCAGCTGTAGGAATTAGGTACTTTGGAGCCCACGTATTCCATGCTTTAAACAAGCAAGGAAGCAGCAAAGGGAGGATTTCATGGCAGAAAGATCTGTTGATCTATCAACAGATATTCAAATAAAGCTGGGAGTAGACTTTCTCCTGATCTGGGGGATTGTAAATCTCTGAGCGTTAGTGAAGAAATTTTTCTGGGTGGAAGAAATAAATCCTTCCAGCCCTCCATAAACCATGCAAAGGAGGCTTCTACCACTGCACACTTGCTGTTAAATTTACAGTTTTAACGGGGCTTAATATAATCTATGGCTGATGGTGGCTCTAACCATGGAATAAGTCAGTGCTTGGAGCAGGCAGGCTGTGCCATGAGCACATGGAAACGGGATCCTGCTCCCCCTGCGTGCTGGGAGGGCAGGGATGGAGGAGAGGGGTGCAAATCCCCATCACAGAGTGACAACTGCAGCACAAAGTGACCCCAGAGCCCCCAAAGCAGCAGCTGCAGGGAGGTCCAAGTCGGAATCATGCTGCCCATCACCCACGAGGTCCCAACAGCCCTTGGAAAGCCCTGGCTCCTTCCTGATGGATTTTCCAGGGAGCACATTTTTAAGCCAGCCCAGCACGCCTTGATTCCATCTCTCGCTGCCTCTCCTCTCTCCCCTCTGCTCCCCTCTGCTCTCCTCTGCTCTCCTCTGCTCTCCTCTGCTCTGCTCTCCTCTGCTCTCCTCTCCTCTGCTCTCCTC